>JARYHS010013631.1:130550156-130643184 GCA_031002005.1 Vandiemenella viatica | reverse complement strand
ACTTTGTAAATTACATATATTTTGTAATAATATGTGTGCAATTGAAAATGTATTTTTAATCGCCAATTGGTGGGCGAAATAAAAGATTTTTTAAAAATATATACTATCTTTTTATTTAATTAGGATAGGTGAAATGACAAAAGAAAAATCTGGTAAAATGATTTTATTTACTCACAATTCAAGTACAATCAATTTTTTTAGTTGCAAAAAGTCAATTGTAGAACTATGGACTGATGGGTACTAATTATTACCACATACGTCATCACCGCCTCTGCTAAATACATCAGTTCCTTTTAAATCTTGTTCAACTTTGCGTTTAACATCGTCATACACTAACAGCTTTTTATATGCTTTAATTTCTAACTTTAAACGTTCATAGACTAGTGTTGAACAGGGGCTGTATGACACTTCATTGACATGTACATTATCAAAATGCAAATCTAGCAGGCCATTCACAGAACAACGGGGGTAGTCACGAATCACTTTCACTGATAACGTATTCACAAACTCTTTGTAGTACTTGGTAACTTGATAACTCCAGAGCTTCATGGTGTTGATGGCACTGGTCACTGCAGGCAAGGCGTCGACCATGTTATCCCATGTTGATTCGCCGAGAAACACACCATAGGCAGGAACAGCATTGTTGTAAAACCATATAGTTTTCGCTCCAGCCACGGCTCGGGAAGAGATAGTGTGATTGCCTAGTGAGACACTCGTTTGCAAATGCTCAGTGTTGTTGAAAAAGCCACCAATTGTATAGACCAACTGTCTCAGTACATCCCACTCTTCATGTGTGAGAGTGACTTTATTGTACCCAACTTTTTCGAGTACAACTACTGGATTAAATTCCAATTTAGGTGACAAACCAACAGTGATCCGCTTGGTGTCACTGCAGTTTAACTTGTAGCATGTTGAAAACAGGAGAACCTCACTAGACATAGTGAACTGCAATTGACGAGCGTCGACCGGGAACTGAGGGCGAGCTGGCTGGTGTAATGGCATTTATGCGCTAGAGTTCCTGTAGAGAGGCTGTGACGTCACGCGAGCCATGGAATGTCTGCGCAGATTGAGGTTTGTGCTTCCATCTGGGCGGGCGGTCAAGGAACTATCGTTTGCGCAAACGCGGCCGGTGCTGCCCCCTAGCGGCCACCAAATGAACTAACGGTCCGCTGATTGGCTTATTCAAAAGCCCGCCGGAGGGGAGGGGAGGGAGGTGCCCCCCCACCACCTCGTGACTCATGGGTTTTCCCGGTTTCTGGCTTGAACTCTTATCCCCTCCCTACTTACCCTATTTTTATTCCCGCAAAACATTTGTACTAAGTTTCATAAAATACGCGCAAACTTTTTCGGAATTAAAGCAAACTTACATTCACCCGCCCCCTACCAATAAACTGGTGGACTGAAGTTTATTTGCACGTATACTATTTTCATTCATCCGAAAAGATTCAGGTATATCAAGCTTCGATAATTTGGTTAAGAAATTTCATTACTACATTATTAAACAACCCTAGGTTATGTTAAAAACGTTTGATTCAATTGCGAAGTGAATGGATATACTTGTGGCTCGAAACGCCAGATCCTTTAACTCTGCAGATAAAATATCAAAAGTGAATCCGGAATAATATTATCGTAAACAGAAGACTAATGCTGAATGCCAGAGATATTGTCCAGAGATCGTGCTTAAAGAAAATCTCTGTTGTTTTTACGGCTATCTATGTCGTTTAAAAATTGATATCCCGAATTAAAGGAAAGAATACTTCAAGCTATGGCTTTTAAAAATTGAATATATCTAATTAAAAGAAAGAATACTTAAAGTTTTGTTTAGTGTGCATAATAGTCATTACTATAAGCTATCTTATTGCTTTAATTAAAGGCTATGGTCAGAGACATTGTGTTGTGTGTTTAGTGCGGAGTATGCGGCATCTAGTGATTTCTCCTGTGGAATTTCTCACCATACGTTCAGAATTTAATTTAATGCTCCTACATTATACAACGTTGAAACATAAGACATGCCAGACAAGTGAATTAAGATTCTAAGCTTTAAAACGGTGAAAACTCCATCGAAATCTGCCCCGTAGTTTCCGAGTTTTTATAGGATCAATATGTCCGGTTTTCGTTTTATAGATATAGATAAGATTCAACAAACCGAGAAATCACATCAAATGACCTAGATGCCATCAAGATATATAACTTAATCTAGCATAATGACACATTTAAAATGAAAATAAGTGAAATCTCGTTGAAACGAAAGTAGGTTATTTTCTTAGCGAATTTTCCCTCTGGAAATAGGTTAGTTTATAGTGTGCGAAAAAATACATTGGTAAATGTTGTGATTGAAACGACAGATGTTACATATTGTATTACTCTTCCATGATCGACCTGATTAATTTTCGCATTGGTAATAACAGTTTAGATTTGATACACTGAAAACGGAAGCGCTTCAAAAACACTACATTGTGTGTATCATGAATCAAATAGCGTTCAAACCTAGGTTGTACAAACCTAGGTTGTACAACATATTTTATTCGACATTTTCTTTTACTCTATGCTTCTTCGAACTCTATATACTTAAATTCGGTAATTAAATGGAACAGAAACTTAATTGGCAAAATTAAGAGGATTATGAACTGTGGAGAAAGATCTGTGGTAACTATACTACCATTTAAGCTTAGCATTCCGTTGTATGAGAGTTTGAAGGAATCCAAATCAAATCCACTTAATAATTTTAGTTTGTAAAGAAAGATAAAACAGGAATATAAAATACAATTGGCAGTTACATCTTAAGAAATTGCTATGTACTGAGCTTCGAGTAAGTTGTATAAAATTTTATTATCTACTAAGAGAGCTATTCGATGGAAATACTCCAATCTCTGTTTACAATGAATCAATCATGATTATTATTCTGGAAAGCAATGCGTGTTTTTTTTTTTTAACCAGTTTGTTTGCTCTCTACAATGTCGTGTACGAACCTTGACGTTGTGTGTTAAAGTCTGCCTCTGCCAGAAGGTGTTCTGCTTCATACAACGTTGACTTACCTGAAAGGAAAAAAAAATATTTAAGAGATAAAGTTGCGTAAATATACGTACAGACGTAAAAAAAAAAAAAAAAAAAAAAAAAAAAAAAAAAAAAAAAAAAAAAAAAACACGAAATTAACAGAGTTTCACAGCATTTATTTTAAAGAGTTTAATTTGTTGATCAGGGGTGAAAAGCATAAGTAAACTAGTTTAAGCAATCAAGTGAATTCTCGAGATTGGTGGTTACTTAATACGGACGTATTTTTAATCTTAATAAACTAACACGATATAAACAACAGAAAAATAAACTCAGTTAATGTATCAGTCATACCAATACCAGTGAAAGAAGATTAAAGAGACAAAGTATTTTAACTTATTTAAAAAAAGACAACTCGGTTTAGTATAATCTGATTCACCAGTGCACAAATTATAGACGAAACTAAAGGATTCTAAATAAAATCCGTTTTAATAATTTTCATCACCAAACATATGATAGGCTATAATTGCTATGAACGCTTTATCAAATACTAAAATATGGTTTTCTCTTAGAAATTATGTCAACATTTTATATAACTGTTTTTGTGCCGTATTTCAGCAAATTATATGATGGCCCATTTCGTGATTGAAATGAAATTATTTCTGCTAGATTTTTCTGGTTGATTGAACACATATCTACGAGTAATTGCGGAAATGAACTGTCATCAAGATCTGAAACAGCATTTTTTATTACAATATTTATATGTGAGAATTCTTTACCTGAGTAAGTGGCAGTTTAACATCTCATTCACACATTGAATTGTTGTCTGTTCCTCACTCAGTGCCATTCCACATGTGATAGTACAAAGCTGCTACAGCTGGCAGGAGATGAGGAAAGAATAACAGGTCCAATCTAAGCTCTTGCGACAGCATTCTACCAGATCAGTTAATTCTAATGCCATTCCAGAAACGCGGAAGGTATTCTATAAGTGGTTCCCCGTTACGTAACATTGGGATCGCTTCTTTCGGAGAGCCGCTAAGACTAGAAGTTTTCTGACTCCTCTGTTTGTACATGATCGAAATCATTTTAAATCCATGTAGATATATAGGAGAATTTTTCAACTTTATATCACTTGTCATAGATACCAGCGTTCCCAAATCATATGTAATCTATAAAATGCACGCTGTTCCGTATTGTTATAAGTTTCTTGATTGGCCTGATGTAATCTTGCTAGCTCTATCTTATCATCATATCCATTATAAGCCTGTCGCCAATTATCTGCTTCATCTATATATTAATACGCTAAGCGAAAACTTTGGAAACATTTTTCAGAATATTGCGCGCACGGAGAAATGTGAGATTTGGCATAGTTAAAGTTTATATGGGGAAGAAGTGCATAAAGCCAAAATGTACATATGTGTTAAAAATACATTAAATTAAATAAAATAAATCATTCGTTGTATACATTCAATTGTTTTTAAGAGGCAACGACACTAAGCGATGTCTGTGATCTTTGGTCAACAGTAAAAAAAAAAAAAATTATGAGCATAGTTAAAACATGTTACAGATACATTATTAAATGAAAAATAAATTCGGGAACGTGTGTGTGAGTGAAATCGGATCGGAGCCAACTATATGACGTGTATTTCCAGCATTGAGATACTCTGTGGTCTTTGGTGAAACCAAAGAGTCGAGCTTAATCTCTGAATTTACATAGAAGCAACATTTCGAAACGGAATATATTCGGAATTCATTAAATCGTGATTTAGATATACGATGTTACAATTATGCAGTTCAAATTGATGTAGCTGTAATATGATGGTGAGCCACCATTTGAACGAAATCTGGTAGTTAAAAAAAAAGTGATAACATGAATGGCAGCAAAGTCTTTATATACTGAGTTTAGCATTACGTCGGAACCTACAAATATTGTCCTGTCGGTATGAAATTTGGTACACACATTCCTTAGGCGATAATATTTGATTTAAAGTGTATATCGTAAGCTTCGAATATGTTGAAATAAGGAAAAATGTGGGTAGATGCACACATGTTATTACGCAAGAAATACACGTTCATAGCTGTTGACATTTATTCCACATGTTTTTAAGTCTACAGTATTGAATAAAAACTGCTTTCCACATGCAAATAGAAAATCATGTAACAGTTACGATTTCTCTGTGCGGGATGACATATTGTTTTTCAGTGCTAAGATATATGGCGTCTGCCGTAACTAATAGCAGTTGTGGTTAGGTTGAAATGCAGCCTGGACCAAAAATTAAGAGTAAGAAACACAGAAATAATATCGACAGGTAATAACGTGTATTTCTTGCTTAATAACATGTGTTCATCTACTCACATTTGAAGTGATTTTTCCTCATTTTCACGCATTCGAAGCTTACGTTGGAATGTATGTACTAAACTTGATACCGATAGGACAATTTTTCAAACGCAATAGAACAAATTCAAGAAACTATTTGCAATAATTATTACTGTGTTACAAACAAAAAATACTAATTAACTTAATGAATTATGGTCGAATTTCGACCACTGGGCGATCTCTAGTATACCTTAATCTTTGTCTTCATCTAGAGAGCTTCCCTTCAGCTGTTCCCACTTTCAACAAATTAACTAATCACGCACATTTTAACATCACGCACCAATCTGTCTCTTCTTTTTGAAACATTGTTCTGCAAACTATTTTATTCAATCTTCGTTTTCACAATGAGTATGTTTTGATGTTTCTTCTGAATACTTGAATTTCAGTTTAATTTTGTCTGGCTTTCATTAGGTCAAGCCTATCTTACATAAAGTGGTCTCCTTACATAATGGCTTTTTTGAGCCCCTTTAAACAAGGCAGTTTCTATTAGTGCTTATCTCCTTTTGGCACCATCGTTGCCGTAAGTAGTAATTTCTCTGCTTAACAGAGTTCTTTTACTTCCTCGACAACACAAGTTGAAATTTTGTTCATTGTGACCATTTTACTGATCTTCATATAACTTATCTTGATTTATGCAATTTTTGTACGACTTATTTATTGATTTAGAAAAAGCTTTTGATAATGTTAGGTGGGACAAGATGTTCAAAATTTTAAAGAAGTCAGGTCTAAAGTATCGAGATAGAAGAATACTCTATAAACTATATAAGAATCAAGTGGCTGTAATAAAAGTAGAGAATCACGAGAGACATGCATCAGTTAAAAAGGGTGTGAGACAAGGTTGTAGTCTATCCCCGTTAATATTCAACTTGTATGTAGAAGAAGCAATGAAGAAAGTCAAAGAAAAATTTCCATGTGGCATAAGTTTTCAGGGAGAAAAAATCAGTATGCTACGATTTGCTGATGACATTGTCTTATTAGCAGAGAGGGCTGAGGATATTGAGAAGTTATTGAATGGCATGAACAAAATACTGAAGGAAGATTTTGGACTGAATATAAATCAAAGTAAAACAAAAGTGATGAAATGTAGCAGAAATGATACCAATACTAGCAGATTAAATATAAAAATAGGATCGATGCAATAGGAGAAGTGAGTGAGTTCTGTTACTTGGGAAGCAAAATTACAACCGATGGCCGAAGCAGGAATGATGTTAAAAGCAGAATAGCACTAGCAAAAAGAGCCTTCATGAAAAAGAGAAACCTTTTAGTTTCAAATATTGATCTAGGAATTAGAAAGAACTTCTTAAAACTCTATGTGTGGAGCACAGCACTTTACGGTAGCGAAACATGGACTTTAGGAATACCGGAAAGAAAGAAACTTGAAGCATTTGAAATGTGGTGCTACAGAAGAATGCTGAAAATTAGGTGGACAGACAAAGTAAGAAATGAACGAGTTTTGGAAATGATGGGTGAGAAAAGAAGTTTATGGAAGAAGCTTACAGGAAGAAGAGACAGGCTGGTAGGTCATATTTTGAGACATGCTGGATTGGTTAATTTGTTAGTGGAGGGAACAGTCGAAGGTAAGAACTGTAGAGGTAGCAGAGATTAGAATATATGAAGCAGATAATTGAGGACGTGGGTTGTAAGGGGTATGTAGAAATGAAGAGGTTAGCACAGGATAGGAAGGGATGGAGGATTGCATCAAACCAGTCTAAAGACTGACGACAGCAAAAAAAAAAAAAAAAAAAAAAAGACTCCTATTTTGCTTAGCCACGCTCTTTATAAGTTCAGATATTTCGTCATAATTATCATGCCTATCACAATAGTAGTTTCATAATACATGAATATTTTATGTACGTTACTCCCACCATTTTCTTATTACTATCTGGATCGACGTTTATCGAATACGTGAGCAATGGAATGGGACATTACAGAAGACTACTTAATTTATTATCAGTAACATGGATAACGAAGATCAGGTAAATGTTGTCACTGCCTAACTGGTCGCAGATAGAGTTCCACCGTTACATTTTTAAACCTTAGCAGCACAACGGAAGTAGGCACCGGCCGAAAAATTTCTGGTAATCATTTTACAAAAGCCGCTCTGGGCCTAGGGAGCCATTCTGGACATTCAGTTTCGATAAAATGTCCTCATTTGGGATAAAATTCCAATCGTCTATTTCTTAATAGCTCTAAATATTGAGCTACAAGATCCACAGACAATGCAACGCGTTCTTGGAAGATTTGAGTTTCGAGATGATGGCAGGATCCTGAAATCTTTACGATAATCTCATATTGTTTCTAGTATTTTCGGCTTAGATTTTAATAACAGTGAAACAAGAACTAGTTTTTATATTTTGTCACCGGATCCTTTTTGAACCGAGACTGTGGTAAAGTTTGGGTTTTTATTTTATCAAAATTAAGAGCAACCTTTCTACATACGTTTCAGATTCTTTCCTTCAGATTCATTTTTTTCTACTATGATTTATTGATAATTACACGAAATACTTGACTTTTTACAACATTTTATTATTTTTTTGAGCAAGGCTGGAAGTAGTAAATAAGAACGCAAATTTATAAAATTTTCTACAGGAAAGAAGTTGTGGTTTGCTGGTGCATGTAATAACAATTAATCATAACCTATTGGCAAATGTATCATTTGTGTGATGATGACACAGTTATTCTGAAATTTCATAAATTTTTACTTTTTTCATTTAATTAAAAGTCTTGAGGTGAGATATTTGTATTCTTGGTAGATCAGTAATATTTAGTAGCAAATTGGGCAATAAAAATTGTTTTAAAAAATTGAATTTTAAAATTAATAATCACATTGACGTAATATGTTGTTAATGTTGTTGATTAATGATAAAAATACGCTACAATTTCGATGGAAATCATTAGACGATATTTCCATTTAATTTGCTATCTCGTTGTGCCAGCCCATATTTTGGTTTCATTAAAATTTGAAATGCAAACGTCTGTACGGAATTCTGCTTAACGACCTGAATTTTAACACTTTTAAACGCAGTTCTTTATTTTGAAATGCGCTATATGAATTAACTGTTAAATGTCACAGATGAATCTGTTACCGTTAAAATTCTCACACTTGTCTATCAACGGGAAGCTGTCGTTTATTTAATAACAGGTTCCTAATACTTGCAAAGTAAGTTTGATCAGGTGCTATTACTGATAATGCTATTGACTGCAAAGATTATTAGAAGTTAGAAAGAGAGAGACAACAAAGCTGCGTACGTAATAAATGCGAGAATGAGATGTTTCTATTGTGTTTAAATGTTACGCTCAAAGACCGAAACCGCTCATTGCGAAAAAAATGACCATTACGCGTTCTCGTTTCTTGAAAATGGCCACAACACGTTATTCGCGTTATGACACAATAAACAGCGTTGTGGTTAACTCAAAAAGGCCACAACGCGAAATTTGCGTATGGTACAGGTTGCATTTTCCACACATGACGACTTTCCTTTTTGATACTTGTGACGCGACGGGTAAGAAGAATTATATATATTAAATGTACCCTGGACCAATTCCTCGTGAACACAAAGAGTTGGATACTGATAAACCACAACCTGTTGTGACCGTTTTCAAGAAACCAGAAGCCGTTGTGGACGTGTTTTTCGCTCAAAGGGTGTTTTCGGTCTTTGAGCATAACAAACGTAGATGTTAATATTTCTGTTTTCGAGTTTAACGTCAGCGTTTGTTTGTATCTGCTTAGACAAAAGAAAAAAGCTGAAGGGCAATGTTTTCCCTTGCCATGATATGGGAAAGTGATGAAACTGATTTATTATTCTAGTTTTTAAAGATATTTATGAGGAGGAGAGATCCATTAGCTTTCTCTGTTGACGAAGAATATGGTCGGTTTCTTCCGTGCCTTCACGTAAGTTGACCACCAGGAATGAAGCTTTCTTTATGCATATTAATCAGTTATGAGTAATTCGTGCTGTACCGCGTTAGCCTCGTGAGCAGTTTGCTTTACTTCGTAGTGTGTGCTATCTAAATTGAACAGCTGATCCTCCTAGCTATAGAGATACAATTATTTTTGATGGATTTATACATATTTTTCTAAAAATCTCTTATCAGTAGTGGTAAACCGATTGGTCATATTTGGCCAAAAAAGTTGTAGGAAAATAACATTTTTAGTTCGAACGGGTTAACCCAGTAAATGGGTGAGTAAAGCGACTGTTTTTTAACTGGACATCGTGGGCTTAAATCTCGAACAAGCTGATGAATTTTCCTGGAAGCTGAACCTTTAGAGGAATGAGAGAGGATTTGCCGTGGAAAGCTGAACCAACCGGCGCGACTCGAGAAATAATGTAAGCTTGTAAGGAGAATAGCGGAGATATGGCTGTTTGGGATATATTTAATCTAATAATTAGATATTAATAAGATTGCTTTTATTAGTATAATCATAACCAGATATTTCTGGCTAACAATACACATACTTTCTCGTGTTATCATTGGCGCGGTTAGTTGATCAGTAGTCTGCGAGAAAGAGCTGTGTAGTGACGAAGAGTAATGGTGACAAAAGGGAAAGTTGATTTATGGAGCTGGTTGCTAGCGGATGGAGTTGGATAAAGGCTGAATTGGCTGGATAGGGACCGAGGAGTTAATTCAAATAGTTGTTCAAGACGGTATAGTGTAGATGAATGTAAGACTGTGATGAAAGTGCAGCGGTTAAATACGATTGCAGTAACAAATGAAATTGTCACTTGTAGTAAAAACAGTGTTCCGTTATACGGAATAAATCGTTTCTTGAAGAAGTATTATTTTTATTTAACGAAAGTAAAGTGAAACAAAAGTACCACAAAAATGTTCTTTCAGCTTTCATGGAGAATTATATTCAACAGGGCAACTATAGTAGATTTTTATCTCTTAAGGCCTGACAAACAGCTGCGCAAATACTAATAATCCCCTTATAACTGACTTCCAGTGAATAAGACGGGAATGGATGTCACCTGCGGTTATTTACCAACACCACAAGCAGCTCCACCATTTCACCAGACATCGACTTCCAGAATACTAGCAAGTTTCTTCACCAATGGTAATCACCAATGGTAATCAGTACCAGCATTACATTTAAATGGTACTTCCCTTTCTACGAATACACACTGACAATATCCTTATACAATCACGATGTTGCTCTGATTGTAACGTAATATCAATTTAGACGATAAATCAACGTAAATAGCGCCATTATCACTAAACATTAAGTTAAGAATCATAAATTTGAGCTTTAAAATCGTAGTAATTAATATTGGGTAAGTAAGGTTTCTTATTTTTTGAAATTCATAATAAAAACTATGAGCTAAGGATATTGCACGGTTAAATTGATAGATAATGCCATATAAATCCTCGCTCACAAAGGTACAATCTAAACGTGACAATTACCAGCTGGTAACTAGAAAGGAACTGAACCGAAAATCATTTCCCCACATAGGATGAACGTCTGCGGAAGAAGAAGTAGATTCTGAAAGCTGCGTTGGTTAACACCTAAATGCCTTATGAATTTCCCTGAATGCAGATTTGTTGTGGATGATAAAATACGGCTATACCAACCATTTAAAAATCTACGAAATGTAGATTCGAATCCTACTCATCGGTTGTTACTGGTTACTTGTGCTAATACGCACAAAGCTTATTGATTGCGGTGGGGTCGATGAGTCAACCAATAACTTCATACTGAAGTACGATCCGATCAGTTTCCTGGTGCGGCAAACATAAATTCGCAATAGTCCTAAGACTGCATGGCAGGGTTTGGATTTGTCATAAACTTCGTTTCTATAGTGACTGGATCTTCTGTTTCAGATCGACTTCGAACCATGGATGTGAAGAAAAGTTCCTAGTCTACCTTGATTCACACTCGGGACCTGAAATTTTGTACCCGAGCACCTTACATGTTCGACTACCAGAACACTGAGCTGGTACAGTAACAGGACAGAGTGTCGTACAGACAGTGGTGTACAGGAGTATATGGAAATTGTGTAGAGATTCAATTATATATATATATAGGCTTTTTTATCTCACTGACATCGAACCAGAGATGATTGTGGGACTAGAATGAGGAAGGAATTTGGCCTAGGTCTTCTTGATATATATATATATGCAACAAGTATTTTAGGGATTTTTTGCTATTCCTTTTATCAAGTATTTGTTTGCTACAAAACATCAGTGATTTCTTAGTGAAAAGTTTCGAACCGTCGAAAGGTTAATCAAAGATTGTGTAGTTTTCGCATCTATCGTAATATTGACAAATACTTGACTCACTGGAAGCAGCATAAATTTCGCAAAGTATTCGACAAGCTCCATAAAACACAGTCAGATTGATTTAGTTGTAGTTGGGACGATTTAGTGCTAATTACATTTAAAATTAACGATCGTGATATTAGAAAGCTGTTAAAACACTAAAAGGAGGTGGAAAGGATGAGAGACAGCTGCAGTAATTAACATCAAACATGATGTACTACAAGCTCGTAACTTCATTAAAAGGTGATTGCGTAACATCATGGCGATAAAATTGCCGCACAACTTAACCATTGTTTAACCGGAATCTCATATCATTCCACAACTTAATGGATGTGTAGTTAACATAACTGTCTGTAACTTCTTTCTTTCTTTTTTATTTTTATTTTATTTATCTCTGCTTCCGTCTAAACAACTCGACGACGTGGATGTTAGTAGAATTGGGAAATGATGGGGAATCAAGGAATGGCAAGAAATTTGGCCATCGCTGTTTGGAGGAACAATCCAGAATTTGAGGTAATTTTGGGAAACCATGGTAATTTGAATGGCCAACGGGTATTTAAATCAGAGACTCCCCATATTCCAGGACCAAGCGTTACCGCTTACCCATAACATTCCTCTGGTGAGATCTGGTCCGTAAGAAATCCACCCCCCCCCCCTTAGAAATCGCCCTCGCAACTTTTTGAAACCTTTTTTTTTCTAGGTCTCATCCTTCAAAATCCGGTTACACCCCACTTTTCGACGAAATACCCCCCTAAAATCGACTTTCACGCAATTTGTAGACCTTTTTTTTTAGCACTATAGTCCAATTTTTTTTTTTTCAAAAACCTCATGTGACATTTCCGTAGACCCCCCCCACCCCTTGGTGAGATTTTGTCGGACCCCCCTCCCCATATTTCACCTCACGATGCCCCCTAACTGGAATTACTGCCGATTTCGGGTTATCAGCAATCAGCGATTCTCCAGTTATTTGTTTTCCCGTACACGATTCCGCAGCTGATTTCTGAGGAGGGGTACGTGGTGTTTGCTGGATAAATCGGTGATACGATCAAAGACTGGTGGCGTGTTCGTAGCCCCGGGGCAGATATTGGCGCGCAGAGCCCCGAGTTTGCGCGAGTTGAACCCCTTTGGAGCAGTTAGGCAAACTTGGAGCAGCCAACGCGAGATTGCTCACACGCCGGCCAAGTTGTGGGCCTCAAACTCCCTCCGACCTCTCCAGGGGAGAGCTTAGCCCTCTGCATTCCCCAGTCACCACACACCCAATACACTCAGCCCATCTTACTTTCATTTCTACTGCATACGCGGGTCGAAAAGGACATAGAGAGTAATACTTTGACCTCGTTTTTTAACTGGTTAACGTCTCCTAACAGCGAGGTCTTTAGAGACGGGAAAGGATGGGGACAAGGAATGGGAAGGAATTCGGCCATGGCCTTTTGAAGGAAGCATCCCGCAATTTGCCTGGAGAGATTTGGGAAACCATGGAAAACCCAAATCTGTATGCCCGGACGGGGATTCGAACCGCCGTCCTCCCGAATGCGAGGCTAGAACGCTAACCGTTACACCACCACGCTCAGTCTTTGACCTCGAACACGCATTCGCTGCTCAGGAAGGATGGAACGCAGAAATTTTAAAGTGTCGATTTATTTGAGGTTTTGGTGCTGACGAGTAATTAATTTTGTGGAGTCTCTAACATTACTTGCCATAGAACTCTTCACCTCGATACTCATCCATAGATACCGTATATGCAAGTAGAGTTAATTACAGAATATTTTTTTATTAATAATTATTCTTTAGTAATTACGCCAACAACCACCGCTTAAGATACCTTGACGAGAGGTGAAACGCGTCCGTCAAATAATAATATCCAACAACAGCTGTACTGTCGTAATTATTAAATAATAATTATTGGTTTAACAAGCAACTGTGGAAGAAATGGCCAACAATAATCACTTTTTTTTGTTTATGGCTTTACGCCTCGTCGATGTCGAGGTCATTAGAGGCGGGAAAGAACCGAGAACAAGGAACGGGAAAGAATTCGGCCATGGCCTTTTGAAGGAAGTATCCCGGCATTAGCCTGGAGTGATTTGGGGAAACCATGGAAAACCCGAACCTGGATGCCCGGACGGGGATTCGAACCGGCGTCCTCCCGAATGCGAGGCCACAGCGTTAACGGCTCACCCACCACGCTCTGTACAGAAGATAGCAAGGCTGGTTATCCAGTATTTAGTTAAAGACTGAGAAAGAAACCATCATCTCTCATCCTTTCCTTTTGTCGTAATTATAATGCCACTCACGTGGAAGTTCTTTTCATTGAGGTTTCCTGCGGAATGAATGCCAGCACAGTTTCCCCTTTATCGTCTCCGGTTACTTATCAACTAGTGGGGGAACGTAATTATTAACATCCGTCTGAGTGTCCTGTAGTGTATTTTCTTTGGTGTTAAAGGTAGCGACAATGTTCAGTACTGGTATGATTTATACTGTACCCAAACGAAGGAAAGGACGTCTATAAGAGTTTTTTCTTTTCTTTTTTAGCAACTTTGTTCATCCCGAGCTTGTTGACTAGAATCATGATTGATGAGAAGGAACGGGAAGGAAATCAGTCACGACCGTAATTAAGAAAGTGTTCTGATATTCGGCTGGAGTGATTCTGGACGCGGGAGAGCAAATCTAACAGGAGTTGATTTTAGAAGTACAAGATGTAAATTTTTCACATATCTTTTGACAACAAACTTCTTTAGGTAAAACACTACGGGAAAGTGATACAAAATGGTTTCAAAAGTTTTGCATACATCAGAGAAGGTAATAAGAGGATGTACCAGAGAATTATCAGACACTGACCGAATACGATGGGGTACAATAGGAAATAAGCGCAGAACAAAATCAGTAACTGATACGATGGAGAAGCATGGTTTTGAGTCATTAGAAGACGGGAAGCGTTTCAATAGAATGATGAGTGTGTGTAATGCTTGCGTTAGCGTTAAGATTTGGAAGGATGCTGACTGAACAATAAGGCACAATGTTTGGAAAGAAAGAAAATACCATGAAATTTTAATATCACGAAACAAGGAACTGGAATGAGTTATCGACGGAGGTCTTGAATGATTTAATCGAAACAGTGACAAAAATTGAAGTAAAATTTGTGTGAAAATTTTCACCAGAACTTAGCTACATCGCGAATCATAGTAATAATAATGGTGGCTCCGCGCTTGTTAGACAGTTTATTTAATTGAAGATAAATGGTCAACTTCACCTTGAACAGGAACATTTTATACGAGGAACGATAGAACGTAAACGTCGTGGTGTCTTTGTGTTAGGGCTGTGTAAGATAGCTTTAGCATCGCATGTTATGGACTGCTTCAAGGTTAATTCTAGTGAACAGATTAGCAGAAGTTTAACAGGTTATGTAGGAAGCAGAGAATGCTTGTTAGCATAATTAGGTTAATGACAGAGGAGGAAGCTACTGCTTAATGTAATGCTAAGTAATTACCTTACGATGTGTACGTAATATACAGGTATAGATATTTAACGGAGATCTTATCAAAATGTCACAGACTTTGTATAATTGACTCACATAGTTATGAGTTTGAAGCAGGAAGAGAGCAGTACAGGCAATTTAGAAATCAAATAAATAGGAAATGCAAAATAGCAAAGGAAAATTGGCTACAAGAAAAGTGTGAAGAAGTAGAAAAGGAAATGGTCGTAGGAAATGTAGATGTTGCATATAGAAAGATCAAACAGAATTTTGGAGAAATGAAGAAAAGAGGTATGAACATTAAAACTGCCGATGGGAAACCTCTTTTAAGCTCAGAAGATAGAGCTAACCGATGGAAGGAATACATTGAGAAACTGTATGATGGGGACGACTTGAACAATAGTGTATTGGAAAAGGAAGACGATGTCGACTTTGATGACTTAGGAGATCCTGTTTCGAGGACAGAATTTAATAAAGCTCTGAATGAGTTGAAAGCAAATAAGGCAGTTGGAATTGATGAGATCCCTGCAGAACTTCTTAAATCCCTAGGAGAGGAAGGAATCAAAAGATTATTCAAGCTGATATCAAAAAGTTATGAAACAGGAGAAATTCCAACTGATTTTAATAAAAATATCATCTTCACACTTCCAAAGAAAGCACAAGCCGACAAATGTGAGAATTATCGCACCATTAGTCTAACATCACATGCTTCAAAATTACTGACCAGAATAATATACAGAAGGATGGAAAGGGTAGTAGAAGAGATAGTAGGTGAAGATCAGTTTGGGTTTAGGAAAAATCGCGGTACAAGGGAAGCAATTCTGTCTTTAAGATTAATACTTGAAGGGCGGATCAAGAAAAACAAAGATACTTTTATGGCATTTGTTGATTCAGAAAAAGCTTTTGATAATGTTAGGTGTGACAAGATGTTCAAAATTTTAAAGAAGTCAGGTATAAAGTATCGAGATAGAAGAATACTCTATAAACTATATAAGAATCAAGTGACTGTAATAATAGTAGAGAATCACGAGAGACAAGCATCAGTTAAAAAGGGTGTGAGACAAGGCTGTAGTCTATCCCCGTTAATATTCAACTTGTATGTAGAAGAAGCAATGAAGAAAGTCAAAGAAAAATTTCCATGTGGCATAAGTTTTCAGGGAGAAAAAATCAGTATGCTACGATTTGCTGACGACATTGTCCTATTAGCAGAGAGGGCTGAGGATATTGAGAAGTTATTGAATGGCATGAACAAAATACTGAAGGAAGATTTTGGACTGAATATAAATCAAAGTAAAACAAAAGTGATGAAATGTAGCAGAAATGATACCAATACTAGCAGATTAAATATAAAAATAGGATCTGATGCAATAGGAGAAGTGAGTGAGTTCTGTTACTTGGGAAGCAAAATTACAACCGATGGCCGAAGCAGGAATGATGTTAAAAGCAGAATAGCACTAGCAAAAAGAGCCTTCATGAAAAAGAGACACCTTTTAGTTTCAAATATTGATCTAGGAATTAGGAAGAACTTCTTAAAACTCTATGTGTGGAGCACAGCACTTTACGGTAGCGAAACATGGACTTTAGGAATACCGGAAAGAAAGAAACTTGAAGCATTTGAAATGTGGTGCTACAGAAGAATGCTGAAAATTAGGTGGACAGACAAAGTAAGAAATGAACGAGTTTTGGAAATGATCGGTGAGAAAAGAAGTTTATGGAAGAAGCTTACAGGAAGAAGAGATAGGCTGGTAGGTCATATTTTGAGACATGCTGGATTGGTTAATTTGTTAGTGGAGGGAACAGTTGAAGGTAAGAACTGTAGAGGTAGACAGAGATTAGAATATATGAAGCAGATAATTGAGGACGTGGGTTGTAAGGGGTATGTAGAAATGAAGAGGTTAGCACATAATAGGCAGGGATGGAGGATTGCATCAAACCTGTCTAAAGACTGACGACAGCAAGAAAAAAAAAAAAAAGTTATGAGTTTCTGGTGCAGTTTTCACGTACTAGTGCAGTTAATGTAGCCAGTGAATAATTTTACTTATTTCAGAGCATTAGGCTATTGAATTAGGCAGTATAAACTTTAATAATTTATTCAGTTATTTTACATTCTATTTAGTAGATCTAGCAAACTGATAACTAAATTTAGTGAATAAAGCCTAAAGTATTGTAAAATACGAGTATATGAATATACGCGTCACTACTTCTTTGCCAGTGCCAATGGGATAAATGTTTATCAAAGCGGTCGGCCTTAGTAAATTGGAACAACACCGTACAATCTATGGTGCACTGCGCATAGGACGAATTTCCATGTAAAGTACTATGTCTAATTTAGATCAGCGCAGAAATTTCCTCGGATCCCTCATTCAATATAATATTCTTGAATAAACGTTCCATTCTGCAGAACACAAAATCTCTGTTGCCCACTCAACTATTCAAATCCCCGTTAGACATTATTTGGCTATTTACAGTTCACAAACTGCAGGAACAACTGAGTACAATGGCTTTCCAAAAAGGTTTTGAGCTGGACTATATTGAGATGTGGAAATCGTTACGAAATTAATATTTATTGCTTTCATTTTCATCCTTTTCTTGTACGTTAACGACGAGAATGGGTCTGTTATCGTATTATAATAGGACGAATCTTTGGCCTTTTGAGTCCATTGCGCCCTTTTATCTTCTTCTGTTTATATAACCGTATAAATGAGTAGTAATTTATTTAAAAAACGGTAGTTTCTTTTATCAAATAGCGGGCAAACACTATTGATAAGGAGCAGAAATAATGCTATGAAAATTTAGATGGCTTAGCAGAGACGGGTATCTGTTTCATCGAGAAAGTAAGATCCCACCATTTACTACCCTAGTCCGATGTATAATGTCTGCAGCTCTCCAAATTTCTAAATTTAAGAATCATCCAATGGTGACATAGGTATAGATGTACCGTATTTATATATTGATTAGCTAATTGTAGCTAGATTACAACTTTTTTAATGTAATATATTTATTTTTGCCAATAACTTCAAGATAGTTTTTAATCAAAAAATTTGTTCACATCATCTCAGTAGCACTTCAATCAAAAAGCTCTAACGAAAAATGTCAATATGTTTAACCGTTGTTTGTGCTTATGGCAGCTCTCCTTCAGTTGGTATCTTTCATGAAACGTAAGATATTCGCTTCGCGGATGGTGACACATAAAGACTCTTTCTTAACGATAGTAAGTTCTCAGAAAGATGATAACTGATGTTGATAAGCACTTCTCGATAGAGCAGGAAAGTACTTTCGATTCATGGCAGGATTATCAAGGTGAGGTCACTATGCTAACGCTAAACACCTGGGAAACAAGACAAACTGTAGCTCTTACTTTTTTGAACGGTTCTGAAGTTTCTACGTTAAACTCGACAACGCCTTTGAATCTTTCGGAAGAGTAGGCATGAATGATTCCACACCGGCTGTCCCCCTCTCCATTTTATCGTCTCTTATCCACGACAAAAACAACACTTTAAACACATCAACACAGTGAATAACCCTTGCGAACACTTTTACACTGGATGAAGAATACGAATCGCCAACGTTGGATTACTGAATATGGCACAAATTTCTAAATTATTAATTCCGTTTTATTTAATCTTTCCTATAGACGGAAAGCATTTATGCCAACACGGCCCTATAAATGACAACCAATTCTAAGGATAATGTGGTATGGTACAGACAAATTGCTGCAAATAACTCTCGAAACATATGTCAGATCCTCTCCGTAGCTTAATAAACGAGTTGGGATTTGAATGCTGCTTTGATTTAGTGATGTTCAAGCCAAGAAGACATTAATGTTTTCTTCGATTTGAAGCACTGTGATGATATATTGACATAAAGTGTAAAACATCGATCAGAAACATCGATACTTTCTACCTATTAGTAACTATTTAGATTTGATTATTGAATGGTAGCATTATTTTAAATTTAGAAAAGAAAAGTTTTAAAATTTCTGGTGTTTATTGACAAACATCTCTACCCGTTCCACTCTTTGTGTAAAGTTTCAGCAAGTTACTTTCCAGTAGGGTCAAAACTTATCAGAATTTCGAGAGAATCTTTTTCGACGGAACAGAACCGGCCACCAAAGTTAAATGCTCAATTCCCAATTTGTACAACTTGCTCTTTCTGTAAAATATTTAAAAAGTACATCCTCTCTGCAAACTCAATTGTCAGCCATATTGCCTCTGCTGTTTCGATGGTAGTGACACCAATCAAATTCAATGTAATTATAATCTTCTTTGTTAAAGAAAAAATCCTGCATTCTTCAGCTGTTTAGAAAACTGGGTAATAGCTTAAACAATGAACATAAATAAAAATAATAGAAATTATAGCTTTCTCATAATCCCACTCGGTGATATCCCTCATTGTTCGAGAAATTGTTCTATCTATGCCAACCACAATCAACTCTGCTAACCTGAATTATTTTTTAGCTGCAAACACTTGATTCATAATACTTTTTTCCATCGATAAGTAGGATATAATACATAAGTACAAAGTTTTTCTGGGTGTAGAGAGTTAATATAGTGTTCTCGGGTAATTAGCCGAGTTATAAGGAGTTTACACACGATATTTCGGCGATCTAAACTTTGTCACCATCTCCTGGTGAAATGCCGATTGCGTCATCCTCCGCCCCATTCGGCATTTCACCAGACGATGGCGACAGAGCATTCGATCGCCGAAATATCGTGCGTAAACACTTCGTTCACTCGGATAGTGCCCCTGGGAACCCTATCGTATATTAGAATAAAATACTTCGATTCTTCAGTCTGATCAGTTCCGTGCTTTGCATTATAAATATCGACGTTATCCGTTGCATCCTTCTTCGATTTCACAGGGCACGGCGCCCCAGCTTATGAACTCAGCAGTCTAGCAGTTTCGTCAGACGAGAGTGGCTGGCTGGCTGTTTTGCTTTCACCTTTCACGAACGATCTGCCGGCGACAGGTACTGTAGTGTGCTACCCACGAGGTGTCCCGCTCTATTGCGACACAAACTCGCCACGGTAGTATATTAGCAGTGTCTGTTACCAACCTTGTTTCACTACGAGATTAAGCAACAGAGTAGGTTATCTGACTGAATATTTCTCTGCATTAAAGCTATGCTAAATATTCACAGGTTGCTCATGAATTTCACCTTTCAACAGCAATCAAAGTCCTTTTGCCCTGTAATTTACTGAGTACCAGCAGAAGATTCAGGGTATGCAAAGGATAAAGCTGCCAGAGCTTATTGCTGACGATACTAGTACCTCCAGACACTCCACTAGGACAGAACAGCTAAAACATCTTCCAGAAATAATTGGGAACGCGATATTACTAGAACTATTTACGGTTGAATCAACTAACGACCCCATAAAATAGCGCTAGATATTTGTAATTCCAGGCTGTATCTAATCTCATTATTTTTATAGTCCCTCTAAACAACGTATTTAGTAACTGGATCATCGTTTTTACTAATTTATTTAAAATTTTATAATTTTATTTTTTGTAGTTTCTCTTTTTTATCATCATTTAGCATAACAACTCGTTTTCTAGAGGTGTTATCTTTTTAATCAACTGAAATATTGACGTATGAAATTTTTTCATTAGAATTCGTTACTAAGACGATGTTATGCTTCATCTCCGAAGCATCTTTTTATCAAAGATTACTTACAGCTATCAAAGCACCTTGTTTCCTTAAAGTTTATTGAAGTGACAATCTCAGAAATTATTCATCATTTTGTCATAGTCACTTGTTTTCTCTTTTCCAATAATATTGAACTTCACTGATATTCGTATAGAACTATCTTAGGAACCTGGGAGTCAATCCTGTTTTATTTTTATGGGCATAATCCTACAGATGTATTCGTTCTGGCTTCACAACTAATGAGGAATCATGACAAAAATGTGTAGTATTTTAGTCTTCCTTTCATTGTATATAATCATAATATATATATAAATTTTTCGTTCAACCGACATCAGGCAGTCACACACATTAATCTCAATGTTCCTACCTTTTCTACGAGTAAAATTGGACGATTCATTTATAAGTTACGGCAGTTAATTTTTAATAACGTTTTGACAGAGATTTTATTCTGCCCAGAAACGCTTATATGGAAATTAACTATGCCAATGTCATTAAAATTTCATTACTAATTTGTGAGACAGTAATCATCCTGACAAGTGCTTTGACTCGTTACTCTCTAATCTCTTTTCTCAAAAATAAAAAAAAAGAGGAAAATAAAAATCTGAGCGGGAGTTAACTTGCGTGGTAGTTATTAATGCAACGAGCGAGTACCCTATATCGGATTTCTGATAATTACCAACGGAAGCAGAACAATTTGACTCGTGGATATTTAACGTGCGAACGCCAGCAGTAGGTACAGCAAATCTGAAGTAGACGCTCCCGTAATAATGAACTTCCCGTAGCAGCAGTATCGACTAATTGCTATGCCAAATTACACTCATTATTCAATGACCAAAAATACGGCACCGCTTCGTCCACCCCCGTGATTACAGCAAGTTTAAACCTGCGCATTAAGGGATTTACGGTAGCTACAATTTCCTGTCCGTTCCGAACGGCCTCATTCATTCGCCACTTTTCCACTCGGCCAGATTCTGCGTTATGGGCACAAATCTAGATGAAAGGCAAGCATATTCCCCTCTCACTGTTCTCATCCTTAGTTTTCAGCTATTGTACAGTCTCACAGAATTCACAGTAATTCAAAAGTTTGTCAGGTTTTGTTATCTTCTTCTATCTAACACACCGCAGCTACAAGATGAACTGTTCATATAAATGCTTAAATAAACGTCATGTCGCGGAAGTCATGAATAATTATTTTGGACAAATAAACTGGTTAAAGTGCATTCAACTCATAAGGCAACTGATAAATTTTTAAAGTTTAAAGAATCAGATGATTTACGTGGCAATCTTGAAAAAAAAAAAAACAACAAAAAAACCCACCGTAACTTTCAATTTATTGGAAGATTTAAAGGTGGGATGAATATTTCTTGGAAAGCGTCTTGGTACACAATATTTTGCGTTAAATCACGAGCAATGTATATAATGAGGCAATTCCCCCCAGTACGATAAGACCATTTGCATCATTAAACGATGAAACGGATTTCTTTGAACGGAAAGAAGATCCTTCACTCAAACTACAGACAAAATTATGATTTTTCATTTAGAGATTATTGAATTGATAATTGTCCTCGTACGAGTTCGCAAGGACACAGTGGCCAATCAGTTATTATTGTTAATTTAAAGAAATTAAGCGGTAATGGCTTGTCGTTAGACAACTCTGTAATGATATGGACGATTTTGAGTGTTTTACAGGCATTTCATCGGGTACAAATTGTAGTAACAGAATGTTGGTTATTTCTTAATTATTTTCTAAATCACGTTTCTGTTAATATTTACAATTATTGGATTGTTATCAAGCTCCTCGACATGCTAGGATCATTGTGTCTGCACCTCGGCTATCGTTATACTTCTCGGTGGTTCTATCAATTTGGCAATATCATTAGCTGACTTAGTACCTGTACTTCGAGATCAAATTGGATTAGATACATTAGCTTTGATTCCATGTCGAACAGTGCCATCATTTGACGAAACTAGTGTTACCAACTGTTGATTATAAGTTAGTTACTCACCACCCCAATAGTGCGCAAAACTGCCAGTGTTATGTACAATAACGTAACTTTCCGTATTAGCTATTATATTTGGATACAATTTCGAAATAGTATAGCTCCAGGAAGTTGGGAATAGTTTTGTAAATTTTCCCTTCCGTAACACAATCATATATTATTTTCTAAACGTTATTCGGTACCAAATTCCAAGAAGGAAATTCTTTCACATTGTAAAGAAGCAAAAAATGATTCAGCTAGTTCTTAAAACTATCAGGTTTTTGTAGACAAACTTTCGAACAGAAGATTTAGTAAAGAACCTCTCTGTACACCTGACAATGTTTGTGAATCTTATGAGTGTTACATTAATTTCTTGTCTTACACCTTCGTAAATCAGCATTGAGACTGAAGTGTTCAGTATTTTCTGCAACAAAAGAAAGTAGACAATCAGTACGTGCCTTATGCTGGCGTTGTACGAATACCTATATTTCAAAATTGATTTCAAGACAATGGCCACTGACTTATTCTACAAATTATTCTTAAATCATTTTTCTTGCAGCGTTGACGTGTTGCTGAAAAGACAGTAATAAATATTTTTTTATTATTAATTTCATCAGTAAATACAATTTCATAGACAATCGACGACCAGCAAAGTTACTACAATTCTTTCTGAAACAGTTTCGTTCGAAATTTGATGTATGGTTGTCTAACAAACCACTTTTGCTGGAGTAAAGCATCTTAAATAGCTGCCAGAACTGATAAGAAAGAATCTTCTTGGAAATCTAACTTCTCTTGATTATTTCTCGCTTTCTTAAACACACAAAGAGAGAGAGAGAGAGAGTGAGATGCAAAGAAAGCTATAAATATAGGGATACAAAGGCAATACTGAAAATAATTGAAGCTACTTGACAGAAGAGTAACAATTGAAATATCTAGATGTTAAAATTGGACACATATTTTAACTTGCCTATTGAGCAATAAACCAAGGAAGTGAAAAGAAAACGTAGTTATTTATAGAAGACTTTTATTTTAGCCAACTGATAACTGGTAATCAGTAAATTGTGACAGTTACCTGGTTCCTTATTTGAAAATTTATCATATTCAGTTACAGAAGAGGAGGTATATATTCTATAACTTTCAAGAATTGTACCTTACCAATCTTTCTACCCGTAAAGGAAATAAACAGCAATCGGTGTAACTTGCCACACACACAACTCTTGTTTGTAATTTTACATTAAACCTGTATTTTCAATAAATTAAGGAAAATTAAAGATAAGATACACAAAGAGTACTAAAACTACCTCATCCCAAAAGGATTCGATATGTCGATCTCCTGTAGGTATAGGCAGAGTAATAGATACTACGTTGCAGGTATGGGTACTGAGAAAGTTGAAAGGCATCTTGCCGAGTGTGTACGTAGCACAGTAGTTTCCGACTACTGTGTGTTGCAGGCAGCATCGATCGGTGCTCCTGAAGGTCACGGCTGGCCCGGCGGAAGACCTCCCCTTTTCGGGGAGCCTACGAGGGGTGCGCACCCCGCCCGCACAAAGGGGAGCTCGCAGCTGGCCAGGGGGAGAGAGCTGTTCATTCGATCATCACTGTCAGCCGCTCCGTTCGCTTTGCGGTCTTGGTTTCGGCACCTAAGCTCAGTGGCAATTAAAAGATGTCACCTCTTACTTAACTAAGATATAAGATTCCAACACCCTAAATCTTTGGATAACATTTCATATTAATCTCAAATGGGCAGGACACGTTGGACAGGTGGTAGGAAAAGGTTACAAAATCATTCGTTTACTGGAGAGGGTAATGAGAGGATGTACTGGAGAAGTGAGACAATTGGGATACGAAAACTTTGTCACACCACTGGGTGGCTATGGTGGTGCAGTTTGTGACACACGTTTTGGGTATCAAATACAGGAGTTGGAGGGTGTGCAAAGTAGAGCAGCTAGATTTGTTTCTGGAAATTATCGCAGTACCCAGTCGGTAACTGATATAGTAGAGAGTGCTGGGATTGTACAAGGTGATGAGGATTTTAAATATATTGGTCTAAGAATTGGGAGTAGTGCATATAGGAGAAAAGATTACCATGAGCATAAGCAGGCACTCGATTTCATGCATAAGGGGGTGGAAATTTTTTATTTGTTATTAAGGGTATCAGGGATTAGAATAAATTACACAAGGAAATAATGGAAAATTTTACAAGATTGCTAGAGGAATTTAAAATTAAAATTCGTAAATACTACTGGTGGATGTGTAGGGAAACTTTACAGCTAAAGTATATAATCTAATAATAAAAAAATAAGAAAGGGTAAACACATGACTAGCGAATTTGCTATCGGAGCTTGCGCTTGTTTTTAATTGGATTAAATTAATTCGAGTTATAATAATAGTATGTTTCCGTATATTACACGAGACCAAATTCAAAACTTTAGCGAGTAATTATTATTAAATATTTGTATAAAGGCGATATTGCAAACAGCTAATGTAAAAAATAAAAAGAAACTACAAGAACAGAATAAAGGCTTGGAAAAGAGGAATAAGCAATCCACAGAATCTGAAGAATACTAACACAAAAGTAGATGATGCAGACCGAGTGGGGAAAAAAGTAAAAAGTTAAAAAAAGACAATGAAATTTGGAACCCAAGAACTGCAAACAAATGTTACCAAATCAAATTCAAGAATTTGTGGTAAAACTGGACATCACATAATTAGTGAATATTTAAAAAGTCTACAAGCAGTATTGAAAGGACAAAATGAATTCATTAGGATCTATCCATAAATTAGTTCTGAGGTATATAAGAACGGAATCTTTCTCGGCGTTGTCAATATAAATATTGTTCTGAGGTTTTTAACAACTGCTTCGATGACCAGGTAGGAATAGTGATGGACGATGCAGATATCATATCCTGATTCCTAATTCAGATTCATTGGCACCTGGAATATTACACACCACATTTGAAATATTAATCGAAAAGTAGAAGATAAGTTTTATAGAAATCGTAACTTTGTGTGATCTTAAAAACAAGAGGGAAAAAACTTTTTAAGTTACAAAATAGATGATTTACTAATTTCAGCTACTAGGATGTACAATACACATTCAAGCACAAATAACAATAAGAAAATTCCTCAATTTGAGAATTAGTCAAGTTTGAGATAGTCAAAAAGAAAATTTCCCAAAATCTTTTTTTTAACTGAATTTAAAATTGAGTTCATTATCTGTTTAGCTATAAACCTTTCAAATGATGTCAATTTGACTAATAAAAATTATTATGTAAAATAAAAATATTGAATATTTGAAACAAAATAGTATTTTGAACAACTTATTTACTTTCGGTATAGGAATGGCAATGGGAAGGTAATATTGCTCGATGAAAGATTGATACATGGACAGACGTGGTGCTGGAGTGATGTCCAAGAGATTATCAGAGACCAAGAAGAACATCATCAGATTGAAGGGACAAAAACACGCTGGACCGCTGGATTCTGCCGGCAGAGAAGACCGTTCCACCTGTGGAAGACAACTGTAAGTTCTATGTGGACTGATGATTCTAAGACATCATATGATTCCATGATAGAATTGGTAAACAATTAATTATTACGTAATACTTGAAACTTTCTATCGAATGGTATATATCTTTCTGGTGTAAAACAGAAAATATACAGAAGATTCATTCATGAAGGTCCCGATTGACAATTCATAGTAGTCGAACATTACTAAGCTATCTAACTACGTACAAGCAATAGCAAAGAGAATTCAACAAGCGGTGGAACAAATAATTGAACAAATCAGCACACAATTGAAGAAGCGGTGACCCAAATAACGTGCCGTCTTTCCTCGCTCAGAGACCAGTGACAGAACAGATCATAGAAAATTATCTCTAGGTCTTAGCCAACTCATTACACTGCCATTTTGTGGTGGGAGGAGACACATGTGTCCAGCCCCGATGATCTCCTATGAAGACACGGAAAATGTTAAAGCCATAACTACCGTTCGCCTGTGTTTAAATAAAATACGCGTCAAGAACACACAATAGCCTCTCCGAAATTCGACATTACTGTCTAAACATCAAAAACCACTCTCAGATTCATTCGCAGGAAACGAATGTCATATGTCTCATTGGTGTCCGGCTCAAAAAATTATGGTGCGGTAATCTCTTTGTTTTATACAGGGTCCGGCAATAAAACCTCCCACATTTCACGTAGCGGGCGTGCGGGTTGTAGTGAGGATACTGATGTGGAATGTGTTTTGTTTTAAAGAGGTGTACCTGCCATTTTCAGTGTGCGCCATGTCATGGCTTGGTGAGCATCGTGCGTTTGTTGTGGACGAATTTATTCGTAACAGTTGTTCTCAGATTTTCGGAGACGATTCGAACTTAGCCTACATTATCGTGTCCCGGATAGAAAAACTATTCAACTGTGGGTGTCAAACTTTAGAAAGACAGGTTCAGCACTAAAAAAAAAAACCTACAGGCCGCCCTTTGACTGCAACAACGCCGGAAAATTTGGCGCGTGTGTGTCTATGCAACATTCAACAATCTTTGGGGACACTTAAAGCCTATAGTGTACAAACATCGTCCCACAACACTGCAAGCACTTAAAGAGGCCATTACCCAAGAATTGGCAGCCATTCCAAGAGAACTGACGCGAAAATGTATGTAGAACTTTCTGGATAGACTTTGTCAATGTGTCAACAATGGAGGGCAGATATAATTTTTAAAACCAATTAATTAAAAATGGCAAAGTATGTATTTTTTATAAATAAAAGTAATTATTCTCTATCATATTTAGTTTTTATGTGACAACACATTAAAATGAGAGAGGTTTTATTGACGGACCATGTATATGTAAATGATTCCTCAGACTTCCACGGCCATCTTTGTTCATGTTTAATTGAGTTTCGGGTTTTGGGTTTTGCCGCGTTGTTTATTTCCTTACCTAAGCTTTCAGCTGGTATCCTCCAGCCTTCGTCAGAGATACTGTTTATGTTGACATAGCAACGAGCGCCAAGCATCGCAGAGTAAAAGGTCGCTATCTTCGTTGATGTTGTTGGTGTTTTTTAAAATTTCTGCTGCCTCTTTCATGTATATGTAGCTTTACGCCTCGTCGACTTCGAAGTTATTAGAGGCGCGAAAGTACTAGAAAAAAGCGATGGGAAGGAATTCCACCATGAAGGAACCATCCCGGCATTCGTCTGGAGTGATTTGGGAAAACCATGGAAAACCCAAATCTGGATATCTGGATGGCCGGCCGGCGATTCGAACCCGTGACTTCCCGAAAGCAAAGACGGTCAGAACGTTACCACTCTTTTTTTTTTTTTTTTTTTGCTTGTGGCTATACGCCTTGTCGAAGTCGAGGTCATTTGAGGTGTGTCGGGACTGCGGACAAGGAACGGGAAGGACCTCGGCCATGCCCTTTTGAAGGAAGCATCATAGCATTCGCATCGAGTGATTTGGGAAAAACATAGAAAACCCAAATCTCGATTCCCGACGTCCTCGCGAATGCGAGGCCAGAGCGTTAACCGCTCACGCACCACAATTGGTGTGCGATAACTACTTATGTCACTAACAATAAAGGTTTGCCCACATATAATTAGCCGTAAACTAGTTACTTAGTCTTAATCATTGCTGTGTAATTTAAAACACTTTATTCAACATTCCAACCGAGCTCCTGACAGAACTTTTTTTTTGTCTCTAAATATATAGCGATTCTTCGGCTCATTTACGTATTCCGGAGCGCCGAACAAAGTATAATTTGCTTTAAAGCCATTAATCAGACATTTAATTTGAGAACCAAATCAGCTAGCGGTCTGATAAGAAAGTGCACGACGGAGTTACTATGGTCACAGGTCCGAATCCGTTTCGGATGGAATTTTTATGGGCCTTAAAACTAACCTTCTCCTCTGGCAATGCTTCACTCTCTTAATGTGAAGATGCTAGGACGCTCCGTCGTTCAGATTCCACGTTAAACTCTATGTTCCCTATATAATGTAGGATTACCATCTTTGGTTGTGCGGCTATGGTAGAGGTATGGTATTTCGTAGCCATTAAGAAACTCTGTCACTAGGATTTCGAGACCACACGAAGTTATAAATAGGAACTTGTAACTAACATTTATGTGCCTCGTAAACGTTGCTTATCTCACATTAAAATTTCAGCAACAATGGAGAAGTAAATAATTTCTTAAAGTGATATTTATTTATATGGAAAGGAATGATAAACTATACCTACAACTTAACATATCTAGAGGGAAGAAAGATGCAGCAACAAAGAATGTTATTGATGCTTCTTTCCTCCTTCCAGCTTTGGTAAATTGTATGTACAGTTTATCGTTACATTCTATATAAATTTACGTGAATTGTAACTCAGATGACTTTAACGTTCATCTTTATAATTTCATCTGCGAGAAATTTGTATAAATATGGGCAAACCTGGCGAAATAACATAATATTAGAAATTCATCCTGCCAGGAATATAGTTCTCTTCAGCGTCTCATGTCTTTTCAGCATTCCTTCTCTACCAGTAATGTACCAGTTTCGCTACTTCTATTCTGCACACACTTTTCTTTTCCTATAGTCCATTATCTTGCGGTCTTCCTCCAGCCCTCCTTCCTTTCCAAATTAAAAATGTATTAAAAATAAAATTGTGCTAGAAATTAATAAAAATTGCATAATTATCATGCTACAATACGCCATGAACTGCAGCTATCGTCAGCTGCCATTACTCGCCAACAAGGAACAGTAACTGTATTGTGCTCGTGCTTATGAATCATATCAGACTTTTCATTTATGTAAGACATATATCGTGAAACGTCATTTTAACTTAATTATTTCAGGAACAGTTATTAAAACAGAACCACTGTCAACACCATAACAAGGCCACGGCCTTTTTATTTTCTGTCAACGGTCTATCGACTCAGGTGAAGAAATAGATTCGTAATGAGCAGTATAGTAAACTGGCCATGTACCTTCCAATACGTGTAACATACGGACAAAACATTTATTTTAGCGTACTCCATCCAGTTTGGTATCATTGAACTGGTATTCAAAAATGAAATCACTATTGTTTAGGCATATCAGGTCTGTCCCCCCTGTAATCTTCATCTATTTCGAAATCTAAAGAATTGTGTCGTTGGAAATCCTTTCGAGCCAAATAAAAGTGCATAAAAGCCGTAGACTGGCATTTTTCAGATCTTCCAAAATCGCACTTCAAGGATGAAATCCATTTACTGGAGACAGGTTGGATGAAATGCAATGAACTATAGTGGGACTATGAAGAAAAATAAAATGAGTTTTTGAACTAAAAAACGTACCGTTTCCTGGCAGAATAAGTTTCACCTATCCCATCTGAGAGAATGGAAACTGCGGGGTTATTATAAACAATTGAAGCGATTTCACAACATTGTTTGACGTATCGTCACAAAACATTACAGTCATATAGAAAAACGCAAAAAGTTTTGCAGCCGCGTTTCAAATTTCTTTCACGAAAGCGCTGACGTGAGCAGTCAGATTGAGAAACCAATGGATCGGTCGTGGTGGTGGAGTGAAGGGGGGTGGAACAACAATTCCTATTATGTCCTCCACGCTCTGCCGATCGAACACCCCAGGATATTTTTTTTATTATTTTTTTTTTTGGTGGGGTTATGTGAAATATTCAGTTTTCAAGTGCCCTCTACCAAAAGCTTTCCACAAGGGAGAGTCCATAAGACACATAGCTCCAGTCTGGCCTTTGGCTTCCGTGAATCCGCCCCCCCTCTCCCCTCCCCATCCCCCCATGTAGCCCGACGTGGCTTTTGCCTCTACATCCTCCTCCCTCCCGCACAGCACGTAGCTTCTTCCCCTATTGATTCCAGAAGACATTTTGTATTGTTTTTTTCTTGTCAGACAGTCGTAAATTAGATACAGAGATAATGACGGAAATAAATATTTTCATGCTTTTATGTGTTCTGTGCCTCATTTTAGCAGTGACAAATAATATTAATGAAAAGCTACATGGCCTGACTCGGAACCTCCCCTCCCCACTCCCTCCCACGTAGTCAAAAGTATCTTTCCAGCTAACCCCCTCCCCTAGATCGAGCCACGTAGTTTATGGATGCACCATAACAGCGAGCTGGCATCAGATTGATGCTGCGCCGAGTGTAGCACGAACTTGATTATCTACTGCAGAATCAATTAAGTGTTTCCTACAGAGCACTTGTAATATACAGGGTGTTACAAAAAGGTACGGCCAAACTTTCTGGAAACATTCCTCACACACAAACAAGAAAATATGTTATGTGGACATGTGTCCGGAAACGCTTACTTTTCATGTTAGAGCTCATTTTATTACTTCTCTTCAAATCACATTAAACATGGAATGGAAACATACAGCAACAGAACGTACCAGCGTGACTTCAAACACTTTGTTACAGGAAATGTTCAAAATGTCCTCCGTTAGCGAGGATACATGCATCCACCCTCCGTCGCATGGAATCCCTGATGCGCTGATGCAGAAGCTGGAGAATGGCGTATTGTATCACAGCCGTCCACAATACGAGCGGTGAATCGAGGAATGTACAGTACATACTAACGAAACTAAAGTGAGCTCTAACATGGAAAGTAAGCGCTTTCCGGACACATGTCCACATAACATATTTTCTTTGTTTGTGTTTGAGGAATGTTTCCTGAAAGTTTGGCCGTACATTTTTGTAACACCCTGTATATAAAAATCTTTCTATAGGTATGATTATAAAGTTTAGTGAAAATATGTATAAATAATATAACTATGTTGAATTTGTGAAATCGCAGTAACTTATAATAACCCTGTATTTACGCTGTTAAGTTTCCCATGGTACATAATTAGCCTTCTCTTAGTACATAATTAGCAAGGTAAAACACAAAATTAAGCCTTGCAGAAGGAATATTTTGTTGAGCTACCTTCAAGCTGCCACGGGCAATTAGCGATAGCCAAGTCCAACAACAGCTAGCACTGCGCAGCTGGCCGGAAATCTAATTGCTGGTGTAATTCATTAGGCCCGGCCTGCACGCACGGCACGGCACGCTAGGAACTCCGCACGCGTGTACGGACACGCGACACGCAAGTGTTTTTACGCGTGACGGGCGTCGGCGTACCTCGCTCCGAAGAACACCGCGACCAATGGAGCCACACGTATTTGATCTTTGGGTGAGTGCACCCTGTGAACGCGGCGGCCAGGCCAGGACGACACGGCCAAATGGTCTCGAATGCCTGTCCGCTCGCTCTACGCAGATTGCCGCGTGACCGCACAGTAGTTTTTCCGGCCGATCGTTCGGGCTCGGCCGCTGCTGGGTAAAAACAGCTGCAGCTGTCAGCTTCATTAGCGGGCTTACAACTACTGCAGCGTGCTAATCCACGCTGTCAGATACGCCAAATTTCCATCCGTAAATAAATACCGACTCATCTCCGTCATTGGTAATTCGGTGACGTCTATCGACACATACTGTGTCCTCGGGGTAGCATTCATTAAACTTGAAGAACTAATTTAATTACTCTAAAATATTCAGTGTAAACTTTGTGTGAATTAAACGACCTGATGAAATGTAGCAGAAATGATACCAATCACAGTAAATTAGATATAAAAATAGGGTCAGATGCAATAGGAGAAGTAAGTGAATTCTGTTACTTTGGAAGGAAAATTACAATCGATGGCCGAAGCAGGAATGATGTTAAAAGCAGAATAGCACTAAGCTAAAAGAGCCTTCATGAAAAAGAGAAATCTTTTAGTTTCAAATATTGATTTAGGGATTAGAAAGTTTTTTTAAAACTCTATGGGTGGAGCACAACACTTTATGGTAGCGAAACATGGACTTTAGGAATACCGGAAAGAAAGAAAATTGAAGCATTTGAAATGTGGTGCTGCAGAAGACTGCTGATAATTAAGTGGACTGACAAAGTAAGAAATGAACGAGTTTTGGAAATGATGGGTGAGAAAAGAAGTTTGTGGAAGGAGCCTACAGAAAGAACATACAGGCTGGTAGGTCATATTTTGAGATATGCTGGATTGATTAATTTGCTGGTGGATGGAACAGTCGAAGGTAAGAACTGTAGAGGAAAACAGAGATTATAATATATGAAGCAGATAAATTGAGGACGTGGGCTGTAAGGGGTATGTAGAAACGAAAAGGTTAGCACAGGATAGGAAGGGATCGAAGATTGCATCTAATCTGTCGAAAGACTGACGACAGGAAAAAAAAAAAAAAAAAAACACTATTGACTTGCTCCATCCATCCTCATGACCGTGTTTTGTGTGTGGACACGAGTCAGGAAAATAGTTCCAGTTTTTAGGATCAAAGGTCATTACAGGTTGTCCTGATCAGGCTAAAATACGAACTTAAAATTTTAATTTAAATACAGTGTAATAAAAGAAAATCAATCACGCTTTTTTACTTTTAATAACCTTAAGTCTTTTGTCCAATGTAAATACTCAAATATCTAAAGATAGCTGAGCAGAGTGACTGTAGTGATTGAAACATGGTAACAACGGAAGTACTTCATTGAACAGTAAAATACAATTTTATTCCATGCTTCTTCAAGGTTTTTAACTAAACCGACGTATTTAGCTTAAAATTAAATGCTATGAAAAGTAAATTTAGTGAAAGAATTCTGTCACTTCATTACTTCACAGTTGTTTAACTATTAAATAACGCTCATAATCATGATTTTATTACATCTCTGGCCTCAGATACTACGTCAACGAATACCGCTTCATGACGTCAGCGTGAGCTTCAGCCAATAGCTGCCGAGGTGACCACTGAGTGAGCCAGTCAAATTGTAGTGTAGGTTATCTGGGGCGTCTATTAGGATGTAATTCACTCTGAGCTGTGCAAATTTTCAGTAAAACATTATTACTATATTACAAAAAACCTCGAATAAAAGGTTTTGTCTGTAGTTTCCGTGCTATATTGAAATGATTGTTTTTATATATACAGGAAGTAGTCAACATTAGAGACAAAATTCCAGGACAAATCAATTGCGCAACAATGTTCACCTTATTGGAAAACCACCTTCTTGGTTTTCGCGCAGCCAGACGATTAAGAGTATAAACTAATAAGGAACCTAAAACCATTAGCTATCTCATCTATTAACTATTGCCTCTGTGTCACATGATGCCACACACATGCTGTGCATAAAATGAGCGGTGGGTCCAAAGCAGATGTAAAGCTGAAATCTCCGTTTAGTATTACAAAAATAGTGCACAGTTGTCTTTGCTACCACTGTTAGCAAAGCACTATTCAGGAACCTAATCTGCGTTATTTGCTTTTACAAACAACAATATTTTTACTTTTTTTATTTTTTGCCTAATGGAATTATAGGTGAAAGGCTACAAATAATTCCAGTGTGTTTCCTGCATCTAACTTTATCCTGATGCCATCTAATGGTTAATGCCTACTACTATAAGGTAATATGTCTCTAAACCTGATAAACGGCTTTAGAATGACAGCAAGGCAACTAACGATTCAGTGAAGTTAAGAGCGTGGCAGCTGTACACAAGTACAATCTACTATATAATTTCCTAAGCTCAATCATTCACTCACCTCGACAGCTATTGGCTGGACAACGGTGTCACGTGTCAGCCTTCATTCGCAAAAACAGCGACCAGAGATAACACTAGAAGAAATTCGAGGTTATGTTTATAATTTAATAGTTAAGCAACTGCTACAAAATTAATTGTCATTAAACATTCATTAAGTCTGCTTTTCGAAGCGTTTCATAGTTTAAAAAATATCGATAAATTTTGCGACTGAAAAAACGTGAATCTGATTTTCAGTAACATGTTGCTAATGAAAGCAACTTAAAAAAACTTTAAAAAACTTAAATTACTCATGCTCTCTGCTGTAACCACGAATACCAATTCTCATTCCGGCTTAGGCTAAATTTCAATCTAATTAAAACTTTTACTAATGTTGTTGCTTTTTAGGTATTTTACTGATCACTTTCGTTAATGTCTTCGTTAATATTTGCTGTACTTGAGTTATTTGATTATTTAAACTGGGAATCAGGTCAAATATGTTACCGAATGAAACAGAAACTATTCTAGACCCGAGACGGTACGCAAAAAACGGTCATGGGCTTAAACTAGCACAAAAATATAAGTAATTGTTTCACTAAAAAACAACAGTTAACGGAAAATCAAGCCGTCCATATCTGAAACGAAAAATTGTAGTGGATGAAAGTAACATTCAGTGGGAAACAGAGCAAAATATGATAATTCGCTTGTACTAAGCGTGTATAGGAGTCACAGATAGGTGAGTGTCCATAAACTACGTGGTTTGGTCTAGGGTGGGGGGCGAGGAGTAGGCTAGAAAGTTACGTTGGGCTACGTGGGGGAGAGGGGGAGGGGAGGTGCCGAGTCAGGCCACGTAGCGTCCCATTCATTTATTTGTCACAGTTAAAACGAGGTATAGAGCACACAACAGCATGTGAATATTTATTTCCGTCAATTAATTATCTCCGTACGTAATTTACAATAGTCTTATAAAAGAAAACAGTACCAAATGTCTTCTGGAATCTGTAGGGAAAATAGCTACGTGCTACGCGGGAAGCGGGGGGGGGGGGGGGTAGAGGCAAAAGCCACCTCATACGTGGGGGAGGGAGGTTCGCAGGAGGCCAAAATGGAGCTACGTGGTTTATGGACGCTCCCTAATAGTGCACCACAAATTAACACTTACTAACGAGATATTCAACAAAGATCAGGCAAAAACACGGATAAACACTTCACGCTTTGGATTCTGTTAGTATTGTATTAATGTATTCATTTCTTCAGTTTTCTGAAATACAGTTTGATAAAATACACGAATACGTTAGTAAAACCATTGCATTAGAAATAATCACTCCAATAAGCCTAACGAAAGTGTGAAATTTAATTTACGATTAAGACCGACTTTAAAACTCTTATGATTTGCTACTAAAACTAAATTAATCCACATTCCGAGCCATACTAACACAATAGGTAGGACGGCCAGTTCCTTACCTCTGGGACCTACAGTATAATGTGAAACCCGAACCACGTAAATTCCTGGTGTAGCTCATACGTTTATGCACTTAAAAATTACTACCTCACCTGGATAAGACACCGGGACCGCACCTCGAACTTATGAAAGCAAGCGCCTTAGTCACTGAGCTACCAGACTGCTATGCTTTGTTACTATTAGAAGAAAAACAAAAGGTAAACACATTACTACCCACACCAAGGTGGGTGCAGATGAAGCAGCAAGGAATTGGTGACGCTAATGGTTATTAATATCTGCCGCGACACGCCCTGTAGAATATGAGGCAAGGTGCTCCTCCACTGGGTCGGAAGCTGGTGGCTGGACCGTGTGCAGATCGATGGTTGGCATTACCAGTTAATTAGTCGCCTGGCTGAGCTGCCGGCGGTAATACACCGGCGTCTTGCACATTCAGACCTAATTACCAACGTTTCCACGAGAAATACGGACATTACTTCATTTCAGCTCTCCTCTACTTCACGTAGCATAATGTGGGTGGAACATCAGTTAGAGAATAATGAAACAAATGCAAACGACTTATTATTTTTCTCCTTAAGCGTCAGATTCGTAAGAAATTTTTATTGAGAGTTTTAAACTGGAGTACTTTCCCTCGCCTTACACAGTGTTGTGTATGAAGGCCAATATCTAGGCTTGTAACGAATATTCGGCTACTATTCCGTATTCTGACACTTTTAACCTATTCGTTCGAATACCGAATATGTCCCTAGATGACGGGAAATTTATGCGTGTGAATTACACGTTTCTTTGGCATCGGCGAGAGCCAGGTGACTCATACCTGCGCTGAAAGACCGAACGGTTTATGGCAGGCCGTAAAGTTAAAAGGTTTACGCATTCGATGAATTCAAAGGACAGTATAGGGACTGTGCCGAAATGAGGATTTCCTGGTACAGTAGAAAGTTGAAAACTAGAGAAACGATGCTTCGGAGAAAAAGTCAGGTTGCTGGACACCTCTGTTGGGAACCAGCGAATCAAACAGTGTGTTACGAACTTTTAGAAACCATAAGTTTTTTATGTTGCATGAGGAGCGCCAATGGAGATCGTGGACGACACGCCAAACGCTGCGACTCGCTGAAATTTCCCGCGTCTGCTAAAACTCCGGAGCCTGCAAGTTTTCAAAGGGACGAACAAGCGGGGGAGAACACATTCTGTTTCTGGCCAGCAAACAATCCGCACCGGCGCACCACGGGAGATTGCGGGGGGAGCTACCTCGCCAAGTGACCTCGCGCCCAGCTGATCAACAGGGTCCGTGAAACTCTGTTTTATCCGCATGTCATCTGCCGCGGTAAAGAACGCCGGCGATGTATAGACACTCTTGCGTCATTCAACCCTAGGCAACGCTCTGAGATGAGAATCATACTCTAAATTGTTCAAAAGTAACTTTTAATATTCAGTTCTGTTCAATAAAACAATCAATTTTATATTCAAAGAAAATAATAGGTGTTGTAAACCCTGCTTTCAATAACTTGCTTTCCAATGTATCAGTATATCATTTGAATAGATGACGATTTGTGTTTTTTATTGGTATTTTAAAATTACAATTGCTTTGATTAAAAGTATTTCAGAATTGGAATCTCGCTTCTCTCGGATAGAGAACACTTCCATTCTTGGCGCCTACCCGGGATTAATTTTGCAAATTAATTTATTAATTAGTGCATCTCATTATTTAATTTTAATTTTAATAATGTATTAAAAACTAGACGCTACAGTAGGTACCGAATATGTAGGCCGAATATTGAATCCCTAGTATTTTTTTAATATAGATGGGTAATTGCCTGAAATAAAACTATTGGTTCATTTTACGATGATGTCTTTTACTTATAATTACAAAAAATAATGGTGTATAATCACTTCCACAATATCAAAGCAAAACTAACAAACAAACTACATAAATCATCACAACTGAAATTTGGGAGTTGAAGATTGTGATGCTGAAACACTAATTTTTCTGGTCAGGTTAGTAGCAGTAGTAGTAATTACAGTCTGAATTTAATAAAATGAAGGCCGTGATTTAAGCTTTTCTTGCCAGAAGTCAAGCAGAACATTGTAAAGTATGAATTTTCCCAGTTCCCAAAATTGTCACTGACAAACGTCAAGGAATGATGAAGTTTTGGCCTATGTTCAACATTTAGTCTAAATGCCCTTCTTACAGATTTAAAAACTAGGCTTGGGGATGTTTTTTCACAGCTACGAAAATACCGCTCTCGGTTATTCGATCCATATAGTGCCGTTAAAGAATGGCATATCGTACTACAAGAAGAATTGATCGAAATAGTCACTATCGAGCAACTTAAGGCGCAGTGCCAGAAATTGGTATCAGCAGTTCGGGCTGAAGAAAGATATACCTGTCGCTTATCCTGTATTATGAACTGTCTCAAGAAAGCTTTTCCATCTTCACATCTCGTTGGAAGGGCTTTTTAGCGCAAGTAACCGATATTCTTAAAATATAAAAGGAAACTGTCACAAGTAATTCAACGTCGATATTTGAGGCCATGCCTTCAAGCACGTCAAAACAGGCACATAGTGTTTGAGAGGTAGCTATACTTGAACAAGCGGGCGAGAGAAAAGCACAGCAACACAAATTTTGGCGCCAAACGGGCCGGAATACTTTTGCCCGAATATTCGGTATTCGGCGTATGGCCGAATTTACTATTCTTTGCAACTCTACCCATAATCTTTGTACTATTGGATTTAGTCTGGGTGAATTTAGCTCGCTGTAGCATGACAGAACGGCAGCAAGCGAACACGAATCGGCACGTGATCCTTATGTCAGCAGTTCTAAGCGGCCAAGCACGCGCTTGTCCTTCCAACAGGAGTCGCGAGGAACTATACGGACGCAATAAGCAGATACTAACGATTTACTTCACATTTACCTCGTTTCAGCAGAGATATCTAAATTCATACAAGTCGTTGTACAGTCCTAATAGATTGCGTGTGTACAGTTCCGTGTTTTACGTCCGTAAACAGAACATAACGGTGGATTTAATAATATGATCTGTTCTCATTTAGAAGCGAAAAGCCTATCAGTATCAAATCGTAAGCTTAGATCACAAGAACTCATTTATTTCAAAGATATTTCGACGCCAGAATCAACCTAAGAGACCGAGACTGGTGGGTGATCGGTAACGCTCTGGTCTCACATTCAGGAAGACGCGGGTTCGAATCCCCGCCATAGCATGCAGATTTGGGTTTTCCATGGTTTCCCCAAATCACTCCAGACGAATGCAGGGATGCTTCCTTCAATAATGCCATGGCCGAGTTCCTTCCCGTCCTTTGCCACCCACTCCTTTTCTGCCTCTAAAGACTTAGACGAGGTGTAAAAAAAAAATCAACAAGAGAAAGTCATGATGAAGAAACAAGAGATTTCAAGCAAGAAGTAAAGGTCGATAATTGGGACAGACAGTTACAGACAGAAGTGTATTTACGTGTTTAATGTGTATATTCAATGTAGTATGTTGTGAATGAATGAAAACTGATGAAACCCGTTGGCGGCTCGTCCTGCCTACTCTTCCGAAAGACACGAAAAAGCCGCCAGGCATGTCATCCCAACCACCATCAACAGTGTTATACGCCCTCACACTGTATGCACTGCTGAGGGATTTGGTATTTAGCTCCGGACTTTGGTGCACAACCTGGTGATTAGGAATTGTACACCGCCATCTCTCCTTCCTTGCTGGCTAAGGCCTGATGATGAAAGTTTCTTGCCCCGCCAGGAATCGAGTCATTTAAACCCGTATCAGGCGCCGGGCACCATCACGGTGTCACAACCATCTGAGCCAAGGCGGCTGACATTCAAAAGACTACCGACTGAAATTATAGCTGAGGTCAGAATTATTGGCGGGCGGCTGCAAACGAGCCATTAACAAACCGTGAACTTAAGATTTAAATTCACCTGTTAGCTTGTGAGCTAGCCCAGCCCGTTAAAAGAACTATTAAAAAATCGAATGTATAATATTAATTTCTGAGTCAGAATCAAGTCATGTCAAGTGCGAATAAGCTTATAGTTTTTTTGTTCTAAAACCATCCAGGTTTGAAGATTCTGTACCCTATAGTTATAAAGAGGAGACTATAGGTAACTTTACTATAGAGTCAAGTGTTCATGAAAAACAATACCGGCCAATTTTTCTCTGTGAGTTAGACGTTGCCAAACGGTAGTTGTGTCCAGAAGTATTGCTGGAGGGCTTCAAACGAGCCATTACCAAATCGTGCACTTAACAGTTAAATTCACCTGTTGCTTGTAGTAATAGTTTGTGTATTGACGCTCGTACCAAGCAACACAGGACGCTCAGCGTTTTATAGTGTACGAAAGAGAGCCCTACGCAAGTATGTTCCGAAGTGCGGCAACAGCGCGATTGCACTCACCCGTCAATTTCATTTGCCACAGCTATATTGAAGTTTTGTGTAATATCCGGACTGACAGACTTCAGTGATATCTCCTTTCTTTGGAGGGGTGTGGGGGGGATCTTTTTTCTATGTAGCATCTCCGACGGAAAGTTTTGTAATTATTGTTTCTCCAGTGCTGACTGTGGGGACATTATTGTATGTGCAAATGATTGTGACAGTATATTTAAAATTAGTGCCTTTTTTGTTATGCGAAAGAAATGAAAGAAATGAGATGGCGAGACACGGTGTCGTGAATTTCATGTATACTCCCCGAAGGACACGAAACCTACCGCCAAAATTTTAGTTCCGATCCGACGGAGGTGTCACCACTAACCGTGTCGTATGGCATCTGGAATAATTCATTGTGGGGAGATTTGAGAATTACCCTAGTCTTTTGTACGCAATAGGGTGATTAGGAATGCAAACCGCCACATCTATTATCCTGCTGGTCAGGTGCTCATAGAGGAAACCGCCGAGAATCAAAATAACTTACTCCTTACTGAAACGTTAGGGACTTAATTTTATGCAAGTGATTATTATTATTTGTATAATTCTTCTTAATGAAGGTCTTAATAGTATGAAAATTGAGCTACCGAGAGTGGTGAGGTGAGCGGTTAACGCTCTGGCCTCGCATCGGGAAAAGGCCGGTTCGAATCCCCGTACGGACATCCAGCTTTGGGTTTTCCATGGTTTCCCCGAATCATTTCAATAAAATGCAGGAATACTTCCTACAGAAGGTCATGGCCGAATTCCTTCCCGTTCCTTGTTGCCAGTCCTTTCCAGTTCCTAAAGACCTCGACGTCGACGAGGCGTAAATCATAAGAAAAAAAAGGGGCGAGAGAAAATTGGGCGCTGCGAAGATAATGGTTCTGGGAAGAATGCAAGAAAAACTCATTTAATATATAGTACAACAATTAATTCTTGGCCTAACATTGATTAAATTGTCAATAGTGCAAGGAAGTTACTTCTGGCATCATTGCCAATCAATGGGTGTGCGACGGTCCTGTAGATTGCCTTGAACTTTTTTTTTTTTTTTTTTTTTTTTTTTTTTTTTTTTTGCGTATGTTACAGTCTAGTGGTTGTCTGCTGGGACAGCCAACGTAACATCGTTCCAAGGAGGACTCGCCATCGCTTTGTTGCATTTGCGCCCCTGTTGATGCGAAGGGAGCGACCGATACGGCTCGTTCTCCGATAGCGAATTTTTTAACTTAACATACGTTGCTGCGGTTCCTGCTTTTTGAACTGAAGCCGCCTTTGTTACGCTTCCTGCCTGAAATTCCTAGACTCGAGGGACACTTTTATTACCCTTCTTCAAGTCTACGTTAAAAGTATTACTTGTTGTCATTGCTGGACGCTACGTGACTGTTTACACGTTGCTGGGCCAATGGCGTCTGTGTTCTTTTGCCAAAAACATTCCTCACAAGATACAAATCAGGCGCAATGCCCTTTTATTTCTATATTACCACCGTCAGATACTATGCTCACTTGTCACTTATTCAAGCTTGGTTACACCACTGCGCTGAATTTTATAAATTGTCAGAATGTCTTAGCGAACTCTGTCACGCAGTGGTGTGAGAAACCATTAACGAAATTAAATAAATCTTCTCTGAATTTCCAGGAGAATTATGAGCACCAATAATATTAAAACCACGGGGCTTCCATTTTCCACCGCCTTCATATTTTCCAAATTAAATGTGACTGAAAAAGCTGCAAAGATTTAAATTAATTTTATTCGAATAAAAAATTCTGATCTAATTCGGTTGAGTGATCTATAATTCTAAGGTGTCGCCGAGAATGTTGAATGATATTAAATTTCTGTTAGCACTTGTTTTTATTGCAACACTGTTTGACTTCAAGTTAGCATATCGTGTGATTGCATTCATAAAGAGTTTGAGTATCACGGAGAAAAATGTTACAAAGTTTTTCAACCAGAACACCTTTAAAGTTTTGGCCACAAACAAATATTTCCACCTCCTTATGGCGAAGTGATACTTTCGAAACTAAGTGATAAGGATATGGAAAACTTACTCCGAATTACTTAATTAGTTAAAAAATAATTCTGAAACTAGTGAAATGGTTAAACAATAAGTGACAACGCAATTCATTTTAAAAACACGAGAAGAGCAAATTAAAAAAAACAAAAATGTTCAGTATGTAGTAGTTTATTACATATGGGGACAAAATTTCTAAAATTCTGACTACCTTCATGACAATTCAATTAAAAATAATTCCATCACCAATTAAAGAAGCAGAATATTATTTCAGCCAATAATAAATAGAGAAAAATACTAATTAAACAATAATTACAGTGTCTGATATATCATTGATCGGATGTAAAAAATATCACACTGTGCAACACGTACCAATAGCACTATAACTGAGAAGTTAAAATTTTATAATGTTAATACAATTGTTATATTAGGTTATACTAACTCTGGACTTTGAAAATGGGAATTTTACATTTTGATGTATTTAGAAATTTACAATGTTACTAATATTATTCCTATTTGAGAAATATGTTGGAACAAGTTGTTACAGACATAATTAAATGCGATAGAAAATTCCTACTTGTGCAACAGATAAATTAGAAAGTCTTAATATGATATATTTGAAACTGTCTTTCATAGACGAAACACAAATGATGCACTGAACTACGAACGGACAAGATACCTCAGCCTAAGCTGGTAGCTGTAAAAAGTTATTTTTTACGATTCAGTTTTTGTGTCCTGGGAATGTTAGAACAAGTTCTCACAGCCATGTTTAAATACTTTAAAAGGAATCCCGCATATGGTACAGATAAAGTTGAAAGATTTAATAAGATTGTGTTCGAAAATATCTTTCATATGCGAAACTAAAATTAAAAGGTACACTACAAAATAATTTTCACGAGTGTAAATGTGGATTGCAAAGGCGACGTTTCGGTGCCTGGCATTATGATACGAGATTTCAAGTTAATAAAGAGAATGTATTCACCATCTGAACCAACAATATTTCAGTTCTTGATAAGGTAAACAAAGTTATCCGTAGAAATTGTATATTTGTTTATAAAATATTCATTACATTGTTAAAATAATAAAAAACCTCAGTTCAGTAACCCTCTCACCATGAGCCTGAATCGTTTATACGGAAACAAGAAAGATGGGATGTATTGTATATTTTTCCATTCTTACTCTTTCGAAAACTCATTCTGAGAGAATTCTTCACAAGCACAGAAGGAACTGAATTCAAAGAAACATCGCCTTAGGACTATTTGCGGACTAAAATTACGGTCATCCGGCAAAACTCTTCTTGGAGATTCAAACGTCGGAGGTACACACGGGAAATTATACAGTTTTGAAATGCTAATTTTGTTAATAATGTTTAAGATTTTGAAAACAGGTAAGTACATTTTTACATCACACATTAACATTTCCGCACATACATCATCTAAACAAACCTTATTTTCTGAACCTTATGGGCTGGCAAGTCGGAGAAGTGCCAACGGAGGGAAATAACGCGTCTGTAGTTGGTACTTGAAACTGTGTGGTTTTGGGAAGCTAGAAATGTAAACTACAGTTTTTAGGTGGTGAGATTATTGGTTTAAAAAGTGATATTATGCACTTTTCTCACAATCTCAAAGCTGTTATCTAATGAGATCAATGAAAATAATAGATGGTGCTACTGTATATTTTTCCCGTAACTTCGTCTCCTATGTTCACCCTCAACTGACGGCTCAAGGTCATATTTCCCTGGACCCTGTCCTCACGTCACCTCTCCATCCAGACCGCTGTATTTATGCTGGCGAGTGACAAATTTGTCAGCAGGAACTCTTCCCTCCACATGAAGAGGTAAAGGCGACCGAGTGGGGATAGAGCAGAGTGACCTTGAGCCGTATGTGTTAACTGAACGCACTATAGAGTTCGTCGTTTTGTCATCGACTTGGAAATTATCATCATTAATTTACATAGTTTCCTTATCTGCCATTCGCATTCACCAACTCGGTGGTTTTGCTACACTACGACAATTTTACGATTTACAGACTGAATACACGACGTTTATAGATAGAACAAAGAGATGGAGTTATGATTGTGTTGTAAGTATTTTTTTGTTAACGTTTCGATCAGATTTTAACTTTCTGCTCCATCTAAAGGTTAGGAAGCGTGACTGTATAAATCATAGGTTTTAATCCCAGCATAAGTTTTCAGAATGTGATACCCACGTGAAAATCTACTAAGTAATTTTTAGCTTATGCCAGATATGGGTAAAAAATTAATTTTAATTTTGTGCCCCGGTGCGAGGTGTTCATCAAGGTTAAACATTCCTCGGACCGTAAGGCATAATCTAAGTTTTCATACTGTGAAACCACGCTACAATTGGAATTTACATCAGGGAGTTTTTAAATCTGAGTAATGATATCGAAACAGGCACAGCCTATCACAGATTTGTAATATAATAGATAATTTAAAGAGCAGTTACCAAACGTGGTGGGTGAGCGGTTAACGCTCTGGCCTCGTATTCGGGAGGACGCTGGTTCGAATCCCCGTCCGGACATCCAGATTTTGGTTTTCCATGGTTTCCCAAAATCACTCCAGAGAAATGACGGAATGCTTGCTTCAAAAGGCCATGGCCGAATTCCTTCCCGTTCCTTGTTCCCAGTCCCATCCCGCCTCTAAAGACCTCGATGTCGACGAGGCGTAAAGCTACAAATAAAAAAATTATTAAAATGCAGATTTTTTTATTTCAGAAGTCTCAACGTCTTCCCCGCAACTTACACACCGTAACCTACAACATAAACTTCTGAAGAGTTTGAACTTGACATCATAGTCAAGGCAAACCTCGGTATGCATAAATTCCTTCAACCTTCATCCCGCGTCCTTCACCGCCAGCTGAACGCAATCCCAGAAATACCAGCCGCGCGTTTCCCAGCATCAGTATGCAGGGGGAAAAGGGAAAAAAAGAAGGAAGGGAAATTGTCGTGCCCGCTTTCTTGAGTGCGCTGCGGCCGAGGAAGGTTATAGGGAAATGCCACTCGGTTCGTAGGGTGGAGGGCGGTGGTTTATTTAATATTCAATAGGAAGAGCAAGGAAATCAATTCAGGCTCTATCCGCACAAACTCGGAGACACGCAAACGTCAATCCGTGGGGAACGCATTCCAGGGAGCGTGTGTTCCTACGCGGTACACAATTTACAATTAGGAGGGTTTACAGTAGACTTTATATTTGTTGTTAGCTGACAAAGGACAGGAACTGGTGAAGGTCTAACTAGATATTCAGGAAGCAGACCACAGTGTCAACACTAACAGCGAAAGAAAAGGTTAAAAGGAAAATTAAAAAAATTACGTGAGTTCAAAATAGGGAAGTAGGGATCTGGAAAAATCTCATTTAAAAGAGAGGGAGTGTGGATAAAAATCTCACGTCAACTTTTTGTTTCAGATCGCCGTCCTTCAAAGAGCAGTAGAGCAAAGAAAATAAAACGATCATCAAAATTATGAGGTCAATCCCACGTTAGGGGGAAGGGAGGTGCTACCAGATCTCACCAAATCTCACCAAGGCGGAGGGAGCTACAAATTTAAGAAAAAACAGCGCACATAATTAATGAATCTCCCCAAACAAGAAAGAAATTATAATAAATGAGACAGAGGATATGAACTATTGGATGTTAGGGGCTATTTCCACAATTGCGATATAATCAATTTGTATGAATAATTCATGAAATTGAATTTGTTATTTTTTCTTAATTCCCCCCCCCCCCACACACACACACGCTTTTCATTTCACTGTCTGACTCATCTTCAGCGGTTTTATCTGCCGAGTAGGCATACATGTAATGGATCTGTTTTGTGCTACAATTTACACAATGAAATTATGGTATGTATACAGGGTGTTACAAAAAGGTACGGCCAAACTTTCAGGAAACATTCCTCACACACAAACAAAGAAAATATTTTATGTGGACATGCGTCCGGAAACGCTTACTTTCCATGTTAGAGCTCATTTTATTACTTCTCTTCAAATCACATTAAACATGGAATGGAAACACACCAGCGTGACTTCAAACACTTTGTTACAGGAAATGTTCAAAATGTCCTCCGTTAGCGAGGATACATGCATCCACCCTCCGTCGCATGGAATCCCTGATGCGCTGATGCAGCCCTGGAGAATGGCGTACTGTAACACAGCCGTCCACAATACGAGCACGAAGAGTCTCTACATTTGGTACCGGGGTTGCGTAGACAAGGGCTTTCAAATGCCCCCATAAATGGAAGTCAAGAGGGTTGAGGTCAGGAGAGCATGGGGCCATGGAATTGGTCCGCCTCTACCAATCCATCGGCCACTGAACTAACATGGAAAGTAAGCGTTTCCGGACACATGTCCACATAACATATTTTCTTTGTTTGTGTGTGAGGAATGTTTCCTGAAAGTTTGGCCGTACCTTTTTGTAACACCCTGTATATAAAGTTACTTAAATTTTTCATTTTTAAATTTACTTGCATTCATACACATCAGCGACTTTTTTGATTTCATTATTATTATTATTTGCAGCTAGGTAATTTTTTTTATTCAGCTACAAAAAAAAAAACAGCTAGTAACAAAAATATCAAATTTAAACAGTGAAAAATGGAAGCAAGTTTATACAGGGTGTTAAAAAAAAGTGTAAAATATTTTAGGATGTGAAAGTATGCTTTAAAATAAGACAAAAATGTCTAATACATACTGGGTCGCAAACGCATAGTTTCTGAATTAATAATAGGTCCGCAATGAGACGCTCGTACACGGCAATGCGTGCTTCAAACCTTCGTTCCTGTATGTCTTCAATGAATGTCTTCACGTACAGGACCAATCAAGACGGTTTGAAAGAGTGGGTGATTCCTTACGCCGAAGGGTTGAAGAACGCATTACCGCGGACGGGCGTTACATTGCAGACCTATTATTAACTCAGAAACTATGCGTTTGCGGCCCAATATTTATTAGACATTTTTGTCTTATTTTGAAGTATACTTTCACATTCTAAAATATTTTACACTTTTTTTAGCACCCTGTATCAACTTACTTGCATTTTTTATTGTTTAAATTTTCCATTTCTGGCATTAGCGGGGTTTTTTATTTGAATTTTGCACTGTAGGTAGTGATCAACATAGAAGATACAGAAAAAAATTACCTATAGTGCAATACAGCTACAAAAAAAGTCGCTGTTGTGTATAGATACAAACAAATTTAAACAATGAAAACTTTAAGTAGGTTTATATTTATATCATAATTTCGTTGTGTAAATTGTAACATAAAAAAATAAATTACATCTATACACTCTCAACAGACAGAACCACTGAAGAAGCCTCAAAGAATTGAAGTGAAACTCGTTCGGGAATTAAATAAGTAACAAACAAACATAGTCAATCGCATTGGCGTGATATCAATTATTCATACAAATTGAGAGGAATTGAAGATTGTGACAGCAAAAGGAAGAACTGAACAAGCTAAACTGCAGGTATCCATGGAACTTACATAGAGTGGACTTGAGAGGTAGAAATAAGGGTAATAATAAGATGCTGAAGGATTTCATCAGTGAAATGAATTTGGAAAAGAAGATAGTAACGTATTTCGTATGGATTGGCCTACGGTTTGGATGCGAAACATTGAGAGAGCAGTTTAAGTCTGAAGGTATGGAGAAGGATGGAAAGTATAAAATGGGCGGATATAGGAAGACACGAAGATATACGGAACAGAATAAAGGAACAGAGAACACCCGTAAGAAACACTAATATCAGAAAAGCGAAATTGATATGACAAATGCTGACAGGTAAAGGGCTCCAACCTATAGCCCTATATGGAACGGTAAAAGAAAATAACAAGAACCATAGAACAATAAAGCTAATATTAAATATGTGTTTTTTCTTCAGTTTTTACGCATCGTCGACGTCCATGTTATTAGAGCAGTTGGGGCAGGGAATGAATTCGACCATGACCTTTTGAAGGAACTATTCTGACACAAGCCTTGAGTGATTTCGGGAAACCATTAAAACAGAAATATGGATGGTCGATTGGGATCTGAATCCAATCCTACCTCTATCTTCAAGCATCTCCGCTTCCCATATATATATATATATATATATATTTATTTTTCCCTTGGTCACCGTTTTATTTCTTAATCATTCAGTATTGCAGGATTCACATACTGAGAGAAAAACTCTATAACAATGACAACGATTTTGTATCTCCGTTGCTTATGAATAGCTATAAAATATGTCTTTTAAGTTTATGAAGATATTATTTGTTTAAACCCCTGTAGATTGATGGTGTATATGGCTAGTAGTTGCTGAGAAAATAATACATTGCAATTTTTTTTTCTGATTAGCTTATCCAAAAACAACCTTCCTTGGAATCAGTTCATTACAAAACCAATTTATCCGCAGTGAACAGTTCTCCGGTTCTCAGGCATGGCCACTGTTTAGAGTTCGTCAGTACTACTACTAACTCGGTGCAGCTATGACGTTCGAAACGTACACGCATAGGAAGAGTGCCTTTGAAATCTGTCAACTAATATCAGTTTTAATTAGTACAGTCTACATTTTTGCTATTGTTGTGTCTGCCGTTGCCACGTTCTATTTTAATTTTTTTTGTCCTCAGTATTGTGAAAAAAAGCGGAAATATGCAACTGAAAAACATACTAACATCAATGTAAATAATCAACTAACTGAATTTACAATTACGTCAAAATAATTTAACCAATATTGTAAAACTTACATTACATTTCAATGCAGATTAGTCGCTGTTGATATCTCGAAAAGAGGTTAAACGTGTATCATAGTCAAACATTAAAAAAAAAAAAAAAACAATAGCACTGACAGTTATTTATTACCAATTAAGTTAACTAAGCAACTGTTGAAAAATAGCCTGCAACAACATTGAATTAAAGTGTTGTTAATTATTTTTGCTTTTATGTTTTTAAAGTTCCATACTATCTAAATGAAAAACTGAACTTTCTGGAATCACTCATATGTCTCTCTGTCATAGTCTCATAGATTTAGTAAGAAATTTGTAACTCAGCAGTAATTTCTTAAAGGAGGTTAAATTATGTTGTTTCTTTTTCTTTATTTTATAAAATTCAGAATCTCCTCTTTATTTCAAATATTTCTAATCCGAAAATGCTTTCATTATTGTCAATGATATGTAGCCTCCTAAAACATCGAATTCGTATTTACTTGCAACCTGGTGACAGAGTTCGATTTGCTGCGCATTCCACCTCTCTCATTGCAGGTCCTACAGTTTAACGTGGAATCCGAACCATCAGAAATGCTAGCGTACTCGTATGAACATACAGTCCGTACAAAATCCTGATCACACCGAGTTTCGAACGCCAGATTCTTAATTTTGAAAGCAATTGCCTTATACATATATTTTTTTTTGATGTTTTCTTCGTAAAATTTCTTAGATAATGCATAATTTCGCTTTGAATTGACTTTCAAATAAACCATTTTTTTTTCAATAGAAAGGATTAGATGAATATCTGCTCGTAACTTTTTATCGCTAAGAAACCTGTAAGACTTCGCTTCGTTTTGTGAGCACTGTTTCAGTAAGTTGCTGCATTTGTAAGCAGTTCATTTTTCGGTTTGAATATCGGCCGACGTGATTTTCGATTTAAGTGGCTTGCCTCAAGTCATCTGCACTCAGCACAACTTCCAGCGATCACTGTTTTAGGATATCCGAAGATTTCCACAGAAACGCGAAATTGGTCCCCTTTTTTGGTCAGTACACGATGATAAAAGGTCTGCAGTTATTAATATCCTGTTTAATCACGTGCCATCTTTACACCACCACTATGAATGCTCCATTTTCAGACCACTTAATATTACGGGATAACATCAGTGATCGTTCTTCAAAAAGAGAAGAAAAATAGCTTAAGAAATATAATTCTTCGATAAATAATTTTAATTCAAACTTGTATATGATTTGGTAGAGAATATCAAGAATACTATGGTAAATATGCTAATCTCCGGCACTACAGTACTGTAGTTCGACCATCAGTACTGTACAGGGATGGTCAAAGTGACTTACTAAAAGGAGCGGTGCTCATTTGATCACTCTATGAAAAGGACTAGTTCTTATGAACGGTCCACCAGTTCACTCGCTCAGTTTAAACAAAAATGGCAGTTATATCCATTTTGAATGTAGTATCTGTTCGTTTTATTTACATTTGTACTGATTTCTTAGGTTAATCTCACATCGGTTATTTTCATTTATATTTATTCTGAAACATTTTTGTTTCTACCACACGGAAACATGAAATAAACACGTAAATCAAAGAAAACAATATCAAAAAAAGATTTGGTGTCATGAGTATGTTGAAACGTTTATAATGGTCATTTAAATACACTTCAATCGTAGTTTAGATTAAAAACAAATAGCATAATTCTTACCGAGGAGGGACAGAAAAGAAGCGGAGCGAGAGATCAGATTCGAAAGAATCCCTAGTGGCACTGCTCCGCGCTGTGCTGAGCACTGGAATCGGAGAACGTCGCGAACGAACTAGCTCTTCTGTATCTTCAAAGTTTGTTATTTTTTCAGAGCGGAGTGGATAAACAGTGAACGGCGCGGAACAGAGAACAAACATGGGTCGGGCCGCGGGCGAGAGTGGCAAAGCCGAAACCGACTTATTGTTGGCGCACACTCGATTGAAGATCGATACACACCGTCATAAGGGACCATCCACAAATTACGTCATACGAATTTCTTGATTTTTCGACCCCTCCCTCCCTGCATGTCACAGCTTATCAAATTTGTGGCCCCCTCTCCCCTGGTGTGACGTCACATATTCTGCAATTTTAAAATGATTTTTAGTTAAAAAATCATATTAAAAATAAAACAAACATTTACAAAAATATAAAATCGAATGAATGATACAAAATTGAGTCATCATGTGTCCATGGATTTTGAACCCATTCCTTGATACTGTTTATATTGGCATAATAATCACTTCATTCTCGTTTTCGATAGTGTTGGGAACATTCGATGTGTCAACCTTCATCTCCCGCCACGAGCCAAAAAGTTATACAAATTATGCATGTGATGTCACAAAGTTTATGACACGTCCCCCCCCCCCTTGTCACACGATGTCACACTTTGTTGACCCCCTCCTCCCCCTCAAGGCGTTCACTTTTAGTGAGCGACAGGTGACTCCCTCTTTCAAAAGAACTGTTCTAAAGAACTGGTTCACTCGCGAACGACCAATCTCTAGCACTGTATGCTTCAGAGAGCTTGGACATTGTCAGAAAGGGACAGCTCAGAAAACTAGAGCTAAAGGAACAAAATATCATGGGTTCTGTCAAAGAAGAAGGAAAATACAGACCCAGGTAAAATAAGCACCTATACCAACAACTGGATAACATTGCAACAGCAATTAGATATAGGAGATTATTGTTCTATGGTCACATAGTTCGGATGGACGATCATAGACACCTCCTAAACCTTAACACTGTCTCTTGAGGGAAAGTGACTAACGCAAAATTGACTAGTCATAAAACAGTGGTGGGTAGATTAGTGTTGATAGAGTAGTATAGGTTTCAAGGTAGATTAGAATAGACGTAGTACATAAAAAATAATTAATAATAATTGTAACATAGAAACGGATAAGGCCTTTTAGGGGAAAAGTAGATTATAATACCAGAGGTGATTATTGGGAAAAAAAATCAAATGTATAACTATTAAATTAAGTAATCCTACCATTGTTAAAACGGAACCAAGCCTACTACAGGCCTGAGTCAGAACGATGGCGTGGCAGAATGAGCAAACGTCAGCATACCACTTACAGCAAACAAAGCGCTTCTACCACGGCCAAAACAGTCTTGTTTGTAATGTAGAGGGAATGATCAATGACTTTTGCACAAATACACGATGAATCATAACAATATTTGGGAGTTAATTTCCATATTACAATATTTGGGAATTAATTTCCATATTAATGGTAAGCCAGGATGCTGCAAATTTGAACTGGCTCAGGACTGTAGTGGCTGAGAACATATAATTAAGTGAATGTTACTTAAAAGCAACTGTTATTACCCAGTAATCCGGTATAACTAAATGATAGATTACAGAAAGATATGTACAAACTGGATTAACTACAACTAACTGAATAATGGGATACTCTAAGAATAACTGGAATATTTCAATAAAAACCACTAGCACTATAACAACAATAAGCGATATTTGTGATTCAATATAACATTAAAATTTGCAATAACAGCTGTAACTGTTATTACTGTAAGCAAGACCAAATGTAATATTATAGAACTAATTAGACAGTAAGTCAAAGTGTAACGGAACTGTATGCCAAATTCCTTGCATGTAAATATTTTGTACAAACACTATGTAAATCAACAATGTAAAAATTAATACGTAGAGCCTAATTTAGTCACTAAGATATTAGGCTGTATAAATGAAGGGTAAATAAAAAAAAAGTCATAAAACATCTCGAGCAACTGGAAACTGGCCCTAATGAAATTTAAAACAGTGATAAGTATAAGTAATACTGATTAAAGCATCCGATTCTCTCCAAACAATAACAGCCAAATCACCGCACCCCGGATCTGGGGTGAAATAGACGCAGGGAAGAAAAGAGAACCACAACACAAGGATGAAGAAATACTGGGATAAGAACAAAGTTCTCCAGAATTAATAACCACGTGGTCCATTGTGGCCAAAACTTAAAATAAAAAGTAGTATGCTATAAAAATACTTTAATCAAAATACTTTTTTTTTTAAATTTAAGCCTAACCAAAACATTTTTAACTTGTTACAAAACACCTGTTTTTTTTATAATCCTCTTTTTCACACCTTCTGGATACGTGCCACACTGGGCGTGACAGTAATTCAGCAGTATCTCAACGCTCCTAGTTTCGTACCGCACCCGTTTCACCCACTCACCACGCGAGGAGAGCGGTTTTTCGCGCGGCTCGGTTGGCCGCCCTGCGGTACCGTGCCGGGGCGGCGTCGATTTATCGGCGGCCACATTAGTTAGCTGGCGCCGCCTGGGGGAGCGCCGCGACGCTGAGGCTCATTAGCGGCGAATGCCGGACGCCGGCGGCGGTGGCGTCGGAAAGAATTCTGCGGTAGCTACCACATAGCGACTGCGGTACATCGTACAGGCTATACAAATACCAACCTCTGCTACAATACTGCTTACTTCATTGTCTGATATGCTGACAAGAGACAGGTCTTTGATACCATATCCGCATCGATTTCCTTCACTGAGCCTGGTGGGTGAGTACTGAGTAGTAATGTTCCGGCATGACATTCGGGTTCGTATTTCCGTCCGGACCATTATGATTCCAGGCAAATGTCGGGTTGATTCCTACAAAAGACCATGGCCAAATTCCTTCGTGTTTTTTACCACCAATCTTCTCCATCCTCTAGTTACCTTAGCCTCATACCGAGAGGGGTGAAACAATAAAAAGTATCCACTTATTTCCAACCTCTTTATTTTCTCCTCTGTCTTATCCGCTTCCCTTCTGTCGTATTCTCTTTTCAGGATCCCTATTCAAGGCATGTCCAGTTTTCCTGACCGTTTCAGCCATGTTTTGGTTCATACTTTAATCACCCTCTATTCTTTCCAATCTTCTCGATACATCTCGAAAACTGCAATATTTTTATGTATAAACGTTTCTCGGGAAACAAACCGAGTGATGTTGTTATTAATGCACAATATTTCGGCGACTTTAAACTCCGTCGCCATCTTCAGGTGCAGTTGCAAATCTTGAAGTCTGCCTTAAAGTCAGCCTCACTCGGTTTGTTTCCCGAGAAACGTTTATAAATAAACAACGCCGAGAAAGATTACATTCATTTATAATATTTTTATGTCTTTACGTTTCGCCGACGTCGTGGTCATTATACGCGGGAAAGGAATTGGGAAAAGAACTTAAAGGAATTAGGCCATCGGAGTGGGAGGAACATTACCGGCGTTCTCTGAAGTGATTTGGGGAATCCTTGGAAAACCAAATACTGGATATCCGAACAGGGATTCGAAGCAGCATCCTTCCGAATCCTCACCCACCGGGCTTGATGCTAAAATCTTATCGTTCTGTCTGTTCTTCAAAGCCCACATTTCACATACCAGGAAATATTATATGAAGCACTTTATAACCATCTTTTCTGTTTGTAAGTTTATTCCGTGCCTAACAAATGTTTCCTGCTGAAGGAAAGTTCCTACAAGTGCAATTCTTCGTCAGGATGCTCCCACCATACATCGATACTGCTTGGATTGGTAATATTTCTATCGGAGCAATAATTATCAGTTAATCTGCTTTACTTAACAGAATTTTCTAAGAAACTTGAAAAACTTAACACATGAAGAAATATTTCCAAATTTACACTACTTTTATCTATATGATGAAAAGACTCTTAGTTTCGCCTACGAGAATGGATCTGCTCTTAAATACCGCAAATTTGATATTCCGTCCTCTTGTACTGCTCCATTCCTCTTCATTCTCGCACAGTACATTCTGCTGAACATAGTGGTTGACTGGTAATGTTCGAACTTCAAATTTGAGAGGAGGAGTGTGCGATTCCCCATCCAATCAAACAGATTTCATTTTCTCGTGGCTTCCTTACTTGTCGACGTCTTTAGAGGCGGGAGAGGTCTGGACAAGGAACGGGAAGGAATTTGGCCATGAAATGTTCGATCACGAGCACTGACAAAAACTACCGTTTACAATTTCGCTATAATTCATGTAAATCAGAACTTTAATTGTATATACAAATTCAGAAGTTATATAAATATCAGTCACTGAATAGTAAGTTTATAGTATTGTTTTTATGTTTCATTAAACATTTTTACACTTTCAATAGAAGTATGGAACAGATGTTACAAAATATGGAGATTCTTGGGAATTCTTAACAAAGTCACAAGCTGACTTTGAACTTCCTTTGAGACAAACTAAACCTTTAATATCAAAACAAAAGACTATATTCAGGATACCAAAATTTCGATTACTTTACGTTTTTTAGCCACAGGATACAGTTTTTTTAAAAAATATTTCACCCGCAGCTATATCAATAATCGTATATGAAGAATTTAAAAATGTTCATACCGTGTTAAAGGATGAAATACAGAAGAGAGATAAAAATGTGATGTACTTAAATGAACTATTTTCTTGATGGTATTATTTTACTACTTTATTTATTTTAGTAAAAAAATAATCGCTTGTATTATTTAGTCTTAAAATAAAATACATTTTCTTACATATGTTAATAATATTATTTGTATTAATGATATAAGATGAATTAACTCAATAACAAAATAATACCTGAGATCATTTAAATATTAATCAGAGGTTTCATTAGGTGGGATTAATAAGAGTCTTGCGATACGTCGTTCAAAGCTGTATCAAATGCTGAATCAATGCAGTAGTTGGAACAATTTGCTCGCGCCTTTAACAGTGTTTTTACAATGAGTTCTCAGTATACATATTCTCTCATGTGCTTTGACATAGATCATTGTAACCTGTTTACTTCTAATTCACAGGTACACAATCTCAATACAAGAAGCAGAAATAACTTGCACAAACCACAAACATCTCTGTCATTAGTACAAAGAGGAGTTAATTATTCTGGTATACATCTGTTTAATAAACTTCCCAAGGGTATAAAACAATTTGCAGAAAATAAAGATATATTTAAAGAAAAACTGAGAGATTATCTTATCGGCAACTCCTTCTACTCCATTCAAGAATTTGAAAAAAACAATTAATTGTATTCAATATGACTTTTGCAAATCACAGTTGTAAAAATTTATGTTTATTTTATTGTCTTTATTTTTTTTTGTAACATATAATTGTTTTTTTACTATGATTATGACTCATATTGTAGGTATGTATATTAACCATGACATGTTTCACATCCCAGAGGTGCTTCCTCAGCAGGGATCCATGAAACAAGATTGATAAATAAATAAATAAAACTCGCGCCAAAAACCCGCCACCGAGGCGAGCGGCACTCGCGAGCGACTATGCGAGGCGAGACTACGCGAGCGCACCGTTTATACTCTCCTGTCCGAAATGTCTCGCGCCGACTCGAGCATACTTCCGCGAGATTGTAAACGCGGCATAATAGTTGTCTGCGCTTAGCTCATTGAGCCGAGTCTTGGTGTAATAAAGGAGTCACAACTATTTAAAAGTTCGTAATTTGTGTGTAAGCGGTGTCTTCCCCATACTGCGGCAAGTTTTTCTACCTACCGATCATTTACCGGCTCCTTTCAGAGTAGGAAAGAAGAGTGTGGACCACCCAGATGTTCAGCGTTCAGCTCATAGAAGGAGAATACTGCTTCTTCGGTATCTGAATTCCGGACATTTAATTTCTAGTCAGTAGCTACAAGTAAGTACGAGGGTGAGTCAAATGAAAACATTAAATTTGTAATAAAAAATCGAAATTTCGCGCCGTTATCCTGTAAGTTTTTAAAAAAAATTTAATGGCGTTTGGCAACGGAGGCCATACAGCCAGCTCAATGTAATTATTTTTGCTTTCAGTGTATAAGTCGCCATCCGGTATATTTATTGTATTTTTCCAATGTATGGACGCCACAGGACGGACAGGACATTCACTCAGACACACAACACTTAAACATCCATGCCCGCGGCCGGATTCGAACCGGCGGCCTTCGGCACGTGGAATCCTGTAAGTTGGTAAGCGTGCTTCAAGCAACGTGCAAATTGCCTGTAGGTGACAGCATAGTTCAGATGCACAAATACCGTCGCAGTATCAGTATAAAGATGGCTGCCCCACTTGAGACTTGCACCAGGGAAGAATAGCGTTCTGTTATTCGGTTTTTGAGTTGTGAAGGTGTGAAACCTATTGAAATTCATCGAAGAATGAAGGTTCAGTACGGTGATGCATGTTTGACACAGCAGCAAGTCTACGAATGGAGTAAGAAGTTCGCAAATGGTGTGACTTCAGAGGAAGATGCTCCTCGTCCAGGTCAGGCACAACGAGTTGTGACTCCACAGAACATTGCAGCAGTTGAAGCCATAGTGATGGAAAACCGCCGAGTTACACTGAATGACATTGCAGCATGTTTAAAGATTAGTCATTGTTCAGCACACCACATTGTGCATGATGTGCTAAGTTTTACAAAGTGTCTGCAAGATGGGTGCCACGGCAGCTGACTCCTGAAATGAGAGAAGGACGTGTTGATGCTTGTGAAGAACTTCTTCGGCGCTTTGAACGAGAAGGTAATGGCTTCCTTGCAAGAATCATTACTGGGGACGAAACCTGGGTTCACTTCCACCAACCGGAAACGAAGAGAGTGAGCAAGGAATGGCGCCATTCCTCATCACCAGAACCAAAGAAGTTTCGAACAGAACCATCAGCAGGGAAGGTTATGCTGACTCTCTTTTGGGACGAAAAAGGCGTCATTTTGGAGCATTACATGCCTAGAGGGACCACTGTCATCATTGCATCATACACAGATATCCTAAAAAATCATCTTCGGCCAGCAATCAAATCAAAGCAACGTCGATTGCCGTCATCAGGTGTCATTTTGCAACATGACAATGCAAGGAACCACACTGCCCGTACAACAGTTGCAACAATCACAGACCTGCATTTTGAGTGTCTTCCTCATCCACTATACTCACCAGACCTTGCCCCAAGTGATTACCATATGTTTGGACCACTCAAAGAAGCAAGAAATGGGAGGAAAGAAGTTCCGTTCTGATGAAGAGGTACGCCACGCGGTGCTTGAGTGGTTGCGCGGACTACCAAAAGAATTTTTTTCTAGAGGAATTTATGCACTTTGTAAGTGCTAGAGGACTTCCATTGAGCGTGGGGGAGATTATGTTGAAAAGTGATAGTGATTTGTACCACTTCTGCACAATAAATAATATTTAGAAAATATTTAAGGTTTTCATTTGACTCACCCTCGTATTACACTCGCAGACCTAAAGCAGTCGTTTCGTTTATTTTGGAAACATGTCTACGCGATGATAGTCTATGTACTCGACATTTCTCTTGTTAATAACCACAGTTACACAAATCTAGCACTCTTTCCTCTGATTCGCCAGCGTGGTTTTGGAGTGCGTAGTAATGCCTTTTGTTTTTATTCTACCAGCAAAACATACATATGTAATGTAGCGTTTTTATACCCTTTACAGTAAATTAAGTTCAACAATTCCATTACGCTTGTGGGAGTGTGTCACAATACAGTAAAACAGCGACCCTCTATGTAGTAATGAGTGGTTTTATTAAAATTTAGCTAAGTATACGTATCGATGATATCCGGAAGAGAAGATCGATTAATCGATTGACACGTAGTTGTGCTAATCTCGCAGAACGTCAGTCACTGTGAAAAAGTGCGTTTGTGTACAACTGTATTATGAAGATATGCCGGGACCAATTCGCGCTACCGGGTCGGTAAAATGAAAGCTGGCTGTTGTATTCGCTCCGTCATGCAAGGCAGGGAACATAAAACTGTCTAAATACGTCGTGGGAGTGTAATAACCGTGTGTTTCATGGCACCGAGATTGTTATAGAGAGTGATCACATTAATGACTGTACAGACTTGCTTGTACTTAAACTTTTAACTCGGAGGGACTTGCAAACTTATTACTTGTCGGTTTGTGGTCGGCGTGTTTGTGTAGCTAAACTGTTAGAATAAAAGCGTGTGATTTAATATCCATTGACCGAGTGTATCCTGTCATATAATGGCTATTGAAACTATTCGAAAGGTTTGAATTAAAAGTAAATACGCTTAACAGCCAGCTGTGGCGACCGCATTGATGAAAAAATACGAAGTCTCGATACCATCCATTAGGTGGGTCGAAAAAGCTATCAGTGACTAATTAAAAACTATGTTAAACAGTAGTTTCACAAGTTGTAATCTTTAATGTTGTGTAAAAGTATTAGCTATTATTTTTTAATAAATACGCCAATACAACTGTTGCTGTTATTTATTTAACGGACGCGTTTCGCCTCTCTTCCAGGTATCTTCAGCGTACACTCTGTTGCTGTAATATGTGATTAGTTTTAACTTTTGAACATAAATGGTTTTTTTTTACATATGACTAAATTATTTTTATATACGGGAAGTATAATGTGACTTTTATTTACATATCAGTTTTTTTGTTTATATAGGTATAATGAAATATATTGTAACTTACATTGCCGTTTTGAGGTACGGTTGGTCGGCTGTGTGCTCAACCAGCATGCTGTTTCCAATATAGCACCTAATTACACAATTTTGATATAGTTGGGATCTTACGACTCCTCTGGTAGTCGATTTTGAAGCACAGTTTTTGATGCACGTCCTTGTAATTACATTTGTGTGTGTGTGTATGTTATGCTTTGTTTTACCCAAAATGTGTATGTTTGGTGGAGAAGGGAAATACATCGTGCTATTAAATTACTGTTGTGGTGAAGTATTGTGTGTTTAATGCTGTCTTATGTTAGTTTCGGTGTTTATTAACTTTAATAAGTTTTGGATGGTCAAGTTAACATGCTCATTAAGCACGTGTTTTCCTGAGACTACTGCCTTTGGAATTTGACAGTTTTCTTGAAGAGTTAGAATATAGTGTTTTGGGTTGTTTTTTGTTAGGATTCTCGTGTCTGTATTTATGTTTGTGGGAAAATGGTCATTGTCTAAGAGATGTTCGGCAAAAGTCGAGTGATTGCTGTATTTTAATGCTCGCAAGTGTTCTTTATATCATGTCTGGAATTGCCTTCTTGTTTGACCAATGTAAACTGCATCACAATTCTGACATGTCAGTTGGTATATGCCACAGTTATGGAATTTGTTTGTTTGTGATTCAGTTCTGATTTGTTTCTGTTATTACTTTAACAGACTACTGTGGAAGAAATGGCCTACAATAATCACATATTTAATAAAGTGTTTCGCCTAACGTCTTCTGTTTATTTCAACGTACTATATTCCAAAAAACAGTATAAATAAATAACTAATGTTAATTAGTAAAAGTAGCAGTCTTTGTCTGTGTTGTTTCCTTCTCTTTGTAACAGAATGTTCATATGACCTGCAGTGTGACATGTGACGCGCGTCTGTTCTTGCTTCGTTTCCTAGACACGCACGGCTGGAGAGATGACGCTGATTTTAAAGTAAACTATAAGCTTTGAAACTGTAAAAACTACATCCAGATTGGCTTAGAGATTTCTGCGAAATGCCTGAACAAAGGGACAGACTCAGCCAGGTTATAGAATTATAGTAGTATATAAATTAGATTTTTCCATGATTGATCATATCTATTATGAACCACGTAAAGTACATGTGAAAGAAAGTAATTTATAATCATTCCCACTAACATAAACATATTTTTGGCTTATTTAAATATTTATTAAGATACTTCTTGATTTCGGAAAATTCGTATTATTGTTGCAAGTTAAATTTTCTGTTTGTTTTTGTTTTTTTTTATTTTGTTTTGATTTTTTTGTTAATATTTTGGTGAGGTTTTAACTTTCTGATCCATTCCCAACTGTGTTAGCGAGGTGAGACATACTTCAAATTTGAACTCAAATGCTAAGCTTTAAAATCAAAATCCGGTCGGTAGTTCCCAAGTGATGGCAAAACTAACAAACAAAAACACAAGGAAAAGAAATTCTTGAAAAAAATTATTCCGTTTTCAGGAACTGCAAAAAGTCGATACAAGTCATTTCTTTAAATGTTTATTTCAAAATTATTTTATAGATACAGACACAGGTCCATGCCAGTGTTACAACAGTGTAAAGCTGAATTTTAAAACGTCGGTTGAACAAAGATTTTGTATTTTTTAAAAAAGTTCTTCTGTTTTGGATGTTTATTCTATAAGTGATGTGAAACATGACGAAGTATACATTTACTTGACAGGCAAGAGCAACGCTGTTAAAAATCAGTTATACTGATATAACAGTCGGAACAGATGCATTTCGATAACGTTGGCTAATTTATGGTTATTGTTATACCGAAACTAGCCAATTTTTTTTTTTTTTTTCCTGCAGTCATTCACGGTCGAGAGAATCTACATCTATATGTAGATGTGGATTCTCTCGACTGTGTAGGGCATGCTTCGACAAGACTCAGATTTTTTCCCTCATTTCTGACAACTGCCCTCTTAGCAACTCTTATCTGGAAATCCGACTGGGGTATTATCTTACTTGCGGAATGTTTTACGTAAGAAGTGTCACTGCGTAATTTAAGAGGATTGCAATTTTTTTGCTAGGCTTTACGACTCATTGACATCAAATAATTAGAGGTGTAAAAGGACCGGGAGGCAAGGATCCGGTAGGAATTCAACTATGACCGTTTTGAAGGAACCATACCTGCATTCGCTCATACACCAAGTTCGGTAAATGGGATATCCATATTAATTATGTGGGGTGTTTTTTATTTAAAATTTGGATTTCCCCCTCTCAAGTAAGATCTGGTGAAACGCCACTTCTCCCTAAAACGAAACTGACTTCGTAATTTTGAAGCCCCGCCCCTGTTTTTTGTAGCTCTACTCTAAGGGTGGAAATCTGAAATAAAGAGTCGACGTGAGGTTTTTTATGGACCTCCTCTTCCTTCAAATGAGATTTGTTGAGATTTTGCGGGTTCCCTCCCCCCACCCCCCCCTCTATTTGGAGCTCACGTAATTAATGGACGCCCCCTATCAGGATTACAGATTCTCACGATATCAGTTTGTGTTTTTAATGCAGATGTGCACTATTACTTTCGCTGCATAAACTCCACACAAAGTTTATTCAATACTTTCCATCCCAGAGTTTCCTCGCATCCCGGTAGCTGGGCTTCGTCTACTCTGTTCTGTGATTGCAGCTTTACTGCGCAGGAAATTACATGTTTTTAGATCAAAGTTTTCCGTGTCGTGTTGTTCTAGGTTGTTACTGTTTTACCTTAACATCTCTGAGACTAGTAGCCTTTGGCGTTATGGGTCTGTCAGAACAGGCTGTTGCCGCGAACAAGAGTCGTGTTGCCAGCACCTGCGCTCGAGAAATATGGCGCGTGGCGGAAGTTTGGCTGCTCCGGCATTTCTCGTCGTCTTACCGTTACCTTGGAGACGCTAGATCGATTCGACACTCTGCTCTCTGAAGCCAAAGAGGACTCGAGTTTCAGAAAACTTTACTGATCAGAAAGCTCGTTAATTAATGCACATAATACTGTATATACACTTGCTGACATTAGAAGAAGGATCAGTTACAAGAATCTACAAAAGGTGCATTAATTAATAAATACGGTCTAGACCCGGTAGTACGGCTGCGCGCGGTAAGGCACAGCCACGCTGGATCGCGGAAGTACAACGGGACCATGACCGAGTCCTGGTCCCCGCGTACCGGCCGTCATGACTGCGGTTTCCCGCAATCATCAAGACGAATATTAGGACTGTTCCCAATCTTCGCTTCATAAAAAAACATATTTCACAAACAAAAAATACACTTATGACACATAGACCATAGTTACACTTTTGGCTGACAGATGGCAAAACAGCAGTGCTCCAAAACAATAAACGCTCTGGATCTGATAAAAACATTACTACCACAGGAAGGCCACATGTCCTCTCAGGCCACTCGTCATCCCGCCCTCAATATTACACGCCGGATGTCTGTGCATAGGTGCCAGTGTCTCGTGGTACGCTATGATCGATAAAAAAAAAAAAAAAACACAGCAACGACGACAAAAAACAAAAATACAAAAAAAAAAAAAACACCAAAAAAAAACCTGCCAGACGATCGTTTGTTACTAAATCGTCTTATTTGGCTTGAACTACCAGGAATAGTTATTTTTATGTTACTAATTACAGATTGTCACATATTTCTGTATCAACCGAACAACTCTTTAATTTGCTAAGGCATGTAATAGCAGCTGATCATTCTGGGCAACTCTCTAATGTTCTAAATTTGTATTTAATTTGGCTGGGTAGAGTGAGTTTATTCGAAGAGCGCTTTCTGGAATATTGCTTAGCCGAGGAGATCAAATCTGTGGAGGGTCAGTGATAATTCAGTTCGCTCTTTCATTATTCCGCGTTATGTAGTAATCAGTGTTGTTCGTTTCTCTTCTTATCTTCATTTATCGGTAAATTTTTATGTGTCAGGCCGGTGATTTTGGTAATGTAGGTAAAGAATTAATTATTTTACAAGGAACTGGGTCTCCATTACTTTGGTCATCTTTCAGCATAAATGGGTTATGTATTGGTCCAAACAATACAAATACAAAAGAAGTAAGCAAACAACAGGTAGAGGAAGGCAGGAGTATTTTGAACTGATTAGAGAATCAGGAGTTAAATACATCTTCCATGAAAAGGACATACATTGTCGTTGGCACAGCATGAACCACACACACACACACACACAAACACACGCATAAACACACAAACACACGCATAAACACACACGAAGAGACATAAACACTTAAATCCAAACACACATACATCTACGAGTGCGCGTTCGCCCCTCTCTACACACACACACACACACACACACACACACACACACACACACACACAAGCATACACATTGTAACGAAACTGATTAATACAAAAAGAAATAACTTAAAATAAGTTATTTCATTCAAATAGATATACTTAAAAGATTAAAATTTCCATAACAGACATTTAATAATAAACGAGTACTGGATTCCTTGTGAATCTCAGAAACACAAGACTTGGAAACAACATCGACTTTACTCGGCGATAGAGCTTGTTCACTTCAGGCGTCGCTTCGTGAATTAGGAAGAGAGACTTCGATTTTTTAAAATACCAAACCAAATTTCTTTTTATAAGAAGTAATTCAACCATAACCCATTTATACCATATAACGGGTGTTGTTTTTTCGATAAAGTTCTTGACTCATTTTAGAAGTACTTACTCATTATTTATGATTATAAGAAGCACGAACAATTAAACTGCGAAGCGCGTTACAGCATACATACGCACCTACTACGAGTATCCTTCCACACATACTCACAAACATACACACACATTAGTAATATACACGCGCGCACGCTCCCACAAACAACGAGTAAATTTTGTCTTCAGTCTTTATGTTTATTTTTATGTACTTTTACAGCTGCTTTGTCCCTGTAGCTTTATTGCTCCTTTATTTCCTCTTTATCATCTTTTTTGCTGTTGTTTGTGTCATCATTTTTATATTTGATTGAGCATCGAAGATTACGAACAGTTAAAACAATGCGCGAAGAAAGAGTAACAGTTATGAATAATAATAAGCAACCACTCATCCAGCGTTGAGATGTAAAAAACACTTTTTTTTTAGTTACGGCTTTACGCCTCGCAGACGTCGAGATCATTAGAGGCGGAAAATGACTGGGGGCAAGGAACTGTAAGTAATTCGACCATGGCCGTTTGAGGGAAGCATCCCTGCATTCGTCTGGAGTGATTACGTGAAACCGTGGACAATCCAAATCTGGATGCCTAGGGCTGTGCACAAGAAACAGGACATGGCCATATTTTTTTTTCTAAAGGAACACCCTGACATTCGCCTGGAGTGATTTCTTAAAACCGTTATCTGGATCACTGGGCCCTGAATCGAACAAAGGTCCTCTGGAATATGGGGTGTTGCCTACGGACGTTCTCGGTAAAAGGGTTAAGGGAGCATAGGGTACAATGGACTGGCTGGGAAGTTATCACCTGACTGTTGGCTGTGTACACGCGTTATCGGAGTCTCCTGGAATCCAGGGACGCAGGCAGCTGTCGCGTGCGTGGCTGCTGCCGTTTGGAGGATAACGCTCCACCACTCAGCGCAGTGGAATCCAGCTATCTGGCACAAATATTTGTCGGAAACCTCCAATCTTACATTACAGCGCATCGACTCTACAACTCAGTAACGCAGAGCGGTTGGTGAATTCCTGGCAGTGAACAACCCTTTGTGAGTTGCCAATGGAAACTTTCAATGTCTTTCTATTTTGATGGTATCTCGTATATAAATATTGTTCCTGGGTAACTAGCCGAGTTATAGGAGTGTTATAATTACACAATATTTCGGCGCTCTCAATCATTGTTTCCATCTTCTGGTGAAGTGAGGTCAAGAACGCGAGAAGTTGCTGAGCTAGACCAGACTCCTGTTGCTACGATGTGATTGGTACACTTCGATGATAGCACATTTTACACATGGTTTCTAGAAGAAGTCTCACCATTAACACTGTATCAGGTGACGAGCGGTTAACGTTAGGGCATACTTATCTGGAGGATACGGGTTCGTTGATTCAGACTTAAACAAGATTTCACAAAATCACTCCAGGTAAATGCAGGTAGTTTCCTTCAGATACGCGTAGGTTCAAATCTTCATCCTTCCCCAGAGTCCTATTCCGTCTCTAATAACCCAGTCGTCGACGAAACGTATAGCAATAATCAAAGGGGAAGTGTCAAAACAGTTTCTAGCGCTATCTGTACCGCAGCTGCATTCTTTCAAACAAATCACTCTGTTATTCAAAAGCATTCTGTCATAAGGTCGTATGGAGATGGTGCAAAAAAGGCTGCTAGATTTGTTTCAGGAAATTATCGCAGAATTAAATCAGTAACAGATATGATAAAAGAGCTGGAATGGGATTCATTGCAAGACAGGAGGAGGGTGAAGATGATCATGGGAGTGTATAGGGCATATACTGGTGATGAGGCATGGAAAAATATTGGAGTAGGCATGAAAAGTAGTGCATGGAAGGGAAAAGATGACCATTACCACAAGGTGGCACTGGATTTCAGGCACAAGGGAGTGAGAAAATTCTCTTTTTTAGGTAAGGGTGTCGGGGAATGGAATAAGTTTACCAAGGGAAATGATGAATAATTTACCAAAAACGTTGAAGTTAAAATTTGTAGAGGGCAAATGTAAGTGGGTGCAGGAAAAGGGGATGATGGGTGTTTAGGGAAATTGCCACCGGAGCGTGTGCTCGATTGCAATTAACTTAAATTAAATTAAATAATTATCTTTTGCTTGCGGCTGGAAACATTAGAACATAAATCAGCAACAATAGAATATGCTCTTCAAGGAACGGAGGCTTCTCCGGTGCATGAGATATATAAAACGTTGACGGTCTTACCAAGGAATTCTTCGCGAAAGCAAAGTCTGTAACGGAGTTCGAAACGTCACATTCCCTGCTGGAAGGCCTACAAATGTTTTATATATATTTTTAAAAAAAACCTCTTTTAAAACGAAGTACTTTTAAATTCTAATCTCTTAATGAATTTGCGATAGATATCAGCACCTTCTTTACTGTATTTTTAATTTTTTTAATTTTTTATCTCTTATTTATTTATTTATTTGCATTTTCATGCATTTTCTTGTAAAATTTGGCAATGAATAAATAAAACAAACATTTGTGGGTGATTCTCAAACGCTTCTACCGGAGAATGGAGAGTATAAACTGGATGGAGAAATTGAGTAATGTTGAAGTGCTTGAAAGGGTTGTTGAAAGGGGAAAACTACTATACTGCAAGTCTTAAGAGAAGGAAATAAGAACTGGATGGGACACTAATTGAGAGGGGAATGCTTCTTAACAGACGCCTTGCGAGGACTAGTTTATGGGAAGAGAGTTAGAGAAACAAGGAGGTACAAGATAATGCATCAAGGGAAACGGAAATCACATGGACATGAAGAGGAAGGCAGAAAACAGATAAACAGTGAGAGCTACCAAGTAATAACCTGTCTTAGGGCAGAACACTGATAATGATGATGATGATGATGATGTGTATGATTCTTCCTTGGTAATATCACTGGGCCGTTATTTTTTGTCTTACTATCCATTTGAAACGACTATAATCAAAACTGCGATCAGTTTTTTGCGAATGTAAATTCACTGATATCCTCATTGTGTTACCTCGATATTTTAACAGCGTTATTATTAATTAATTGAAATCTGACAATTAACTACAGTATTAAAAAAGATAAATTCTAGACATCAATTAATTCTGTGCCAATTACCAATTCCGCTAATTTGACTAGCAAAAATTTTCCAGCAAACAGGCCAGATTTTTCAAATCAGCGAATAGGAAGGATCATGAAAATATTAGGGTATTATTTCATAGAACTGCATGTAAATCTGCAGTATAAGTTTACTTCAAAAAATAAGTATAATGACTGATTGATACTCCTTCGGCTAGCAGTGGATACTGCCAGTTTAATGGAACTTTCTTTTTAACAAAAAAAATTAGATCCGTTGCTTGGGAAATACACGATTGTGTAGGTTTCATAAATCAAAACTATATGGTGGAAAATTCTAGCGCAGAAAGTATTGTTAGCAGATTTCAATTCTTGATGTGATTTTGTTACATGATAAAGATATTTTAGCTAGATTCTGTAAAAAGAATAGTAAATAGCTTTTATCCATTGGTCATTTTCTTGAAATAACAGAGTGTTCTTTAATTAATCCTACTGCAACCATCATGGAAGTAATATTTGTTTCCTATTTTTTCGACTTTATCTTTATAAATCCAGCGGAACATAATTTTACAAAACACGGCAAATCTAGAGTCTAAAGCTAGATACCTCAGACAGATGAAGAGAAAGCGGGCTGACGACAATAAGGCTATTTATCTTTAAGTAAGAAACCCTATATTTTATACTCAGAAGCACTCAGGAAATGGAAGTTTCACTTCTATACCACATAAGTTTATATAGATATAAACCATCACCTTGAGACTTTGTAGATGTCATTGGTATGAAAAATAATTTGGAAATAGTGGCAGTACAAAACTAAAATAATTTGATCCCATGAAGTCGATTTGTGATGGACGTACTCCCAGACTTGGAAAGGCAATCAATAATATGTTTTCTCGAATATGAAGCTTACTCATTGAAGGGACATGAGCTACAAACCATATCTTTACACTATCGATAACATTGTCCGTAGAGCAACATTCACAGATTTGAGTTCGAAAAACCCGAAAGTTTAACAGTAAAGCGTAGTACGAGTAGATAACGGGGACAATGAGCACCGCCACATAGCACAGTGGCAAGCTAGGGTTTTGTGTCATTAAGTATAACCATAAAATCATCGACGGTAACAGCACGCCACGGGACACACGACCAGCGGCCAAGCAGTTGTGCAAATTTGCAGTTATGCATCCCATAAATCTCACTGATTAAAAGCAAACACCAGCGGGAGCCATATGTTATCCGACCTCGATTCTGTAAATCACAACCTGTTTAAATATCGGATTACAGCAATTGAATGAAAAAGGGCCGCAACCCGATGGCAACAACCCTCCCTCAATATGCACATCTCCGGTCATTCACCACCAGGAAGTGACTCCGGAAATATGATCCAAATATCCCACCGTACCGAATCGACAAGGGGCTCCTTTGTTTGGATCAAACTCAGATTCAAGCACATGGATGGAGATACTGGCACAGAAAATTAAAGTGGAGTGATTTCCTATCGCTCTCCTTAGTATGCGCGAAAACGTGGTCTCCTTTTATGTGAAAAGAAGGACATAGGCGGGGTGTTGACCAGATACCTGACGAATCGAGGTGGTATAAGGCGTTTAGATTGATGTTCACCCAGCAGCACGGAGTATGGATGCGACGGCCGATTCTAGAAGCAAGGGTGTGTCGGCATAATTTCAAAAGATTAAGCAGGGAATGCTTGCGTGATAGATAGAAAAATTTAAGGTACTAGGAAAGGCTGACAACTCAAGTAAATATTCAGAGAAATGGACCGAGTGGCGAAACATTGTGCTAATAAGTGCAGCTTGTTGGAAAACATTCCAAGAGCAGGGACACTGCTCCAATAAATGCTTAGTAGGAAATAAAGTAGCCTATAATATTTTTCTTTTTATTCGGTCAATCAACTGGAAGCTAAACGTAGAGAGACAGAAGTGAGCGCACTCCTGCAAGAAGGATGAGAGGAAACTTTGCGACGATTTCACTTATGGTGGTGACGCATGTACGAGGGTAGACTTTAAAGTAAGGTCTCCTATTTTTTTTATCATAGAAAATGACATTTATTTACATTGATTTATACACCGTTGGAAAGGCCATGGCCTAAGCTATTTTTCAATGTAATCGCCATTTTTCTCGACGACCTTCCGCATCCGCACGATGAACTTCTGTACTCCGTCCTCGTACCACCCTGCGTCCGCGTCGCGCAGCCAGTTGGTGACCTCTTCTTGAACCTCCGCGTCCGACTCGAATTTCTTCCCTCCGAGGTGTTTTTTCAGGACGGGGAACAGATGATAGTCGCTGGGGGCGACGTCCGGACTGTAGGGAGGGTGTTCCACGATTTTCCATCCAAACTTCTTGATCAGCTCGGTCGTCCGATTCGCTGTATGCGGGCGCGCGTTGTCGTGATGAAAATTGACTCCTTTGGTCAGCATTCCTGGGCGTTTGTTCTTAATGGCTCGGCGAAGCTTTTGGAGGGTTTCACAATATCTCTCAGAATTGATAGTGGTTCCTTTAGGCATGAAATCCACTAACAACAAGCCGCGACGGTCCCAAAACACAGTTGCCATCACCGTTCCGGCTGACAGTGTTGCCTTGAACTTTTTCGGTTTTGGAGACGAGCTGTGGCGCCATTGTTTGGACTGCTGCTTTGTCTCAGGTGTATAGTGATGAGCCCATGTTTCATCCCCCGTTACGAAACCATCTAAAAATTCCTCTCCTTCCTCCTCAAAACGCCGCAAAACTTCCTCCGCACATTCCACGCGCTCGTATGTTCATTACTGACCATGGATATGTCGTTCGTAGGATTACGCGTCATCCGTGGTCGCCTTATCAGCGCTAGGACCCGTCATCGAGGTATTCCAGAAACTCGTAATCCCCTCAAGAACCATAGACTACCACATACTATTAGTCCACTTCACTACGCCCCCGCCGCAGAATTGGGCTCTTTAGAATTATCCGCTATTCCAGCAGGGGTGGTAAGGCAAGTCGTGTGTCGCCACCCATTTAGGGTGCCCGCGGGGAGTGGCGCGGATGAAGCGCCCGGCACGAACCAGGCCGAAGACTCTTCCAAACGCTGACCGTATAGCATAAGCCTGTCTGTGATTCTCACGACCACACCTCCCACCAGTCTCCGCATGGCAAGGCTGAAGCCGCAGGGACCGAGTGCAGCTCAGGTATGCCCCGTCGCACGTTCCACCACGCCAACCACCAGCAAGCAGCATCACTGAATAAAGTGGCTTTCCGCAATAAGGCGCGCTCCTAGTGCGCTTTCCCCCGCAACCAGCCGACAATCAAGGTATTACTGTATGAGCGCAGGTTCCCACGCACTCGTCCCCGCTTCTCAGCACACCATCGTTGAGCACATTTCCGCCGCAGAGGTCCGAAGGTCCCCCCAGCGCTCACAGAGTGTTGCTGCTGTAGCCGGGTAAAGCTATGCACTACCAGTCCCCACGTATATAGAGGAGCTATTATGGTAGCAAAGAGGCTACGTTAACAACATCAGGGATGCCACCACTGAGCCCCAGACGCTACACACGTGAGCGGCGAACCAATCCCAATGCAGCAACCAGGGCAGTGGTATCGACCCCTTCAGTCAACTCCAGGGATTTAGCAGTGTTGCGCTGGCATCAGAGGTGCACCAAGGCTCTGCGGTGATTGGTCTTCGTTCACCAGGAGACCCCCAACACCGGAGCAGTCAGCCCGCAGATCGGGAATGACGGGAATGTGAACGCCGGAGACAAGTCTCGGGGGTGGCTACGCACTCCCCCTTCAGCAATGTTCCCTCTGTTGGCAGACGCAATAAGTAGAAGACCGACACCAGCAGGCCGCGTCATGCAGCTGAACTGTACGGATCAGCATGCGCCACAGGCCAGCTCTCGCCACCTCACCACGTTTCAGCTACCCGGGCGTTCGATGTTTACCGACTGGACGCCCTGCCAGCAGAGGCGGCACCCGTCCCACAGCCTACTGTTGATAGCTGGACCGGTGCAGGCTGCAAATGCACGGGCCGGTACGACCCTGTGGCTATATTTGTCGCGATGATGGAATTGTTATGGTAGGGCGACACATATACTCTAGGTCCACAAAGGGTGTGGATAGCGGTCATACAGAACACAGAGCTGTCTGCTGGCAACACACTATGGTAAATTACCACCTAAGCGCATTCTACTACACTGTACTTCACCTTGGAACCCGAGACGCTCTGATAGGGATAAGAATCCTCTGTTGCTCTTAAGAAGAAGTGAACATTATAAGCTAGCTGAGTGGCACCCAAGATCTAAATTGTTGTTTTATTAAGTTAAGCTATCATTCACCATGACTGTCACACTTATACCTTCCATCTTTATGTTTTATGAATAAATGAGAAATATGATTATTTCGCACGCTGTAAAAATGCAAGATTTTCCATTACTAACTAATTAATTCCCCAATGTATTAATGCTTTTTCTCTTTTTGTATTAAATATTTCAACGTTTGACGGTTATCGTTCAGGGACACACATCTAATTACCTTGCGATCTGCATTCTACTGTGAGTAGATTGTTTCTTTTTTATGTCATTAGTTTCTTGATTGTTTTCGCTGCGCCAATTTTTCATCTTTGAATAACCATTATGGCCTGTATCTGCAGTAACGTACTTCGTAAACTGTTAATATTTGCATTACTGTTCCTCCATGCACTGTATTGTCTAATATAGTCTACATATACGTGAAACATTAATCCTACCAAATGAAATCCAAATCGTTCTAACATACTCAACTTAAAAACAGCGCATCCTTGTTAGCGATGAAAGCTAGGTAGTTTTTTGTTTTTTTTTTTGCTGTCATCAGTCACTCGATTGCTTTGATGCAGTCATCCATCTCTTCTATTTTGCGCTATCCTCTTCATCTCAACATATTCTTACAACCTACGTCTTCAGTTTTCTGCTTCATATATTCTAGTCTCTGTCTTCCTCTATAGTTCCTACCTTCGACTGTTCACTTCAATAACAAATTAACCAATCCCGAATGTCTTAAGATATGTCCCACCATCCTGTCTCTTCCTTCAATAAGACTCTTCCACGTACCTATCATTTTCAAAACACGTTCATTCCGTTCATTATCTGTCCACTTAATTTTCAGCATACACTTATAACGTCAGATTTAAAATGCTCAAATTTTCGTTCTTTCTGCTTCGCTATCATAAAGTGCTTTGCTCCACACACAGAATTTTAAAACCGAGCGTGGTGGGTGAGCGGTTGACGCTCTGGCCTCGCAGTCGGGAGGACACCGGTTCGAATCCCCTTCCGGGCATCCAGATTTAGGCTTTCCATGGTTTCCCCACATCACTCAAGGGGAATGCCGCGATGCTTCCATTAAAAGGCCATGGCCGAATTCCTTGCCGTTCCTTCTCCCCAGTCCCATCCCTTCTCTAATGACCTCGACGTCGACGAGGCGTAAAGTCATAAGTAAAAAAAAATAAAAAGAATTTTAATAAATCCTTTCTTAATCCTCAATCAATATTTGAAAATAAAAGATTCCTTTTTTTTAAAAAAAAAATATCTTTTCGATAGTCCTGTGCTACTTTTAATATCATTCTTGTTTCGACAATCAGTTATGATTTTACTTCTTAAGTATTAGAATTCACTTACTTCTACTTTTGCATCCGATCCTACTTTTATATTTAATCTCCTATTATTGCTATCATTTTATAATTTTTTGTCTTCGTTTAGTTAATATTTAGTCCAAAATCTTCCTTCAGTATTTTGTTCACGCCGATTAGTAATTCCTCAAGATCATCTGTTCGTTCTATCAGTTTAAAGTCAGTTTAAGGATACGGTATCTGTATTCGAAACAAGGACTTCTCGATTCTGAATCAATTACCTAAAACACTTAATATTCACTACAATAAACAGAACCAACTCGCAATCCAGTCAGTCCAAAACATGATGACTTTCCAATAGACCAGATTTTTCTGTAACTCCTCACCTGTCTCAGCAAAATCCTTTTCATTTAGTATATTTCAAGGACGCTTAAATTTCAGATTTTCTTCTTATTAATGCTCCTTGAATTCAAGGTGGAATTTTATTAGCAATATTTTTATCTGCAACCAAAAATGTATATTAACAGGAACGGTTGTGTTAAAAGATTTTACTCAGATGTGATGAATTATAATTATCTTTTTTATAGGGAACAGCACGGAGGGTGATACTGATACGTAACGAATCTCCTTCCCATGAGCTTCATCGAACAAACCGACCGCACACACAAAACCTACTCATCGGGCGAGATAACAAAAACCGGCGTCAGTACGGGGATGGATAAAAATGAGTTCTCTCGAGCCCAACCCTGAAAATACACACAAAGCCAATCTGGCTTGGAGAGGGCCGCCAAGTGGAGGGATTGCCAACGCCAACTGGCACCCCCGTGCAGTATCGCTGCCAGTTATCTCCAGAGCAGCCGAACCACCTGGCGTTGACGGGCTGATGCAGTTGGGAACAGCACTTCTGAAGATTAAAATCGAAACGGGGCAATGCTATATGTCACAAGTAGTGAAACAGTGAGTGACAGCCCAGATAAATAAATGTAAATACCCATTGTACTGAACTGGAAATAATAACTTGAGGTAATGGAGTACACAATTCACCTCCCTTTATTGAAAGTTATCTACAAAGTGAACAGAAACACATTTCGTCGAAGAAAATCGCTAAACAAATATTAAAAATGGGAAAGTACAGATCATATTATTGACTTTAAGTGTATCGGCTGAAAGAGCAATCGATGGCAGGAAAACCATTCACAAGTAGCTTGAGCAATACCCACCTGCAGAGCACTAGTATGTACAGACATTGGATTAATTTGCTAGTTTAAAGTACAGAAATTGCCACACAAAATGAAAATCAGAAATATATTGAATGGAAGAAATTGAAAGGCAGGAACCACTGAAGAAATTTACTATAGGTGGCTGTAGTCACCTCTGATTTTACAGTGGAGTCTTCCTTCTGAGATACTGCTGGAGCCCCTCATGTATTCCATGAGGATAACCACCTGGACCGCTGGGATTCGTCTGCGCAGTGGATTCCTGAAGAGAGTTAAGACCGAAGAACTATTCAAGAATGCGTAACCTGGTTGTTAGTGAATTTTTTTCTAGCTATCTGAACATCTAACGATATCTAAGGATGTATGAAACTGATAAATCGGACACTTGTAGTATTAATCCTGAATGTCTGTTAAGTTTTGTTATTTCAGTACTTCATTAAGGTTTTTATTCGGATACTTTTAAGTGAGTTTTTTCGGCTTTAATAATTGAAGATTAGATTTTAAATGACGAATAATTTGCCGTAGTATTTGTGTTTGGTTTTGATTTGCTGTAGTATCTGTGTTTGGTTTTGTGATTAATATTTTTTTTTAATTTGCTCTTCAAGCACAGAGGATTTAACGGATGAGTTAGATTTAAAAGGAATGAAAACAATACTACGGTAGAAAAAGATGCGGGACCCTGTTTATGTACGGCACAACGTCAAACAATAATAAATCATATTTTTAATGTTTCAAGTGCTAGGGTTACTGTGTACCCGGACACTTGTCTTTTCGAATGTAAAACCCGATAGTGAGGTTCAGATTCTGCTATCCGATGACATTCACATGAACATCCATGAAAATTAAATCACTTATGAACTACATGCGAATTCACCTTGGACTACGCGGGTTCCTTGTTTACAACCTGGACATACGTGCATATATCTCGAGTTCAGTTGAAAGGTTCCTACGCAGATTCAACTTCTAATTTAATAACCTCTACTACATACAGTGATTTTAAGAAACTAACGATTTATATGCTCAAATAAGTAAAAATCAGCCTCTGTGTGAATTACCCTGTTCTGGAGGAAAAACTCAGTGCTACAGATGGAACGGAAAACTAAAAAGCATAACATTTGTGATAGACAGTCTGTAAATCAATATAAGTTTATTAGAACATCCCGTAAATTTATTGTTTCAACATTACAGTGTACATGCTGCAGGCCGAAAACTTTTTCCGATCACCAGCGTGGATTTAGTCACAAGCAAAATTACTTTTTTTTTTTTTCGTTTCAGCCATCTATGGACTACAATTACGCAACTTCATTTCTTCTTCTGAGTTTCCTTCCCCCGTCGCCAGTACTCTTTCATTCTCTGGCTTACTCTTGCTTTTTCTTCCTCTGAAAATGCTCTCATTTTCCTGATTGATTTTTCTTCAGTCAGAGCCTTTTCTTCAAAATAATTACTTGTCTTGGATGTCTTCCATGCTGATTTCACATCTTTTCAGATAGTGATGGATCTTCTTCACCCATGGAACTTGAGTCTTCCTGTTCTCTTAAAAGTTGAGTATTTTCTTTCCATTCTTTCTGGTTCCATTCTCTTAACGTGTCCATAGAAAGCTAATCTCATTTTCTTAACTTGTTTGATACCTTTTCAAATTTGTTCGATCTCAAACGGAAATTAAATTCGCTTCCTGTCACTTTTTTTGGTCCCAAGGTTTTCCTTAGAAATTTTCATTCTTTCTTTTCTACTGCCGTCAATACCTTTCTGGTTACTGTTTCTGCTGCGTATAAACATTCTGGCTTCACTACCGTACTATAGTGCTTGTAATTCGCCTGATGGGAGAATAATTTCAATTTGTATGTCTTTTGAGAAATCCTGAAAGCTGTTTCCATCTTTCTCGCCCTGTCTTCAAATGCAGCCTTTATTAACATTGGGAGTCAAAATTTCACTGAGGTATTTGAACTTATGTGTTCTTTTAATATCACCATAACTAGTCTTATTATCCATATCTGGTCTTTTGTGTCTATATTCATGTATTCCGTTTTCTCAAACGATATTTGTAGTCCTGCATTTTCAGACATTTCCTTCAAGAGTACTATCTGTTTGATTGCAATCTCCATATCTCTTGAAAAATTACTATTATTAAAAACTTGACGTCTCAGACACAAACCAGAGGTTATGGAGTCAATAAGTGGTTTAAGACGAGAAGATAAGGTCGGTATTTCTCCTAAAACAACATGGATAGTATGTACATGGGTGATCATATTAAGTTTGTCTTTCGCTTGTTCTTTGACTAATGTATGGAGGATGTCAGTAACCCGTTGATAAAGACGTGTAAGCAATATTAATGCATAGATTTTTATTTTTTAATACCAAATATAGCATACTGAGTTGTCTTTGATACCGAGAATTCTTATTACTACGTGTTCTGACATATGTGCCGGCAGTCGTGTAAAATTATTTTATTTCTCTTTGTGTCCTTTATCAGGATTATGTGACGTGGTTTACTAATTGAGAAAAGGACATCTCTGCCACTCGGAAGTAATGATCCCTAGCATAAATATCTTGTCAGCCACGAATATTCCAGATTGATGATGTTGCCACTTCTTAATACTTCTTTGTACACGATTTTACCTTCCATTAAGGGATTCAAACAACAGTGCAGTTACAGTATTAGAAATTTTTGATTCTTTGAACAATATCTTATACGATAGATTTCTGTGTATTGGAAGGTAAAAATAAATTATTCTATCTGTCCCGTTGATATCCAGATTTCATCGCATGATAACAGTTTCGCATTTGTTTTCTTAACAAATTAAGTTTTCTTCCTCCGATTTGTGGCAGAGTCCCTTATCAGATCCATCTCATACGGCCTGACAATTGAAAAAAAAAATAACTTCTCTACCATTCAAACTAATGACGTGCATTATGAATACCCGGCGAACCACGAATATTCCGGAATCATAATGTCTGCCAATTCCAAATAGTTTTTTGTCAAATGATTTTATCTTTCATTACGGCTTAAAAAGCAGTGCAATTATAGAAACTACAATAATTCAAATATTCGTTTCTTTGAGCAATATCTTGTTATGTGATTTGGTTCTGTGTTTCGGAAAGTAATAAATTGTTCAATCTGACCTGTTAATACGGATTAGAGATCTAGACAATATGTATGTTTCATAGTGTAACAGTAGTTTAGTATTTGTGAGTAAGTTTTCTCCTCTGTTTAAATTTTGCCGTAAAGAGGTGATCAATCATAATAAATATTTGCCGGGAATAGGAACAACTGACGTTATAGCCTTTGTCTCTACATAAAATCATATATTTTAACTGTTGTGCATCACTTGTTATAGAACTTGGAAGGTGAATGTATGACTTGCTTCATCTTCAAAGAGAAATCTTAGGCTCATAGAAACAAACATCTTGAGATTCTCCCGGAGGTATTATTTCATTCATTATGTGTAATAAGGGTGAAGGGATAAACGAAAAGAGATGAGTTTCGAGATTGCACACGAGAAACTACGGGGCGAGGGAGTGACGTCATTCCCCCACTATCCTCGTTAAACCCCCATTTTCCACATCTGCCATCCGTGAGATTAGTTCTGTCTTCCCTGGCGCCATATGGCGAAGGCATTCCTCCCACAACAGAGTAAACGGTAACTTAGTAACATTACAACAAAGGTAATTATTTCTAATACGCACACAAATGTAAGCTAATAATTCCTAAATAACGTATTCCACGTTTTAAATATGTGACAACGTATACAAATATTCAACATAAATAGGCCGGCCCCTACAGCATATAGGTTAGCGCTCTAACTTCGCATTGCTGGACTCAATAGTTAGAAAGTTGGAATCCAACAAACTAGGAGTTTTTTCGTCAAATATTATTCATGCTCTGAAGTACAAAGTGAATAAATTGAATGTAAGAGAAATACCATTGCGAATGTCTGTAGCATGAATGTCCGAACGACCTCAGTAGTTGAGGTGGTCTCAATCGTTTTCAGCCTTAGCAACAGATTATTCTTCAAATTATTTTTTTGTGATAATAATATTTATGCACAGAATCTCACGAGAAACTTGCGTACTTTTACGGCATCCTAATATAATTATTGTATTTTTATTTCTAATCTAATTCCTCTCATGTCCTTTCCTTATATATTTTTTTTCTTTTCATTTTTTGAAATCGTTAGACCAACAGTAGTAATTAAAAACAGTAACAAGTCTACTGCAACAGAAACGACGAAAATAACGATATGTAGCTAGCTAATTGCAATTTTTCTTTTATGTAGTAACTCCGATACTAACTAAATTTAGTGTGTAGCAGTTTTTTTAATTTTTCGAGTTCGTTGTTAAAGTGTTGTATGTTTGGTTTATTAACACTGCTCATTAAAAACATGGAAGAAATCCAGCTTTCATTAATGCGGAATAGTTTTTATTCCAGTTATAACTTTCATATAGCTGAAAAATTCAATTACGAAGGCTACTTTACAGGGAGTGGTTTAAATCTGCTATTAGTTTCCATTCTACTGACCATATTATTGGGAATATTTGCTAATAATAGAAAAAAGAGGGGCAGGGGGAAGATCAATATATTTGTATTCTCAGAACAATCTTTAAATGAACAAGTATTAACAATTAATTTGAAGAAGAAACAATTTTAGCGTTGCTGTAAATAGAATTAACATACGAACGGAAAAGAAATTTCTTCTACGTTTTTATTTAAAAAGCTAAATTAAATTTTAAAAAATTATTAAGATATGCAGTAAAACGTTTATGTTCTTAATTCTTATACCTGATTTTTGATAAACTCGAAAATGTTCAATTTTTACAATATTCATAAGGCTTGAAAAAAAAAGGTGGTGAAATTTGAATTTTTATTCCTCGACACAATCCGAACGGATTTATCGTACCTGGAAACGTTATCTCGTGGAATGAGGTGTTCTCTACTAGCCAAGTAATTTACGGCACATTATATCCGATTTACTAAAAACAACACATGCAACAAAAAAAATCACAAACTTCACGAAAGTTACAGGAATAACCATCTCTTGTTCAAAGGGACACTAGAATCAGGCTATATAACACGCTGGCTGAACCTAGCCTACCGTACTACAGTGAGTCCTGGACACTCCGCAAAGACTAAGGAACGCCGAAATGCGGTTAATGAGAAGAACATCTGGTTACATACTACGAGACACCAAAAAAACCGGTTCTTTAAACATCTCCGACAGACCATGTATTACGGATGAAGAAATAGCAAGTCTCATGAAAAATTCTCAAATGCTAGCCCAGGAGCAGGAAAGGTGTAGGAAGACCAGCAAGAAGATAAATTGAGACCATAGTAGCCTACTAGACCTAACACTGTATAGGAAGAAGAATACAATGATTTAAAACGATGAATTCTGGAATTGAAAAACAACGTGATTCATTCTGTATGAGTACTACACTTATTACATAATTTCAATGAAATGGCTACAGCCGAGCAAAAAAAAAGTCGAGAAATTAGATGCTCGGAAGAATTTGTCGGGTTATGGACGCCATAATTCTGACTGGACGTATACGATTCATATCTTCGCGTGGTGGGGTGGTGTTTGTAATACAGAGTCGCCTTATTTGCGACAGTCGGAAATCCAGCATCCGCTGCGGTTACTCTCCATCATGTCGGCGCGACAACTTCATTTAAGCCGAGAGCGCTGGCGGAGTTAGATAACTTGCTCTTGTTCGGAGAAGTGGAGAGAAGGATCGCAAAGATTTCAGACAACCACTCAAAACTATGTTTGTTTGCCCTCCGCAAGTTGCCTTGTTTCCATACTACCAACACAATGAAAGATACAAAACGTTCAACTTTATTTATGTTAATACCCTTCAGTATTAAGCTGTACTGTTACAATGACGTGCGTCTGATACGTGTGTCTGTTTTCATTTATACTTTCAATTGGTGATTTTTTTTCCTGCTGAGTCTACGGCAGCTTTCAGTTGCGGTACACTAGAGATTCAGGGCACCATTTATTTAAATCTTTTTGCGGGAAATGTATGGGAAGTGTAATAGGATCCTAGTTAATTTATTAATTGGTCTTTTTTTACTTATTCGCTGATTTCCTATCTCAGGATTTATGCATTACTAGTAGCATTGCGACGGAAGATCAGAGGCAGGTGACACAGTTTCAGCGTGGTAAGCGATACCGTCAGTATTGCTTTATTATGAACTTAGAACTTATTAGAACTTCCCACGGGTCGTGCATTTGCCGGCCCGGCGGTCCAGCTATCAACAGCGGGCTGTGAGAAGTTGGCAGAGATGGCGCATCCGTCACCCAGTCTGTAAACATCAAACGCCCGGGTAGCTGAAACGACACTAGGAAGGAGAGGTGGCGAGGACTAGTCTATGGCGAGAGCTGATCCGTACAATTCGGCTGCATGGCGCAGCCTATAAAACCACGGGTCATGGAAAGCCATCATATGAGGTACGTCAGACATGTGTCTTATCATTATTTTGGATTTGCCAGTTACTCATAATAATTGACTCGACGAAGTATAACAGACCAAGATTCTAATATGTACCTTAAGATACCGGCAATTATGGATACGGTTATAGGCGACAAAAATTACACACTGCACAAACAAATCAGCACTTGACTATATAAAATATAGCTTTCACTATTCACAGACAGATGGCGATATGTATGCTATCCATTAGTTGTTACGTCACCGTAAAGGGAAAGTCCTTCCGTATTCATTCCGCTGTTTATCACTTCGGAAAGTACCTTTGAGTTACTTTTTTCACACTGGAATCAGAACTAAGGATTGCAATCCCGCAGTGTTTTCAATCTAGCGGGATTTGCATCAATCCCGCGGGATCCAGCGGGATTCGCGCCAACAGTCTTTCACACATACGAAAACATAGTTATTTAAAGAGTTAATAAATTAAATAATAAACGTCCTGTTAATTAAATTCATAAATTAATTTAAATGATAAAAATTAACAGTTTACATTATTTTAATTGGCAAGATCCTAAGTAGGTTTCACATTTTTATTTTTAAATCTAAACCAATTTTTAAATAAATAATAAAAAAAGGAAAATATTCAGTCTCAGGTTATGCCTTACAGTACATCATATCTGTTTAAAAACATGATATGCATAATGACCAAGTTACCAGAGTATTTTTTATTATTATTCTAAATAAACGAACGTTCCACAACACCGAGAGAAAGCATTCTATTTCACAAAGTGAAGTGAATATACTCTGTAGAGTGTGGACTTGGTTCAGAAGAAGATCTCATAACTTTTTGTCACTGCACAAGCACGAGACTTGGCCTAGTTTTACATGAATTGTTCTTGTGGGATTCATTATTATGTCTCCTGATTCCTTGATTGATTTTATAATCGATTCATTGCTATTAAAAGAAATACTTCCCAAGACGTAAAATGTCAAGTATTTCAGTTTTACTTTAAGTGGCGTAATGTCCTTTAATAAGACAGGACACTTTCTCTGCGTATAATTGCAGCGAAAACCTCACGGATGTATCGCTGAATTTCGTTGTAAAAACACGAAATTTCACACGTGAAGAAGACAGCGGAGGCAACCGTCCAAGTATGGTGTTTTTACAACACCATTCGGCGATACAGCCTTGAAGACTTCATTATAACTTTTTTTGCCTTTAGTCTAAATAATAACAAAGAGTTGAAAGGACACATGATATTAATTCAAAAATAATGTGTTGTGGCGATTGACCAAATTATCCCAAGAGGGATAATCGAAAATCACAGCGGAATATGTAAGCAGGAGGCTTTCATCAAAGAACATGTGTCACAAACGAATTGAGACGGCGGCAAAAATAACAAAATCAAAGGATATACAATTGCCTTTTGATAGCTACTAAATAAATAGGTATGCGATCGTTAAAATTATAATAATATTAGTTTCGGATCAACGAATAATAAAATTTCAGCCGCAAATATAGAAAGTTGTCATAATTAATTTATCTGCAAATACTGAAAATGGAAACAATGAAAATACGAATAAAAAGTTTTAACTGTGTAGTTCAGAGATCGTGTGCGCCACATAAAAAAATATTTATTATATAGTTAGAAAATCATACTAAATACGCAACATAACTCAAATTACAGAAATGTGTACTCAAAAGAAACATAAATTTTAATGAATACATAATTATTATTTTTTTTAATGGCTTTCGGCGACTAAGCCACTCAGCCAGCTCAATGTGTCTTATGATATATCATCCAGTGAATTATTTTCTCCAGTATAGACACCACAGGACGGACACGACATTCACACAGACACACAACACTTAAACATCCATGCCCGCGGCCGGATTCAAACCGGCAACCTTCGGCACGCGGAGCTAGCACTCTAGCCCCAACGCTACCGAGGCCGGCTACATAAAATTGGGTTTATTTACTTACGAATGACGAAGGTTGACAAAAAGAAATATTTATTAATACGAGTCAAATGCCAACTGCTCTGGTACAGGTAAACAGTGCAATACATGCGATAGAGACCGAGTGGGGCAGCGAGTCACGCAGACTGACAGACGTTCGCGCCGGATTTTGAGGATTTCGGATCCGCTTATTTTTGTGCGGGATCCACCAGACTGTCTAAAGATGCGATATCCCGCGGGATTGCGCGATCCTGCATTGCTGGATTGCAATCCCTAATCAGAACTATATCAATTAAATAATGACATATTTTTAACAAGTTAAAATCATCTAGTTAAAAACACATTGAAGTTAGACTGAAATGATACCTATTCCTGTTGAATAACGACTTATTTGTATGATGTTGGAATGAGAGCTATCCTAGTTAAAAAATTAGACTGGAATGAAATATATGACAAGTAAATGATAAGACAATTTGGTTACATAGAACTTAGAATTGTGACAGTTAAATAATGAACTACCTGCTTCATTCGGATATTTATCTGGGCAGTTAATTTGAATTTGTGAACACAGCAATAAATTACGAAAAATATGAGTATGCAGTTGGAATATTGATCGAATTTTGCCAGGCAATCAGATAGTTTTTTGTTCTTTTTGGCGCGCTTATGATACGACGGTGATTAATTTACGTCATCTTCATTAATATTCATACGAAGCAGTTTGCATGTCGACTGGTTTTAATAAAGGACGTTAATATTATCTTATCCTTAAATGCTTCTGGTAACCATACCTGACAGCAACGTGTTCTTCCAAGGAATTTCTTGTTCACTTGGTACTGAATAAAATCATCGTGTTTCTATTTTTGTGGAGTTGAACAATTACACTCGTCAATTTCACGCCCTTATATGCTTCGAATATGGAATTGAGGAATGTTGTGAGGTGTGTTATGGCTGATATTCCTACTTATAAAATGGAATTGACCGTAAATGGGCTCCATAAACAACATACATAGCTAATACAGAATTTGAGTTTTTCTTTTGATTGAAGTGTCATTGTATCCGCGTTATAGTTTGATTAGTTACTTAATAATTATAGTTTTCTCTTGTTTTAAAGTTGCACTTCTGCCCTGTAAAAGTAATTACCGGCTACGTAAGATTTATGTTTCTGAACATTTGTTGGCATATAATTTTTATGCTTTGCGCCATACTTTTCGATTTTTCGTTGAAACGATTCCCTTTCTGGTACAGTTACGCACCATACTTTCTTACGTGAAAGTCTATTACTCACAGAACAAGGCATACAAAAGCCAACTGCTTCTTCACGCGTATTAATGAACTCCCTGAGGTAATATTCTTTGATTTCGAAGGAGGACGAGGCAAGCCAAGATGAATAAGCGCCTTCCTCAAGACATTCTTTTCCCAGACAGTGATTCTGAAGAAGTAGTGAATTATTAAAGAAATGAATTGTACCATGACCCACAAAAAAGAAGTTATCACTTGGTCAGCAATATTTTGTTTTTCTATTGCATTATCATCAAATGAAACAAAATACTCCCTCAGTGGTCAAAATCATTTGTATTACACAACAAGATAGTAATTATTTTAAACAACTACGTTGACTGTTGTTATTATTATTGTTACTATTGTTAGTATTATTGATATAAACTAATTACTCTACCTGTAGTTACGAAAAGGCCTTAAAGGGACTGACCTCAGCTATGACAATATATATTACATACTTGTAGTTTTAAACATTGTTTTGTTTAAGCAAATTTTGAACGTTTAATGAACATATTTGAGCATGATTAAGGTGGTGGATTATTAGATTGAAGAAGTTTATTTTAGATGTGAGTGTTGTTTAGTATAAATCCTATTGTAAGACAAAAGATCAAGTGAAATCCTAAACCGAAGCCCGATTCTCCTATTCCTTGTATCTGACTACTTTTTTATTTTAGTAAAAATTATGGCGGCCATCTGTTTACGGCTTAAGGTTATAAAACTTTACACATGTTTAACTTCATAACTGATAAACGAATAAGACTGCATGCATAGGAGAATCTGCGCTACAAATGGATACTGAAAATATGAAGTTAAATCAAGAGACGGTATGTATTAAGGAAGATAGACGTGAAACTAACTGTTTGGAGAATGTTACAGATAAAAAGGGCTGAATGGATAAGTTTCTTAACTAAGAGAAGATTTGACATTAATCGATGGAGATTTTGAACTTAAATATTTTTTTAATTTTTTTTTAACTGTTTAACGTCTCTTAACAGCAAGGTCTTTAGAGACGGGAAAGGATGGGGGCAAGGAATGGGAAGGAATTCAGCCATGGCCTTTTGAAGGAAGCATCCCGGCATTTGCCTGGAGTGATTTGGGAAACCATGGAAAACCCAAATCTGGATGCCCGGACGGGGATTCGAACCGCCGTCCTCCCGAATACGACGCTAAAACGCTAACCGTTACACCACGACGCCCGGTTTGAATTTAAAAATAATAAGGAACGATAAAAAATAATATCCATTAAAATAAATTACTGAGAATACTGGCTGCGAAAAATACAGGATCCGGCAATAAAACCTCCACATTTCACGTAGCCGGTGTGTGGGTTGTAGTGAGGATACTGATGTGGAGTGTGTTTTCTTTTAAAGAGGTGTACCTGCAATTTTCAGTGTGTGCCATGTCATGGCTTGGTGAGCATCGTGCGTTTGTTGTGGACGAATTTATTCGTAACAGTTGTTCTCAGACTTTCGGAGACGATTCGAACTTGGCCTACATGATCGTGTCCCGGATAGAAAAAAAACTATTCAACTGTGGGTGTCAAACTTTAGAAAGACAGGTTCAGCACTAAACAAAAACCTACAGGCCGTCCTCGGACTGAAACAACGCCGGAAAATTTGGCGCGCATGAGTGTGTCTGTGCAACATTCACCAATCTTTGGTGACACTTAAAGCCTATAGTGTACAAACATCGTCCCACAACACTGCAAGCACTTAAAGAGACCATTACCCAAGAATTGGCAGCCATTCCAAGAGAAATGACGCGAAAATGTATGGAGAACTTTCTGGATAGACTTTGTCAATGTGTCAACAATGGAGGGCAGATATAATTTTTAAAACCAAATAATTAAAAATGGCAAAGTATGTATTTTTCATAAATAAAAGTAATTATTCTCTATCATATTTAGTTTTTATGTGACAACACATTAAAATGAGGGAGGTTTTATTGCCGGACCCTGTATATCAAAATTAAGAGACTTGCAGAAAATTATGTAATTCTGATTGCTGGAAAAAAGTATTGAAAGGAGAAATTGGTAGCTGGAAATTTGCCTCTTGAATGATTATTCCTTGCTGACACCTGTTCAGTGTTCTGGCCCGTATGCTCGCTCACGCGTCGAGGTGCCGTAACCTTATACCGCTCAGCTACACCTGCGGCCACAGGTTGAATGGCGCCTCGGATGCCGACAAACGCCCACACGTGTCGCACGTTACGACCACCAACCAGCCAACTTGCCAACCGGTAGAGCCCAGGCGGAAAACGCAGCTGTCGTAAAGCGGCACTCGGTAACTAGCTAATATGGAGCGAAGGATTACAACAATTTTATGGCAATGGGCCCTTTTCATTGGCCATTAAACTTGGCGACCATCCCGGCGTCTTTTGGAATAGCAGGCTTCAACAACAACATCTGTTACCACTATTTCCATTTTTTCATTAACAAACACTACCTGTCATTCACGACTTCGTGCTAGTGGACTTAGAATTTTACCTATATTGGTAGAATTGGATATAGAAAGATGCAAGTTACGTAAAGCTTGTTTCCCAAAGCGCGTGGACGCCTGTCATCTTTGCCGCATAAAGGTACGCGCACACTACAGCAGGCCGCACCGCATCGCATCGCATTGAGCGAAAATGCTGCAACGCACATCTGGACGCAGCGAGTCGCATTTCTTTCATTGTCGCCGCCTTCGATTCTCGACGATTATTCAGCCGCTTCTGCACTGCAAATGGGCACATCAGACAAAGGGCTCTTATTTTTATATATTCATTGAAGAAAATTAAGCAGAAAAGGCAATGGGTTTAATTTAAAAAGGAATTTTCCGCATTTCTTAGGCACATTAGATGACAAACATGTTATAACAGTTCTACCGAATTGCGGATCTCTTTATTTTTAATTCAGAAAAATGAATGTTTTCCATGGTTTTATCAGCCCTTGCAGTTGCTGAATACCGTTTTGGTATTTTGGTCGTCGGAGGATTGGGGAAAAAATTAAGATGGCAAAACATTTAGCCATAACAATTTATGTGAGGCAATGGCTGCAGGAAAACTGAATTTGCACGTTGACAACTGAAATAAAATGCAGTATGTAATAGTAGTGGATGAGGCTTTTCCACTTTCGAGATGAGGCCTATTCCAGAATATCAGATAAAATGAAATGAAGAGAAACAAACCTTCAATTACAGGCTCAATAAACTATGGAGGGTGATCGGTAACTGCTTTGGTGTTATAGATAGAAGGTTTCAAAATCTATAAAGAAGAATGTCGGTGTTATCTAATTGATAAATAAAGTAATACTGGCCACGTGCTGCATTCATAACCTTTTGATTAACGATATCTGAATTGGGTGGAAGAAGATAAGAACGATAGCGACAACAAAGATATTTCAATATTTGACTTACACAGGTTTCTAGGTTACATCAGAAATCATTAAGATTTGGAATAATTTCACAAAATATTTTTAAACAATTAGGTTAGTTGGTAACACGAACCTTTAGAAGCGGCATTCAAAGAAAGTGATAGAAAATTATAATACACACGTAAAATAAACAAAAAATACGAAACATGACATTATACCTGGTTGTTTTAACTAGTTTCCTATTTCCTCCCAAATTTTGTTTTTTGTTATTATATTTTGGCTCTTGTAAATCATAAAACTCTGTGAAAGTCATTACTAATGAGATGCAGTACTCTTCATCCATTATGTTTGAATAGTTTAAGTTAAAACATACAAGCAAAGAACAAGCGAGCATGAGCTAGAAATTTTATAATTTTTTAATCTTTATTAAATTTTATAAAGTAATTAAATTTTCAGATTGTAATTACTTACTTTTTTTTCAGAAATCATCCACCATCCTGCGTGCAAATTTTAAGCTAATTTTCTTGAAGAAATGTAGTTAATTCACATAATTAGGAACACACAAGTTACAAAAGTCAGCCACTGCTAATAGAGCTCCTATCGCAAACCTGGTCGCGACTGAGCGCATCCAGGCGCACAGGCGGAAAAATGCGCCTGGCCAAGCGATCCGGCAGTGCGACGCGATGCGGCCCGCCCCGCCCCGCCCCGACTCGACCCGCCTCTGGTGTGCGTTACCACATTAGAATCAATGTAAGCGATTGCAGACGCATTTCTGCGATGCGATGCGACGCGATGCAGCCCGCCGTAGTGAGCGTGGACCTTAAACTAGCAGGTAGGCGCTTCTCGACCCACCGTCGGGCGGTAGATGAAAGGCGCGTCCTGCCTACCACGTGACGTGGAAACGGACCTTAAAACATGTTCCAAACAGCACGCAGTCCGGTTAATATGACGGGGCAGCCGTTACCATACCATTGCACCACTGAACCTGTCGCATGAGGAGAGCCAATTTAAAACATATTTAAAAATAGCAACACAGTAAGCAGGGAGGTTGAAGGGGGGGGGCTTAATTGTGGGAGTCTACTCCTACCACAGATAGTCCAGCAGATTTTTGTTTGTGGTCTAAAATTATGCCAATTTTTGGGGACATCTCTTACATCAATACTGTTTCGTACACAACATTTTTGGATTTGTTGTCCTTTCCTGAGATACATAGCCTTTGGGGGTAGGAAACCCGTGGGCTACTGACAAATAACTGCTAATGGGGAAAAAACACGTATTTTCTAATTGTATCGCTGCTACTTTCAGTGTCTGTTACTGAGCTTTGTTGATAGTCATCTCATGTAGCGCAAATCCACGTCTATACTATAAGTTGTGTCTGTATATGAAGTTTATGAACAGATAATAGAAAAAACTGAGAGAGAAACAAAGCCTGAGTGACCGATATAAAACTACAGAGACTTAAACGAGTTATCCGTCTATCTATCACCGTTAGGTTAGCTTTAAAAATTTCATGACAAAATATTATACACTCCTGGAAATTGAAATAAGAACACATTGACACCGGTGTGTAAGACCCACCATACTTGCTCCGGACACTACGAGAGGGCTGTACAAGCAATGATCAAACGCATGTCACAGTGGACACACCAGGAACAGCAGTGTTGGCCGTCGAAGGGCGCTAGCTGCGCAGCGGTTGGGCACCGCCGCAATCAGTGTCAGCCAGTTTGCCGTGGCATACGGAGCTCCATCTCAGTCTTTAACACTGGTAGCATGCCGCGACAGCGTGTACGTGAACCGTATGTGCAGTTGACGGACTTTGAGCGAGGGCGTACGAGGATATACACGGTAGTAGTGCCGACATTGTGCATGCTCTGTTTCCTGTGTCTATGTGCCTATGGTTCTGTCTGTGTGATCATGTGTTGTATCTGACCCCAGGAATGTGTATATAAAGTTTCCCATTCCTGGGACAATGAATTCACGATGTTCTTATTTCAATTTCCAGGAGTGTATTTATTGCGAAAAAAATATCCTGCGTCTTTCCTAATGATACATAATATTTCCTTGACTAATTTCTTCAAGATCAGTTAAGCCGTTTAGTCATTAAAACGTAACAAACAGACAGAGAGACCGAGTTACTTCCGTATTTATTATCAGTGTAAATGACGCACTTCAATTGAAACGCTACCGTAATATTCACTTACACATATATCCACTAACACTTAACAACGGTAATATGTTTGATAATGGCCAAGCAAACCAAAAATTGAAACCAATAGTGAAATATTATCCGAGATAATCGCAATGGGGTAGTATCACGCGTATAGTAACCACAAATATTAAGGAACAAGAAGCACGTTAAAAAGGTTTATGGTTAATTAAAGATAGGAACACATGGAGGATTTCATCAAACCAGTCGAGAACTTGGTGCCACATTGACTCTCCTTCAGCAAAATTGGATTTTGGTGATTCGTCAATTAGGGAGCGTGTGCAAACTAAGTGGCTCGGTCCAGGGAGGGGGGGGGGGGGGGTTGGCTGGAAGGCTACGGTGGGCTTCGTGGGGGAATGGGGAGTTTCCGAGTCAGGCCACTTGGCTTTCCTTTCATAACATTTTTCACAGTTAAAATGAGGAATAGAATACACAGCAGCATGTGAATATTTATTTCCCTCATTTAATTATCTCCGTATGTAATTTAAAATACTCTGACTGGCGAAAACAGTACAAAATGTCTTCTGGAATCAAAAGGAAAAAAATCTACGTGCTACCTGGGAGGGAGGGGGAACAACTTAGGGCTACGTGGGGGGAGGGGGTTCACAGAAGGCCAAAATGGAGCTACGTGCTTTATGGACGCTCCATTAATCGTAGCAACAGTGGTAGGTACATGAGAATTTTCACGTCATACACAGACAACGTGCATAGTGTCATTTCCATACACAACACTTGATGTTCTCGATTTACAACTTAAATTGTTAATCATTGGCAACGGTGATTAATTGACATAGGTACCTGAGTAAGTGCTGCATACTTGATATACTGAACGCGAATTAATGCGCTATGTATTGAGTGCCTGGAGTTTGTAGTCTGTCAGGTAACCGTGGCAGGTAGGGTGGCTGGATAGTTGGCATTGGGCCTACGCTACCCACGCGAACAAGGCGAGGCCGCTTTCAGACGCCTACAGTTTGTCTCTTGCACAGCAACAAAAACTCGCGGCTCCACTGTGAAATAGCGGGACTGACTACCTCCTTCTTCACTGCAGGGATTTGCCATCTGGCTCGTTGCGACTTCAACATTACAGAGTTTCTCGTCTTCAGCCAATCACTTTTTTTACCATTTAATTCTCCGGCATTGTTTTGTAAAGATGTGATGAAAGTTTTCTTTTACATAGTGGATTTACCAGTCCCTCTCACAATCCGTAACCTCGAAGAACGGGTTCTCGTTTTTTATTGGAGGGCGATATGTCAAAAATGGGGGGGGGGGGGAGCGTCGCCAGTGTAGACGATTCCCTAGCACTCGTCTACTATTTCTCGTTCACCGCCTCCTAAAAATCATTATTCTACCATCAAATAAGAGGGTCATTCATTGATTACGTGGTGTGAAATAGGGGGAGAGGGAGGGGGTCCGTTTCAGCGAAATGCCACCAACGAGGGGGAAGAGGTCGACAGAAATCTAATGCCATATTTTTAATTCCTTGAAGAACGGTAGAGCTAGTAAAAATAGTCTATAAACGATGTGCTTCCCAAAGTTACGTGAGGATGGGGGGGGGGAGGGGAGGTGCTATAACCACCTTTCAAAACAGGAGAGTTAAAAAAATGTCTCCAAAACATACAAGGTCATCAGCAGAGAAAGGGGGGAGGGGGCAGGTACCCATTCAAAGTCTCACCACAGTATAGGTGGGGAGAGGGTGTCCCAACCAGATCTCACCACAGGGGAAAAAGGAGGGATTCCTGATTTTTTTTAAAAGCAATTAATCGACGCCCCTAATTACTTAGTTTCTTTTACATGTCATTGTTAGTGCTGAAAATTAGGCATTTTGGATAGGGGGGGGGGGCGGGACCGTAGGAAGAATTGTTTTAACTGAAGGGGGGCGTGATACAGAAAATTTGGTAACCGCTGTTTTGGAGATTTCGTTCCCTTTGTAAGATTGTCGTAGTTTTTAGACTTTAGTGGCTCACCTTCCATAATTTCATTAGCTAAAACCCCAAAATAGTTTAATAGCCCTGGGGTCAGGAAACTTCATGGACGTATTAGTATAGTTTATTGGCAGAGCTGTTAATATGAATCAGAAAGGTATTTCCCAATTATTTACCATACTAGCGCATCCGATATGAACTTAAAAACCTTGATGTTTACAAACTTTACCTCTCTGGCACTAAAATTTTTAATTAGACCCTTCCTCACAAACCTCCTTGATGCCAGGAGCACTTCTCGTTCAAAAAACACAGTTTAAGGAAAGACATCAATATCTGATACGAAATAACGACTGCAAAAGTGCTAGTTTATAAGGACGACCTGGATATAAAGTGTGTTCCACTTGAAGTGAGAAATGACGCCAGAGTTGAACAGACAGCCTCTGCGCTTGTGTTGAGCACCGGTGCAAAGTGATGACCTTCAGACGTCCTCCAAGTGCTGACAGCATAAAGACGGATACGCCAGCTAAAGTTAAAAGGCTAATGTACGATATGAATTAAACATAACAGGCGGTAATATATTCAGTACAATATTTCGTCGATATTATGTCAGCAACTACAGTTGTTGTGGGTATACCAAACATCGATTTCCTTTAATTTCGGATGGTAGAGGTTGAAAACACTGAACGAATCTATAAATGACAACATGATTATTATCATCCTATTGTTTAGTTGCTCATATTCATTATTACCTTTATTTTCCACTAGGTTATAAGTAAGTTTCCAAAACACATGGTTCGTAATGAAAGCACCACAAGTCAACTTTTGCCTTTAACAATTTCTTCCAATTTTTCAGATTTTAATAGCACAGAAATAAGTTTGTATTTCTTATAATGTTATGAATCGCCAAATTACAGGTTTATTCAATGTTAATCACAGATGCGTTGGGTTTCTTTACTATTACAGCTTTACGCCGCCTCAATATCAAGGTCCTTTGAGGTGGGAAAGGACCAATACAGGGAACTGGAATAAATTCGGTCATAGCCATGGCCTTTCGAAGAAACCATCCTGTTTTTCGCATGGAGTGATTTGGGGAAACCACGGAAAACATCTGTACTGATATACCGCAAAACAGCAATAGCGTTTTGTTTGGCTTGATGAAAGTCATTGTTCATATTTGAGAGCTGTCTTTGAACAATTGCGTCCCACTATTTTCAAGGAAGTTCGACCGTGAACGACCTTCCGGGTACGAGAAATTGGTGCATAAACGTTTCTCCTAATGCTATTCGATAAAATAAAATTTTGTAATAATTTATTTGCTGTGTTTTTTGGATACGAAATGACATATGTACACGAATAATAGATTTTAAAAATATAAAGTAACGTGATTCTTGTACCCTATCACATCAAGTAATAACATCATTTAGCGGTTATTTATGGCCCAAGCACAAAATGCCCACCGAGAGTGGTGGGTGTGTGGGTTAATTCTCTGGCCTCGTATTCGGGAGGACGGCGGTTCGAATCCCCGTCCGGGCATCCAGATTTGGGTTTTCCATGGTTGCTTCCTACAAAAGACCATTGCCGAATTCCTTCCCGTTTCTTGTCCTCAGTCCTATCTCACCTCTAATAAATGCCACAAGTAAAAAAAAAAAAAAAAAAAAAAAAATCTTTGGCTAGTAAGTTATTTTTAAATAAATCATAACCTTCTACCGTGCCCAGTAATTTTGGACTGATTAAAAAAAAGTTACTGAAAACAATTATTCCTTTGTGACGTATTCAGGTGTTTGCTTTCGTCTGGAGATACTCCAATTTGGTCTGCGTTGAGTGTGTAAACTTACTCCTGGATACCATTCCATTTAACAATCACGACCGCAGCTGTGGGAAGATTACTAACCAAATCACCGAGCTTGAAGCGACTTTCCCGCAGGCGGGCGTTTGATCTGGGCTGCTGCTCTTTTCTCGTCTCCCGCTTGCGATGAAAGCAAGACTCTACCTCCCGGTAGCGCCAAATTGCAGACTTTGTATGGCGGCCTCAATAAAGCTTCAGCTCTTTCTTTCGTGTGTGCCTTCTGTCTTTAGAAGCCCGCTCTCTTCGAGGTCTCAGATGAAAATTCCACAAAGGGGAGGGGGTTAGGCGCGTTT
>JARYHS010013631.1:130526466-130549156 GCA_031002005.1 Vandiemenella viatica | reverse complement strand
CTTCCTCCTTGCGTCTGAACTGAGCCAGCAGAAGATTTTCTCCTTACGAAATAACCACACATAATGTTAAAGAGATTAAATCCTATACACTCAACTGAAATTAAATACCCCTCCCGTGTGCACTAAAGAGCTTCAGTACAGTACGCCTACTTTCCAAATTTTTTATCCTAATACGTTTTGAGAACTTAGCCATGTTACTAGTTGGCACCAAACAAAGAATATTTTCTGTGAGATGAGGTGGACCTGTGAGATATTTTTGAAGGCGGCCAATTGCCTTTTGGTTCAAAAAATTGTCTTTAAATTTTTAATAGCAATTCCTCCCGATAGCCATTCATCCAGCTAAGCCGTTTAGTGTGTTTATCCTGTGTACTGATGTATTTCCAAATGCTTTTTGCTCATACAATTGAAAGACGACACAAGACATACAGCAACACCTACTTTAACACCCATGCCCCTGGCCGGAATCGCACCAGTCACCGAGAATCCCGGTAACGCTCAAGCCATCCCATTCGGAAGAACAGGGGTTGAAATCTTCGTGCAGCCATCCGTATTTAGATATTGCATGATTAATCGAAATCACTCCTAGAGTGCTGGGATGATTCTCTGGTATGGCCATGGCTGAATTCCTTCCAGAAATATGCCCCCAGTCCTCTTTCCTCTATAATGATTTCGACGTCGACCAGCCCTAAAACACCACCGAACTAGAGACTCTCCACATGTGGAAATAGCACTCTAATCCCTTCGATACCATGCTCGGCCGTTGAATAAGATAAATCCAACAACGAAAAGCTCCAAAACACACCACAGAGATGTAATTATTTTTATTTGAGAAATTATTTTTTGCTTCTAGCTTCACATCTAATTGAGGTCATTAGAGGCAGGCAAGGACTGGGGCCAAGTAATGGAGAGGAATTCGGCCATGGCCTTTTGAAGGAACAATCCCGGCATTTGTCTGGAGTGATTTGGGGAAACCATCTAAAACGCTTACCTGGATAGGTAGATGTGGTTTCGACCCCATGTCCTCCCGAAAGCCGGATTAGAGTGATACCACATACCTACCACGTTCTTTTTTTCCGTCTTCTTCATATCTTCGACACCAATGTGATATGAATGCTGATGGTGTTGGAAACTAGGATCGGGTAATAATTTAAGAACCTTTCTGGAGTTCAGCTGGAGAGATTTTCGAAAATCATGGAATACTGAAATTGGATGCCCAACGGGATTTGAATTCGCGTCCTCCCGAATGCCAGGCAACAGTGTTACCTGTAACCCATCGGGCTTGGAAGGCAGGAAGTAAAGCTTGACAGAAAATTTTATAGAATCATCAGTGTTAGTTAGAAACAAAGAGAGATATGATAAGTTTTCCTATTTCCATCTTCCAGATTTAAAATGTGGATCCTCTAATTCACATTGCAGGTGGATTTATTTATTTATTGTTCTTAATTATTATTATCACTACTAAAACTGTTGCTACTGCGTTCAAATTTAGCTTACCTTCTAAATATGGTATGATGAAAACAAAATTCAGATGTTAATATTCCGCATCATTTAATTTTTTATTTATATTTCGTGACATAGTTTACCATTAGAGTTCTTCGTAAATACTCTTTCTACTAACCCTTAACCTTTGTGTGTATTTGTCACACACAGTTCTATAACGATGCAGCTCTAGAAAGTGTAACTAAGTCCATTCAAACTCTCTTACTGGTTTTCCGTGCGTAATTTAGCGATTTTTTTCGGTATTCGCCATATAATTGCGTTTGCTAACGAATTGTTAACTGCAATGTTGTTGAAGGCCATTTTTACGCAGTTGCTGAGTAATTAATCATAAAATAACGCCAATACAACTGTATAATGTAGGTTTATTGCCGTACGCGTTTCGCCTCTCCTCGAGGCATCATCAGCGACGAATCTATTTTAACATTTACATTTTATTTACAAACTTATTTGACATAACGCTAAATTGATATATTTTCTTATTATTTACACTTACTATTTACATTAGTGGATTTCAGGATAGTAACCACCCATCTTTGCTTTCTCTCCAAAGCATGTTTCTGTTACAGCCATTTGTCATTGCTGTTCTGTACACGATATAAACATTGCGTATTCTACAATTCGCTTGTTTTCGGTGGCCATCTTATTTTCTTACTGTCACAAGGCGGTGATGCGCTGACGGCGCCAGATTTGAAATTGCGTGGGAGATTTTATGTCTAATTTTATGTAAGTGTGTGAGTGCATGTATTTGTTAGGTTTATTTCTAGGGTTATTGTATGTTTACCAGTTTGAATAGTGTTTGGTTTGTTAAGTTTATGTGGTCATTCAGTACCTGCTTGCCATTTTTTATTGCTTTTTGTATGTGGTAGTTTTCTTGTAGAGTGAGGGTATTGTGTCTGTAATTGTTTATTGTGAGTATTTGCATGTCTTTGTTAATGTCTGTTGGTAAGTGATCGTTTTCTATTAGATGTTCGGCGAATGTGGAGTGGTTGCTGTACTTTAGTGCCCTCATGTGTTCTTTGTATCTGGTTTTAAACTGTCTTCTTGTCTGTCTGTCTTGTCTTGTCTGTCCTATAACAAGGAAGACAGTTTAAAACCAGATACAAAGAACACATGAGGGCACTAAAGTACAGCAACTACTCCACATTCGCCGAACATCTAATAGAAAACGATCACTTACCAACAGACATTAACAAAGACATGCAAATACTCACAATAAACAATTACAGACAACAATACCCTCACTCTACAAGAAAACTACCACATACAAAAGCAATAAAAAATGGCAAGGCAGGTACTGAATGACCACATAAACTTAACAAACCAAACACTATTCAAACTGGTAAACATACAATAACCCTAGAACTAAACCTAACAAATACATGCACTCACACACTTACATAAAATTAGACATAAAATCTCCCACGCAATTTCAAATCTTGCGCCGTCAGCGCATCACCGCCTTTGACAGTAAGAAAATAAGATGGCCACCGAAAACAAGCGAATTGTAGAATACGCAATGTTTATATCGTGTATAGAACAGCAATGACAAATGCTGTAACAGAAACATGCTTTGGAGAGAAAGCAAAGATGGGTGGTTACTATCCTGAAATCCACTAATGTAAATAGTAAGTGTAAATAATAAGAAAATATATCAATTTAGCGTTATGTCAAATAAGTTTGTAAATAAAATGTAAATGTTAAAATAGATTCGTCGCTGATGATGCCTCGAGGAGAGGCGAAACGCGTACGGCAATAAACCTACATTATACAGTTGTATTGGCGTTATTTATGAATTGTTAACTGTTTACTCGACGGGGAAAAATACACAATGGTTATCAAAATTACGAAAAAAGTGTTATCATCTCTCTATGATCAATCTATTTGGTTATTTCAATAATTATTATGACTAAAATGGTGATATTAGTGATTATTTTTACTGTAGAACTCCGAACTTTGCCTCTGAGCGTCTGCGAGTATCTTGCCGCGCGGGCTCAGTTTTTTAGTCTTGAGTAAAGTGCTGGGTATGAGAGGTCTATTTTATCATGAATTTAGTGTACCACCTACCAGTTATGCTGTCCCATGTGGTATTCGTGTCTAGAACGAAGCATAATCGAAAGGCGAAGGGTCTCGCGAATTCTGTCCCCGACTGTACATCATTTTAACTGTAAAAAATAATATGAATGGAAAGCTGCGGGGCCTAGAGAGGTACCTCACCTCCCTTCCCCCCCCCCCCTTACACGTAGTGCAGCGTAGCTTTTTGGCCAACCCCTCCCCTCCCCCTAGACCGAGCCACGTATTTTATGGACGATGCCTTATTTCTGTTCTGCCCTAGAACAGATTAGTGTATTGGAACTATATCTGTTAATTAGTTTAAGAGAGTATCTATTGTGGCTTGTAGTAAAAAAAAATCAAGTTATTTACAGATCACATCGGAGTAGTTGCGTATATTAGAACGAAATTAAGCCAATCGCTAACAAGACCCAGCTTACGTAAATAAATGGAACGTGAAGGTAACGTATGGTATTCCGGAATTAAAAGTCATAAAATGTAAGTATGTAATAGAATTATATAATAATCTCTGTTGGCAAGAAACAGTGGGAAGATGTTAGAGAATAGTTTTAAAAGTCTTGTATCAATTAGATTAAACAATCACGATATAATGAAGGGGATATACAATGGAAGCTTGGATTCTAGGATATAAACGTTGATCAGGTGCTACGTGAATATGGTGAGATATGTGACGCACATTATGAGTATCCGGTTCAAGTTAGAAGGGAGCAAACGAGGGCAGTTAATTATATCAGACGAAATTGCGTTAAAACAGAGTCGATAACGTGTGCGATAAGAGAGATGAGTGCGAAATCAATGGTAGACTAGAGGTGGGTGAAGAAACTAGTGGATATTTATATGACATAGGTTAGTTACAAGGTCTGGATGGAGGAAAGAGGAAGAAGGGATTTACAGCGCCTCTGTTTATAGTAATAACAATAAATATTACTTTGAAGAATTGAAGACAGGTTAAAAATGAATTCCACTTCAAGCAGAAATCAGACATAAGTTTTTATCATGCTTATTTATTATTCACTAGATAATAAAATTTATTATGCAGTAGGCCGTGAATTTTTTTAAGGCCATATGCCATCCATCCTATTAATCAATAAGCACAAATATATTAAAATAATACTTTGCGTTGCCACAGAAAGATTAAATCGAAAGGAACATGCTTCTTGATTACCACCCTGTCAGTGTTGAGAATGATGTCAAGTAAGGAAATTTTAATGAGAGTAGTAATTTCCGGAATTAAACAGTAGCGTATTGGGAATAGTGAATTCAGGAAACAAGCAGTTGATTTCTCGAAGAATTTCCCCTCCATGACAAACAGTAACCGAGCTCGGTGGGTGAGTGGTAATGCTCTGACCTCGCGCTCTGGAGGACTCGGGTTCAAATCCCCACCCAGCAATTAAAATTTGGGTTTTCCATTCTTTCCCTCAATCACTTCAGACGACTGCCAGGATCGTTCCTCAAAAGGCCATGACCGAATTACTTCTCGTTCCTTACTCACATCTTCTCCACTGAGTGTGATGGGTGAGCGGTAACGTTCTGGGCTTGCATTCGGGAGGACGAGGGTTCGAATCCCTGTCCGGCCATTTTTTTTAGTTTTCCATGGTTTCACTTCAGGCGAATGCCGGGATGGCTCCTTCAAAAGGCCATGCCCAATTCCTTCCCGTTCTTTGCCATCCAATCCCTTCCCACCTCCAATGACCTCGACGTCGACGAGGCATAAAACCATAAGCAAAAAGAAAAATCTTCTCGGCTATAATGACCTTTATGCCGACAAGCGTAAAGGAAGCAAAAAGGCAACATAAGCAGGACGATGCTGAAGACAGATGAATAAAGTACATTGAAGATAACGCCAAAACACACAGTGAAGAACCTATCGTCACGAAGATAAAATTTATACACTCTTCTGTTAATTTTTGGACAGTTATGATAGCAGAACCATCTGCATAAAGATGTTTGGTGGAATGTATGGAGGAAAGATGATTTGTTAAAGACAAATAAAAAAGCAATGGAAGAGAGCTACAAAGAATAATGCAGAAATACGTTGATTCTCCACAAAATGTTATTGCTATCAATGTGGGCAGGTGTGCTATCATACATGACGAATTTCTGATCCTTTGCAAGGTATAGACAACATTTGCAGACAATACAATGATGAACACTATTTATTCTGTGTTTTTACAATTTTTTTTATGAATGCAATCCCGATAGATATGAAATATTTTTAAGATGGTCGAGAAAAGAAGTTTGTGGAAGAGGCTTACAGAAAGGATTGTAGGTCATATTTTGAGACATGCAGGATTGGTTAATTTGTTAGTAGAGGGAACAATCGAAGGTAAAAACCGTATAGGAAGACAGAGAATAAATATATGTAGCAGATAATTGAGGACGTATGCGGTATGGGATATGTTTAAATGAAGAGGTTAGCGCGAGATAGGAAGGGATGGAGAATTGCAGCAGACCACTCGAAAGAATGATGACACAAAAAAAGTTTCATGTATGCATAAATCAAGACATTCATCGCTAGCTGCTGATGTGTAAGGACAAATAAACGTCAATAGTTACGAATTGGATTCCTCTTCCTTTTCGACGACCATTAAAAATTACTTTTAATGATTGCTTACTTACCTCAGACGTAATAGTTCAATTTCATCATCAAACTCCTTATACCATTTCGTGTGTTTGGAACTTTCTATTGTTCTGTATCAATCTACGATATCAATAACGCAACGATCTTATCACTGAGTGAAAAACGTCACTAACTGATAGATCTTCACCAGTCATGTTAATCGAAATATCGGTATTCAATATGAACCATGACCAATTGCCTCTTCCTTAGCTGTCAGTGGCTCTTGCAAATCAGAAATTTGCCACTATCGAGGCTGTAGAGACTCAAGTGAATTACTTTCAAAGTTGAAATAAAATCAGTGCTCCACCAACCGTGGTGTCATCAAACAGCCGCGAGTGGGCCTAAGCAGATCGACACAGGCTTGATGCTTTTGGTAAACAGCCCGAGTGGCGGTTTGTTTCCGGTAACTTTCCGCCGAGAGAAAGCCCTGGCGGCGCCTGGGGCGTAGGCAGCCAGCGACGCGTGGGCAAACAGGTTCTGTAGAGCTGCACCTGGACGCCAGTCTCCTCGCCGCCGCAGACTGCTTCGCGAACACACTGTGCGCCAGGCGTGCCAACATCCAGTCCAGGATCTGTTCTCAGCATCTCTGCTGTCCACAATTAACTGTTATCGACTGCCCACTAAATTCATATTCACGACTGCACGAAGGGAGAAAGAGAGTGGGTATTATGTTGTTACTAATGACCATGATCTAACAATCTAATTTTTGCACTGCAATTTATATTATAGTGGCAGTCACGAAATTAGTACTGTGAAGGTCACGGAGTATCCGAACAGTGTTGCAAATCAGCAAAAAAATCAACTTTCAGTAATGCGTGCGAAAAAATTTCTAAAACATAATACACTTAACATGCGGAACAAGGTGATTTGCTTTATAATTCCAAACATTTGAGTGACTATTTAAAAAAAAAATAGTAATTTGTTTCCATGAAAATTATAAATCAAAATACTTTTTCACTTCAACCGACAGAAAAAGCAATAAAACATAAATAAGAAATAACTCAAAAAAAAAAAAATTATGCGCCTTCCTGAAAGTTAACAGACTTAGCGAATACATTCTATTCATTAAATAGGGAAGCATGTGAATAAAAAAAAAAAAATGTTACACGAAGCGCTTAGTTGTTTCGGCTGTGTAATGTAAAATGTTGTCGCTGACTAACTTCCGTCTTATTTGTTTACGTAAAAACTTCCATGCGAGAAAGTTTCTAAGAAAATACTTGAAATTAATTCTGGTAGCAGGCAAAGCCTCTTCAGACAACCCCTTTTGGATTGTTTCACAGTTTATATTTGCGCGAATGATTGCGCGCAGCGCATGCTCCAGTGCCGGCTGGTCGGTCGGTTCGTTTACGACTGAGAAACATATTTCCTGTCCTCCACAGAAAAGCTATTTTCAGCTTCTGTAAGAATTATTATTGTCATTGTACATGACAAATTTCGCGAGAAATCTTCAAAAGCAAACACAAAACGAAAATTAATTTATCAAATATAATGGACCAATTATACATAGAAATAAATGACTGCCACAAATTCCTCCATGTCAGTGTTTGTAATTTATGGATTTTTTTTTCGTATTAGTTATTGGTAATATTCCTTAAAAAATACTTTAAAATATCTGCTACAATGATTTTAATTAGGTTTCCAATGTCCAGGCAGCCTGCAGGTTCGCGAATATTATTTCTGTCTGTTAATACACTAATTGCATGATTATGTTCCTGAACATCACCACCATTAACATTACTTGAATAGGCCTTAAACCGCGTGCAAAGATACGCATGGACGACCAGCAAACGCTAATGTGGCAATGTCGCCGTCCCAACCAAGGGACAGAGGGTTGGTGCGGGCAGGAGAGGCAGTGGAGATTACATGACCTTGGCAGGCCTAATTTCATGCGCCGACTATAGCTAAGGAGCTATTTAAAATTTTTTTGGGGGTATTACTCCTTGGTGAAGTCGAGATCATTATTAGCGGGATATGACTGGGGACAAGGAACGGAAAGGAATATGACTGTATTCTCTTTAAGGTTACCTAAACTCTCACCAAGCGAATGCCGGGATTGTTCCTTTAACAGGCCGTGGCCGAATTTCTTCCCGTTCTTTGCCCCGATCCTCCCCACATATAATAACCTCGACGTCAATGAGGCGTAAAGCCATAAACCAAAAATGCACTACAATCCTGTAATCAATCTCGGAAATGTTAGGATAATCTTTCACGGTAAGAATGTATCAGAGATTATACGGTAATTACATTAATAAATTGACTAACATTTTAGGTGTCTGATGAGGTTACCATATTGAGGAATGTTTTCATTGAAGTATATTGTGTGATGTACTGAAATGAGTTTAAATTTTTAAAATAAAACCGAGTTTAAGGCCTGATATTTTAATATAGCGTAATAGTGCAAGAGTTCTTACACTACCACAGCGTTAGAAAGCTGATGTCAATTTTATTTCACTAAAAACTGAACGATTTTTGCATTAAGTTTTTCTCTGCATCATCCCAGTCTAAAATCCGCAAAGAAGATGAGGTTATTTTCCAATTATCTGGTCTCTTTGTGGCGCAAAGCAAGTTAAATTCAGTTATACAAGCGCTCCCACCGCAGGATTAATGTGTCAAGAACGAGCTGTCACAACCAGAAAGCCTTCCCGACTTGCCAAGATACGTCTAAATCCTAATTAATAGTGGAGTAGACCTGCAGTGAACTAGGTTATTCCGATATGTGACGCCAAAAGTTTTAAATCAAAACAGCGTATATTCCGTTTTCAGACTCCATCTCAAAAAATTATATTAAATGTGTGATAAATTTTCATTTCTCAATAAAACCAAGCTGAACAAATACATTCGTTTCTGAAAAGTTTTCATAGATGTTTGTGCTTAGATATTTGTTAACGTAGCCAGAAATTCCCCAGTCAGCACTAGATTAAATTTATTTTAATCAGAAATAAGGTGTCGGCTATGTAACAAGATTTTTGTACATTATATACAACCAGAAAACAGGGTAAAACAATGATCCAGCAAATTAATGTAATTTTAATACAAATATTTGTAAAAAAAAAAAAAAAAAAAAAAAAAAAAAAAAAAAAAAAAAAACTGTGGCCCGTTGAGTATTTTTTTTCTTTGTTTGTTTCTAATACAATCTTTACATTTCAACTATTTGAGAAACGGAGACAATAGTCTAAAAAAAACCTCTACATTATGAAATAAAGTCTGTCACGAAATTTATTTTTTGTTAAACTACTGACAAATTAAAACAAAAAGAAACACAGTACCTAAAATAAGTTTGTTTTCGTAAAAATTTGTTTGAAAGTGTTCATATCACTAAAATCGAATGTTCTATACATGAACAGGTTTTAGCTACTAAAAAATTCATTTTTCACAAAAAAAAAAACAAGCATTCACAAGAATGCAGAGGTCCAATTGTAGAAAAAAATCACTACACATTTAAAGCTGTAAAAAACCACTATCGCTGGTTTCTTTTTTGTGGTATAAGCACTACGCAAAAACCACCAAACCGAATTCAATGGGGTTTTTATAATTTGAAATCTGAAGGTTTAAATTAAAATCTGCGATGTGTCTTATAACTCTTGAGCAATAAATGCTAATCTGTTAGTTTACTAGACAGATCGGCGCCAAAGATCATATTACATCACAAATGGACATTCCAATCTTGGATTCTATTATTATTATTGTTAACTACATAACAACGATTATTTAGTGACATGGCACTTCTGAAGGCAATTTAAATAACTAAAAAAAACCGCTATAGTTGCTTTTCTTGTCTAAGCATTACGTAAAAGCCACCAAACTGAACTCTATTGGGTTTTTGCAGTTTGAATGCAGAAGGTCTAATTTAAATCTGCAATGTGTCTCACAACTCTACATGAACGATGGGTGGACCAGTAAATAATAATCTGTAAGTAAACTGAACATATATGTGCCTAAGTTCACACTACATCGAAGATCAACATTCCACTTTCTGCATTCTGTTATTATTGTTGTTAACAACATAACATCGGTTATTTAGTAACATGGAACTTCTGAAGACAATAACTAAAAATAAAAATAAAAAATTCGTTTGAGGGCAGCAGTAATGACGTCAGGAACCTGTCGCTCGTGAATGCAATTCAACTTATTTAAAACTAAATTCATCGTTTCTTATGCGGTCACCACTTTACGAAATAGTTTTTAAAAAAATATCTGCGAAATGTGATGTTCACTCAAGTGATACTGCTGGCAAATGTTAAAAAGTGTGTCTTGTTGTATACATAGACAAGATGCTGTTATGGGGTACAGAGGCGATATTGGAGTCTACAAAGTTTAGCATTGAAGAAGTTTCCAGATAATTGTGCTGCATGTGTTGAATATAACCCCCGCCATCCCCTTCTAAGCTCGTTTACGCCAACTTTGTGTGTTTCATAGCTTATCTTGAACTTAAGCAATTTAATGCCACCGGGAAATTACAACGCCGCTAAAGAGCAGAGCTGAAGGAAATTATAGCCGTATTTTTACACCCAAGTAACTTTCCTCTTATAAAAAACGTCAGAAATTTCCTCTAAGATTCATTTCTGAAAAGAAAATGGTAGTATCACCAGTGATGGGCTGCAGGAAGAAATATATGGTATTAACTGTAAACGGGCAGAACGATGTAATTGTTTTCTTAAATTGCATCAGCAGAATTTTTAATTACTTGAAACAAGTTTGAAATGGCTTCACTGTAGCTCATTCAGAAGGTAAATAATTAAGAACTGTATGATTCTTGCTCAAACTTTATGAATCCGTGCCATTTCTTCGAAAACTTCTTTCCGAAACGGCTTCTCCACGCTTCATCCACTTGCGGAATGGAATTCTGCTTTAGGGTGAAATCAGCCACAACATTTGCCTTCCACTCTAATATGGTGCCAGTATCGTAGAAGAAAGTAATGAAGAAACTGTAAAAGCAATTTAAGAAAAGGAAATGTCATATCTAGACATGATACTGAATTGACCCCAGAAAATGAGAAAAAGGATAAACGAAGAAGAAATATTCTTAAGACAATAACAAAGAAGGTGAAACAAGAATCGCGGGACTGATTGATAAGTTTAATAGAAGTTTATGTCCATGGTTTTCAAGAGATGATTTTAGCTTTGTGAAACATCTGATGAAAAATGAAAGGGAAACTTATATTTATAACTTAAGTAGAATCGAGGATAAATCAGTACAAAGAATTATTCTATAATTAAAATTGTGGAGAGAAAGAAGAGGATCAAGGTACGTATAATAAAGACGCTAAAGATATTGATCTTACATTCACAGAGGAAGTTAATGTAACATTGAAATCAATAAAAAAAAATTAAAAAACGTGAAAGTTTCTGGCCTGTATAAAATTAACATAGAACTAATTAAATATAGAGGAATGATTTTAAATTTTGGAAAATTGCAACTAATTAATATATATTGGAAAATGAGAATCATTTCAGAAGGATGGTGGAAGTCAAAACATTTATCATTTTTCAAGCAAGGAGATAAAAGTTTTTTAAATATTGGATGCAAAAATATACAAAAATAACAATCAACATGCTACAGCTAAGAACACATGCTCTTCTATTAGAAGAACAATGTGAATTTAAGAAAGAAGGATCCTGTATGGATAACATATTCTACCTCAAACGGATACTGAATAAGAGTATTTAACTGAAATAAGTATATTGCTTTTGTCGACTATGTAAAGGCGTTATATAAAGTAAATAGGGAGCAGTTATGGAAAATAATGCAAGAGAATGAATAACCATAATATTTACTACAAGTTTTCCAAGATATGTATAAAAGAGCAAAAATTGTAATAGATCTAAGTTATACACTAACAGAAGAGATAACAGTTAAGCAAGGAGTACGAGAAAATTATATTCTCTCTCTAGTTAGGAAGTGGTAGGAATATCTCCATTCTGGAATAAAAATAAGTTATAGCACATACGAGAATAACATACTATTTTCAGATCATCAGTTTATTCTACAAAAAAATGAAGAACAATTCCAAAATATGTTCAGTATATGTGTTAAATGTTATTAGTAATGATTAGAATGTGCCTCTGCGTCACATATAAAAATAAAATATGGTTTAGCGAGGGAAGTATCCTATAAGAGTCAAAATAATGAGTAACAATTAACCAAAAGAAGAGCTCTACAGCTTTGTTATTTATACTTTAACAAAGATAAACTAAAGAAGAAACACCATCCATTTCGAAACATGTTTAGAACAATTTAACCAACACTGAAAGGTAAAACCAAGAAGAGACTCAAATTTTCTAAAATAATGACAGTGCGAACTCTGATGTAAACAAAATACAATACAATTCAATTCTTTAGATAAGTAAAAGGATATTTCCCGAAGGATAAAAGAAGTAATGAAAAAGATTAGACAACGTCTAAAAGGTTCCTCATTGAATGACAGGATTTTCCAAAACGGTGTAAATTGGAAGGACCGCGTTTTAAGGATGGGTAATGACAGATTAACAAAGATTTCGCTGCCATACCACCCTGCTTGAAGAGATTGTCGGATAATGGATGTGGAACAGGAATATGGCTTTTCTATGAAGAGAAAATAAGTAACCATTCGCAGAAGCATAAATGTTTCTGTTACTTTACTTTGCTGTAATTAGTGCTCCGGCTAGATGTGGTACATAGGGCATAGGTCCAAAAGTCCAGATTGGAGTAGACGTTACCACGTTTACGATTTTTCGACAAAGGCTGTGAGTTTTTTTTTATTTTTTTTTTTATTTACCCTTCATTTATACAGCCTAATATCTTAGTGACTAAATTAGGAACTACGTATTAATTTTTACATTGTTGATTTACATAGTGTTTGTACAAAATATTTACATGCAAGGAATTGGCATACAGTTCCGTTACCCTTTGACTTACTGTCTAATTAATTCTATAATATCACATTTGGTCTTGCTTACAGTAATAACAGTTACAGCTGCTATCGCAAATTTTAATGTTATATTGGATCACAAATATCGCTTATTGTTGTTATAGTGCTAGTGGTTTTTATTGAAATATTCCAATTATTCTTAGAGTATCCCATTATTCAGTTAGTTGTAGTTAATCCAGTTTGTACATATCTTTCTGTAATCTATCATTTAGTTATACCGGATTACTGGGTAATAACAATTGATTTTAAGTAACATTCACTTAATTATATGTTCTCAGCCACTACAGTCCTGAGCCAGTTCAAATTTGTAGCATCCTGGCTTACCATTAATATGGAAATTAACACCCAAATATTGTTATGATTCATCGTGTATTTGTGCAAAAGTCAATGATCATTCCCTCTACATTACAAACAAGACTGTTTTGGCCGTGGTAGAAGCGCTTTGTTTGCTGTAAGTGGTATGCTGACGTTTGCTCATTCTGCCACGCCATCGTTCGGACTTAGGCCTGTAGTAGGCTTGGTTCCGTTTTAACAATGGTAGGATTACTTAATTTAATAGTTATACATTTGATTTTTTTTCTTCAATAATCACCTCTGGTATTATAATCTACTTTTCCCCTATAAGGCCTTATCCGTTTCTATGTTACAATTTTTTTTTATGTACAACGTCTATTCTAATCTACCTTGAAACCTATACTACTCTATCAAAATTAATCTACCCACAGTTTCTGACTCAAAAAATAAATTTTTCACAAACGATATTTGGATTCGAGCTTCCTACAGGTCGACGTTATTTTTATGGCTCATTTTATTTAAATACACGAAACGCCATCTAGTTACACAAGGTGAAATATCTGCTGTGACCAGAGAATGTATGTTGAGTGGATAAAAATACTATTTATATACGGTAGTAAGGCTAACCTTACCTTGGTATTCAACCAGAAGATCGGTTGGACCCTCCCTAAGGAAGTACAATTAGCGTGGTATTGAAGGTAGAGTAACCTGTTCCTTTCCTTCTTATCTAAACTAACTCGTTTATCCTTTATTTTAACGTAGAGTCTAAGCCACTCAAGCTTTCTGGCGTACTTCACATTACACAGCAAACTGTGCCAGAGATGAAGGTCGGGTTAAGAGCCTATAAAAATCCCCGCCGAAACAGGTATTCGAACCGGAGACTTTCCGATCACCAGTCAGTCGCTTTACACACTGAGACACCAGGACAAGGAAATGATAGGCCACCAGGTCAGTAAGTTGTTAGAGTGAAAACATCTTCACAGGAACGCATTTCGTTTCTCGTGCAACTAATTTGGGGGCAGGAATTTTTCAGCCCCGCCTGTGTACGCACAGTAGCAGAAGCGTAAACAGGGGAGGGTGCCCGCGCGAATTATACGCCCATTGGCACGTCACTTCGTTTGAGAACCGCCCGTGTAACGAAATTTCCATTCTTCCGAGGAACGCGTGTTATTAAATTTCTACAGAAAAGGATCGGCCTTTCATTAGTTTCGATACGGTCTATTAGCATTCTTGTAAAGAAGGGCAAACAATCCGACTTTATTGCCGGTCCGGTTTTCATTATCGCACTGGAGGCACCGCTGAAAGGCTCCAAATATTAAATTCCAATTAGGGCGCGACGGGGGGGAGGGATGGGGGAGGTGACAACAGGCGTCCCCCCTTCCGCCCCCTACTGCGGTAAAGGGGGACACGTGGGGTCAGCCCGACAGGAAATTGACGGGACCCTGCCCCCCCTGGCGACGACTGCAAATCGTTACTACCGGACCGTTCCGCAGCTGCTGCACCTAAAATACCTCCAACTACTGTCCGACCGTTAGTAAAGAGCTCTAATAAAACTATTCGCCGCCAAGCTAATAACAAAACAGTCATCGTAACATCAAAGTTCAGAACTGTTTTATTTGTCATTGTAAAAACACGCTAGAAGTGTTGTAGACTTTGGTGAATCTATTACGCTTAGAGAGGGGTAACAAGATTCAAAGATGACAAAATGCTACATACAAGACAGCTTCTGAGTAAAGCACTAGCCGACACGGATGAGAGTTGTCATAACAAAAAATAAAAAAGCTACTTTGGTCATTGTATCATCCTATCCGTAACGGTGTCGTCACGCGGACTAACTGCGGCCAGAGATGTTAATACACAATCGAGGTTTTACAACAATTCTATTTGTTTAACAACTGCGAAGAAATAAACTGCCAGAACAATGAAACTAAAGTATGTATTACCTTTAAATTAACGTATTAATTATTAATTGCTTTTTATTTATTTACTAGTGTAACCCCGTGGACTTTTTTTTTTACCGAATCGTCACGGGTCTAGAATAGTTCCAGTTTTTAGGATGAAAGATTATGACAGGTTGCCCTGATTTGACCAAATATAAACTTGACCTGTGTTTCAGGGTGCATAAAGCCTCTTGAGCTTGAAAAACTCAGAAGCATTAATAGAGGTAGGTCATAAACACGAACAGGGACGATGGCGCAATCCTATAATTGCTTAAATACAAACCGGACTTGTATTTGACCCTTAAAGTTCACTCTGCAAAATTAAAAAAAAAAAATCCTGTTTGCTTATCAATGTTGTTTTTTTATTGAGACTGGGCAAACACTCGTAATTATTGATCATAGTATCTTTAATTGCCGGAGAACTTCCATATTATTAAACAGTTGAGCAGTTCCGAAAAAATGAATTGTAAGGATAGTTGGTTCGGTAACATATATAGTATGATGTCCACTTAAAATAACCTAATAACTCACGTACAACGAGCATGAAGAATGACCATTAACAAAAGTTGTCAGTAAAATACCAAAAAGCAAAAAAATCTTAATTCACAAACTCTGGTCAAGCAACAACATTAGTGAAAGTTTTAAATAAATTGGAATTTATCCTAAGCCGGAATGACAATTGGCATTCGTTGTTACAGCGTAGACCATAATTATTATTATTATTATTATTTAAAGTTTATTTAAATTGCTTTCATTAGCAACATGTTACTGAAAATCAGATCCACGTTTTTTCAGATGTAAAGTTTATCGATATTTTTTTAGAACTATGAAACGCTACGAAAAGCAAACTTAATTAATACATTACGGCAATTTATATGGTATCAGTTGCTTAGCTATTAAATTGTGGACATAACCACGAATTTCTACTAATGGTATCTCTGGTCGCTGTTTTGCGAGCGAAGGCTGACACGTGACACCGTTCTCCAGCCAATAGCTATAGAGGTGAGTGAATGAGTGAACATACGAAATTATATAGTAGATATTCAATCGATGTAGATGTTTTACTATACCCTCTGTCCAGAGATATCACTGTTTCAGTGAACTAAGAAATATGTTCCGCATTACATTATTTTCAAGGTTGTGATAAACATTTCATAACAATAATATTTAGTTAAGAAACTTCGATAAAATGAACTACTGGGTCCAAGCCGTTACTTTTGATGGGTTTATTAGCTATTTATATTCAATGTAGATATTTCCGCTATATTCCGTGTCATTGTTGCAACAAGCAATAAGGAATAAATTATTAAAACTCTGCGTTCAACTCGTTTTTTATGGGTTTAGAACTAGTTATCTATATATATAAAATACAATGTTTGGATGTGTTTTTGCTACAAACTAAAAAACAACTGGACCGATTTACGTGCGGTTTTTCGGAAAATGGTTCGTGTTGTGAGGAGAAAGTTTAAAGCTATTGAAATCCTCGATATGACCAGAAGAAAGAACCATCACTCACTCACAAGAAGAACTGGTTCGATGCATACAGCAGGTGGCACAGCAAATCGTTTCTTATTTCAATGGTACTGTTAACTTACATGGATAAGGCAATGTTTGTATGTGTTTTTGCTATAGGCTTAAAAACTACTGGATCTAATTTACGTGTTTTCTTTTTTTTTTTGCAAAACAACTCGCATTGTCAGAAGAAGGTTTAAAGGTATTGAAAACCTCGAATAGACCTGTAGAAAGAAAGTAAAACTATATAGACAATATAGATTGCATCTATATATTTATGAATGTTCGTAAGTGTATCCGTTATTCGTATATCCTTCTGCAGTACATTTTTCTATAATATTATTGTATATTGGAAATAATAAAATTACTTTGTGTACAGTTAAACGTTGGATGCTCCTGCGAAGAAAAACCAGTGTATTTCTTTGTATATATGCGATATGGAATTCCCCCAAAACATCGTATTCCACGACAATTACAATGAACTTTAAATTGAAGGCGTAATTGCAATTTATGTAATTCGAAACAAAAAATAATATTGCATATCTAAATATCAAATTTTAATAGAAGTTAATATCAAACTTTCATTTGTGTTCATTTAATCTATATGTAGGACTATACTCAAATCTAGCAATTAGTGAAGCCTTGCCGGGTCAGCTGGTATATAATGTTTGTGGCATCAATTTGCCTTTCTGCGCCACATTTACAAATAATAAACATAGTGAAATAATAATTTAAAATTAATGTAATTTGCATTTTTGGTGGGAAGTGTCTTCATTTTTCAGATTCACAACACTACACTTTCTTGCACTGCACTATGTGTTTGTTATTACTAGTAAATGGCCGTTCTGTTTTGTTTACTAAGCATCGAGTTTTTGTAGTTATGCGGTGGTGTTATGCAAAAGCACTGATGCTGAGAATGGAGCTAAAAGAAATACAATAGACCACAAAATGTAAGTAGATTATAAGTTAGATAATAATTCATTCCACTGTACCAACCACAACATAACCTGCTTACAACTTTTGTAAATAATTAACAGAAGAAACCCGCTGAAGATGCTTCTCCAAAAGAAGTGAAATGCGTACGGGCGACCAATAAATACAAAAAAGTTAATTGCTTTGGCGTAATTTATTTATTAATATTATCAGCAATTGAGGAAAAAATTATCCACAACATCCAGATGTTGAATCAGTGTTTAATTCAGCACTACAGCTCAAAAGGAAGGCAGGAAAAAAATATGACCTTTCCTAAAGATCAGAACCTATTGATCACAGTCTTTAATACAGCATTGACATAAACTGTCGACGCGAATGGGAAAATGAACAGGACGAATTTTCCTGGGAAATTGTTATAGAAGCATGAAACCGTCACCTTTGACTCCTGGAATGGCACAAAAATGTGATTTACTACTGGCTACAATACAAAGTTAAAAGAATTATTTAATCACTACAAGAGCAAGACTAGAGAATCAAGAAAGAGAAATAACTGATAAAAGAAATGAATAAAGGATGCATTATACCAACTATGATATTTTTATTCTACTGGGACTTAAAGCTCAGTGGATTCCGTGAGTCACTCATTTCGTGGAGCCATGCAAAAGAGAAGTCTTAATTTCCGGCCCGAGAATCGAACCAAGCTATTCCAGAATGCCAGACCCGAATTTTCCCGTTCATCGACGAGACTCGGTAATTTTATTATAAAGCTCGGATGAGTTATGGCGGAAACGAAATTGCATATCGCTTCCACCAGCTGCTACTGGTACGGCTATTTCCAAATAAATCTGTTATTTATGTGATGAACACATTGATGTTAATGTCTGATCGGCTCAGGTTAATTTATTACGAGTGACGGACAGGTTAGGAACAGAAGAGCGATGGCAGGTTTGATTGATGAGTTTCGATCCCCCATCTGGAATCCGACGTTTGTTTAGTTAACTTATTCGACAGCAGCGGAAGAGCTACCTGGATGCAGCCCTGCGGAATGGAGAAGCAAAACACATTGGTCTAAAAAGAGTCATAAAAACAAGGAAGCAATCTGTGTAATATCACGCATTCTTTGGATCACACTGAAAGGTCGAATAGCTATGGGTAATTGATTTTTTCCCCTTTTTTTTATTGATTTACGCCTTGTAGACGGCTAAGGTCATTAGAGGCGGGATGGGACTGGGGACAAGGAACGGGAAGGAATTCGGCCATGGCCTTTTTGAAGGAAGTATCCCGGCATTCGCCTGGAATGATTTGGGGGAAACCATGGAAAACCCAAATCTGGATGCCCGGACGGGGATTCGAACCCGCGTCCTCCAGAATGCGAGGCTGAGAACGTTAACCGTTCACCCGGCACGCTCGGTAAAGTGAAGTCATTCGAATGTTGCCAGATTCCACCTAGCTAGGCCTGTCATGATGTTTTCTACCTGGATAGGCTGAAATAAGAACTACATTAACACGGACAAAGATTTAGTACCATAAAACCTTGTCTGTTGGATAAATAGTAGCGTTACTTCTAGTACTCCATAAAGACTGGTTTCGTTTCTCGTTCCAGCATCTCAGATTTAATTGGAACTGATAAGTTATACAATACCAATAAATCATGACAGTTGTGTTCAATGAAAATGATAATATAATATATCTCGATTGCACATTTGTAGATAATACAAAAATCGTGCTGTTCATATTCAAAATTATCCTCTACCCATTACTTCGTTCTCGTGGACCAGGGAAGTTCTCGTTCCTTTTTCCTGTTATTTGTAATAAATTGCTATCATTAATTTACTAGCTTTTGGTACGGATAAAGTAATAAAAGAATGCATTGGAAATTTCCATTATATATATATATATATATATATATATATATATATATATATATATATATATTTGCTTTCAGCAACTGAGGCTATAAACCAGCTCAACGGTATAATAATAATTCCGTGTGGTCGTAATGACCTGGTGACAGGGTTTCTATTGGCTGCGCATTCCGCCCCTGTCGTAGCTGCCTTAACCTAGCCCGGCAATCCTGCCGGGTACAGGGGACCTACAGTTTAACGTGGAATCCGAACCAGGTAAGCGTTCTGGCGTACATCACATTACACAGCAAGCTGTGCTAGAGATGAAGGCCGAGTTGTGTCTATGAAAATCCTCGCAGAGACAGGGATTCGAACCGGGTACAGCTCAACGGTGATTACGTGTGATCTAGTTTCTTCCAGTATGAATTTTTCCATCCAGTTATACTTTTACACAACACAGGACGGATATGACATTCACAGACACAACACTTAAACATCGGTGAACGCGGCCGGATTCGAACCGGCTACATTCGGCACGTGGAGCTAGTATTCTAGCCATTACGCTACAGAGACCGGTATCATTAAATTATTATCATAGCAATGAATCAGGTCTAAGCTAGCACTGCTTGCATCAAACATTTCTTGTGATAGACTTGGAAAAATTTCACTTGGTGGTGTAGGGCCTAATTGTTTCTCAACATTTACTTCTGTTGAACCTTCTAACAATATGATTTTACAAAAACATTAGTACGGTATTAAGTTATGAGTCAACTTCGAAGTCTGAAGCTAAATACCTTTAAGATGTAGTGGCATGGAAAATATGGAAACAGCGGAACGGCAGCAATACGAATCCGTTTCCTTGACGGTAAGCAACCAAAAAACTGGTTAGTCATACCCGAAGAATGATTGTATGAATCTTATTGGTCCATGTATAACATCATTCTGCCCCTTTTTTTAATTCACTGGTACAGTTTTTCGTGTTATGTTGCTTCTTTAGTTAGTTCAAAGTTTATTAAAAACGCACTACGGTCACGAACCCGTAAGAAAATAATACTGCTGCTATAGCTAGTATCAAAAGAACAACTTTGGTTTAACACCGTTTGCCGAAATCACTACAGAAAAAGCCAGGATGGTTCCTTTATACAGGAATTTCAGATTTCCACCCCACTTTCCTTACACATAAACCTATGCAAATCCTAATTACCTCCTAATATACAAGCCGAAAAATACTAAAAGAAAAATAATAGTATGAACAAGTGTATTAATTTTAAAAAAAAGATGTTTTTTAAAATAACTAAATTTCTGTCTTGAATGTATACGGTAGGCGCTATGTAGTTTTGCATATTCCTGCTTAACGCAAGCCCATAAATATATCTCGGCAGGTATTATGAAATATTTGTAGCTGGTTTCGAGGAGAGCACGCAATCATCTTTTTGGCTAAAGTAGGGTATATATTACTGCAATTCGGCAGACGTGGCTCTATAAACACCACGAGCAGGACACGTGGTTGTAATTCACTTTGAAACGTTTAACACGGAAATCTCAAGGATTAAATGGTATGTCAGCTCGTATCGCTCTAAATATGTCTTTTCCCAATTTAAATATTTTATGCGTAATTTTCCACCACATTTTGTAATTAATAAGAGAATTATTTGTTTCATAACAATTAGACATTGTTGTAACCTCATAACTAGTGTAGTCTGGACTCATGGGTTCACCACAATAAGCGAACATCAATGAAACGTCATTGGCCGTGGCATCCTGAATGGCTGAAAGTCTGTGTCCTTCACGTTCAGTGAATGCTGGATACACAATTTCGTTTTATCAATGGACTTGATGTGATTAAATACCTAGAGTTATCATTTATTGACTTTTAGTTCTTCTCGCATTTGAACTCTTTCGATTTTAGAAGTATGCAATCGACTGAATTAAAGATTTAAATTACATAATTTCTCCTCATCTAGTTCTGAAATACCTGATCGTAAATTAAAAGTATTATCCAATAGTAAACAACTACAGTTCTCCTCGGCGATGCATACCAGTAAAAGTTAATTACTTACGACATTAATTGTATGTATACAGGGTGTTACAAAAAGGTACGGCCAAACTTTCAGGAAACATTCCTCACACACAAACTAAGAAAATATGTTATGTGGACATGTGTCCGGAAACGCTTACTTTCCATGTTAGAGCTCATTTTATTACTTCTCTTCAATCACATTAAACATGGAATGGAAACACACAGCAACAGAACGTACCAGCGTGACTTCAAACACTTTGTTATAGGAAATGTAAAAAAATGTCCTCCGTTAGTGGGGATACATGCATCCACCCTCCGTCGCATGGAATCCCTGATGCGCTGATGCAGCCCTGGAGAATGGCGTATTGTATCACAGCCGTCCACAATATGAGCTCTATCATGGAAAGTAAGCGTTTCCGGACACATGTCCACATAACATATTTTCTTTGTTTGTGTGTGAGGAATGTTTCCTGAAAGTTTGGCCGTACCTTTTTGTAACACCCTGTATATGTTCGTTTGGGCCAACTATGAACACGTTAAGTCCTTGTTTGGCTTGAATTTGCTGTGGATGTGTAAACATCAGTGTTACAACATTAATTATAGTGTCATAATTTGAGTTCTTGTGCGAGAGGAAGCCGGTTGATTTGAGTTTTCCATGATTTCCCTACATCAATCCAGGCGAATGCCGGGGTTCCTCCTTAAAAGGCCACGGCCGAATTCCTTCCCTTTCCTTGTCCCCAGTCCCATACCGCCTCTAATGACCTCGACGTCGACGAGGCGTAAAGCCATAAGTAAAAAAAAAAAAAAAGTTCCTGTGTCAGGAGTTTTCCTCACTATGCACGATGTCAATAGAATTTTCGAACACGTTATACAGTTAGGAAAGGAAGCTTGCTTCTGCTCCCCGCCTTGCTATAGACGATTTGAATGTACGTATATCCTTACAAACCAGCTCGTCAGTATGCGCGGCAGTCTAACAGGATCTTTCTCACCACTGCCAGCTGGCATTCAGCTACCGCAGAACGCGTGCGAGTTTATAAAACAAATATTAC
>JARYHS010013631.1:130298954-130525466 GCA_031002005.1 Vandiemenella viatica | reverse complement strand
CCTTCTGTCGTATTCTCTTTTCAGGATCCCTAATCAAGGCATGTCTAGTTTTTCTGACCGTTTCAGCCATGTTTCGGTTCTTACTTTATTCACCCTCTATTCTTTCCATTCTACTCGATACATCTCGAAAACTGCAATATTTTTATGTCTTTACTCTTCGTCGACGTCGTGGTCATTATACGCGGGAAAGGAATTGGGAAAAGAAAGGAATTAGGCCATCGGAGTGGGAGGAACATTACCGGTGTTCTTTGAAGTGATTTGGGGAATCCTTGAAAAACCAAATACTGGATATCCGAACAGGGATTCGAACCAGCATCCTTCCGAATCCTCACCCACCGGGCTTGATGCTAAAATCTTATCGTTCTGTCTGTTCTTCAAAGCCCACATTTCACATACCAGGAAATATGATATGAAGCACTTTATAACCATCTTTTCTGTTTGTAAGTTTATTCCATGCCTAACAAATGTTTCCTGCTGAAGGAAAGTTCCTACAAGTGCAATTCTTCGTCAGGATGCTCCCACCATACATCGATACTGCTTGGATTGGTAATATTTCTATCGGAGCAATAATTATCAGTTAATCTGCTTTACTTAACAGAATTTTCTAAGAAACTTGAAGAACTTAACACATGAAGAAATATTTCCAAATTTACACTACTTTTATCTATATGATGAAAAGACTCTTAGTTTCGCCTACGAGAATGGATATGCTCTTAAATACCGCAAATTTGATATTCCGTCGTCTTGTACTGCTCCATTCCTCTTCATTCTCGCACAGTACATTCTGCTGAACATAGTGGTTGACTGGTAATGTTCGAACTTCAAATTTGAGAGGAGGAGTGTACGATTCCCCATCCAATCAAACAGATTTCATTTTCTCGTGGCTTCCTTACTTGTCGACGTCTTTAGAGGCGGGAGAGGTCTGGACAAGGAACGGGAAGGAATTTGGCCATGAAATGTTCGAGCACGAGCGCTGACACAAACTACCGTTTACAATTTCGCTATAATTCATTCATGAATGACATGTAAATCAGAACTTTAATTGTATATACAAATTCAGAAGTTATATAAATATCAGTTACTGAATAGTAAGTTTATAGTATTGTTTTTATGTTTCATTAAACATTTTTACTCTTTCAATAGAAGTATGGAACAGATGGTACAAAATATGGAGATTCTTGGAAATTCTTAACAAAGTCACAAGCTGACTTTGAACTTCCTTTGAGACAAACTAAACCTTTAATATCAAAACAAAAGACTATATCAGGATACCAAAATTTCGATTACTTTACGTTTTTTAGCCACAAGGATACAGTTTTTTAAAATATTTCCCCGCAGCTATATCAATAATCGTATATGAAGAATGTAAAACTATTCATACCGTGTTAAAGGATGAAATACAGAAGAGAGATAAAAATGTGATGTACTTAAATGAACTATTTTCTTGATGGTATTATTTTACCACTTTATTTATTTTAGTAAAAAAATAATCGCTTGTATTATTAGTCTTTAAATAAATACATTTTCTTACATATGTTAATAATATTATTTGTATTAATGATATAAGCTGAATTAACTCAATAACAAAATAATACCTGAGATCATTTAAATATTAATCAGAGGTTTCATTAGGTGGGATTAATAAGAGTCTTGCGATACGTCGTTCAAAGCTGTATCAAATGCTGAATCAATGCAGTAGTGGGAACAATTTGCTCGCGCCTTTAACAGTGTATATATTCTCTCATGTGCTTTGCCATAGATCATTGTAACCTGTTTACTTCTAATTCACAGGTACACAATCTCAATACAAGAAGCAGAAATAACTTGCACAAACCACAAACATCTCTGTCATTAGTACAAAGAGGAGTTAATTATTCTGGTATACATCTGTTTAATAAACTCCCCAAGGGTATAAAACAATTTGCAGAAAATAAAGATATATTTAAAGAAAAACTGAGAGATTATCTTATTGGCAACTCCTTCTACTCCATTCAAGAATTTGAACAAAACAATTAATTGTATTCAATATGACTTTTGCAAATCACAGTTGTAAAAATTTATGTTTATTTTATTGACTTTTTTTTTGTAACATATAATTGTTTTTTACTATGATTATGACTCATATTGTATGTATGTATATTAACCATGACATGTTTCACATCCCAAAGGTGCTTCCTCAGCAAGGATCCATGAAACAAGATTGATAAATAAATAAATAAAACTCGCGCCAAAAACCCGCACCGAGGCGAGCGGCACTCGCGAGCTACCATGCGAGGCGAGACTACGCGAGCGCACCGTTTATACTCTCCTGTTCGAAATGTATCGCGTCGGCTCGAGCATAATTCCGCGAGATTGTAAACGCAGCTTAATAGTTGTCTGCGCTTAGCTCATTGAGCCGAGTCTTGGTGTAATAACGGAGTCACAACTATTTAAGAGTTCGTAATTTGTGTGTAAGCGGTGTCTTCCCCACACTGCGGCAAGTTTTTCTACCTACCGATCATTTACCGGCTCCTTTCAGAGTAGGAAAGAAGAGTGTGGACCACCCAGATGTTCAGCGTTCAGCTCATAGAAGGAGAATACTGCTTCTTCGGTATCTGAATTCCGGACATTTAATTTCTAGTCAGTAGCTACAAGCAAGTACGAGTAATAAAAAATCGAAATTTCGCGCCGTTATCCTGTAAGTTGGTAAGCGTGCTACAAGCAACGTGCAAAATGGCCTGTAGGTGGCAGCATAGTTCAGATGCACAAATACCGTCGCAGTATCAGTATAAAGATGGCTGCCCCACTTGAGACTTGAACCAGGGAAGAATAGCGTTCTGTTATTCGGTTTTTGAGTTGTGAAGGTGTGAAAGCTATTGAAATTCATCGAATAATGAAGGTTCAGTACGGTGATGCATGTTTGACACAGCAGCAAGTCTACGAATGGAGTAGGAAGTTCGCAAATGGTGTGACTTCAGTGGAAGATGCTCCTCGTCCAGGTCAGGCACAACGAGTTGTGACTCCACAGAACATTGCAGAAGTTGAAGCCATAGTGATGGAAAACCGCCGAGTTATACTGAATGACATTGCAGCATGTTTAAAGATTAGTCATTGTTCAGCACACCACATTGTGCATGATGTGCTAAGTTTTACAAAGTGTCTGCAAGAAGGGGGCCACGGCAGCTGACTCCTGAAATGAGAGAAGGACGTGTTGATGCTTGTGAAGAACTTCTTCGGCGCTTTGAACGAGAAGGTGATGGCTTCCTTGCAAGAATCGTTACTGGGGACGAAACCTGGGTTCACTTCCACCAACCGGAAACGAAGAGAGCGAGCAAGGAATGGCGCCATTCCTCATCGCCAAAACCAAAGAAGCTTCGAACAGAACCATCAGCAGGGAAGGTTATGCTGACTCTCTTTTGGGACGAAAAAAGGCGTCATTTTGGAGCATTACATGCCTAGAAGGACCACTGTCACCATTGCATCATACACAGATATCCTAAAAAATCATCTTCGGCCTGCAATCAAATCAAAGCGACGTGGATTGCCGTCATCAGGTGTCCTTTTGCAACATGACAATGCAAGGCCCCACACTGCCCGTACAACAGTTGCAACAATCACAGACCTGTATTTTAAGTGTCTTCCTCATCCACCATACTCACCAGACCTTGCCCCAAGTGATTTCCATATGTTTGGGCCACTCAAAGAAGCAAGAAACGTGAGGAAAGAAGTTCCGTTCTGATGAAGAGGTACGCCACGCGGTGTATGAGTGGTTGCGTGGACTACCAAAAGAATTTTTTTCTAAAGGAATTTATGCGCTTTGTAAGCGCTGGAGGACTTTAATTGATCGTGGGGGAGATTATGTTGAAAAGTGATACTGCTTTGTACCACTTCTGCACAATAAATAATATTTAGAAAATATTTAAGGTTTTCATTTGACTCACCCTCGTATTACACTCGCAGACCTAAAGCAGTCGTTTCGTTTATTTTGGAAACAATGTCTACGCGATGATAGTCTATGTACTCGACATTTCTCTTGTTAATAACCACAGTTATACAAATCTAGCACTTTTTCCTCTGCTTCGCCAGCGTGGTTTTGGAGTGCGTAGTAATGGCTTTTGTTTTTATTCTACCGCATTGATGTGGGTCAAAAAAGCTATCAGTGACTAATTAAAAACTATGTTAAACAGTAGTTTCACAACTTGTAATCTTTAATGTTGTGTAAAAGTATTAACTATTATTTTTAATAAATACGCCAATACAACTGTTGCTGGTTATTATTTATTTAACGGACGCTTTTCGCCTCTCCTCGAGGTATCTTCAGCGTACACTCTTTTGCTGTAATATGTGATTAGTTTTAACTTTTGAACATAAATGGTGTGTTTTTTTTTTTTACATATGACTAAACTATTCTTATATACAGGAAGTATAATGTGACTTTTATTTACATATCAGTTTTTTGTTTATATAGGTATAATGAAATATATTGTAACTTACATTTCCGTTTTGAGGTACGGTTGGTCGGCTGTGTCCTCAACCAGCATGCTGTTTCCAATATCGCACTTAATTGCACAATTTGGATATAGTTGTGATCTTACGACTCCTCTGGTAGTCGATTTTGAAGCACAGTTTTTGATGCACGTCATTGTAAAACTTTAGTTTTCGTGCGCGCGTTGCTGCCTGTTCAGCTGCCCCCCCCCTCCCCCCCTCCCGGGTGGTGCTCTGTCGGAAATGTAGTGTGCGGAGAGTTTGAATTTTGTAATTACATTTGTGTGTGTGTATGTTATGCTTTGTTTTATACAAAATGTGGATGTTTGGTGGAGAAGGGAAATGCAACGTGCTGCTAAATTACTGTTGTGGTGAAGTATTGTGTGTTTAATGCTGTTTTATGTTAGTTTCGGTGTTTATTAACTTTAATAAGTTTTGGATGGTCAAGTAAACATGCTCATTAAGCACGTGTTTTCCTGAGACTACTGCCTTTGGAATTTGACAGTTTTCTTGAAGAGTTAGAATATGGTGTATTGTGTTGTTTTTTGTTAGGATTCTCGTGTCTGTATTTATGTTTGTGGGAAAATGGTCATTGTCTAAGAGATGTTCGGCAAAAGTCGAGTGATTGCTGTATTTTAATGCTCGCAAGTGTTCTTTATATCATGTCTGGAATTGTCTTCTTGTTTGACCAATGTAAACTGCATCACAATTCTGACATGTCTGTCGGTATATGCCACAGTTATGAAATTTGTTTGTTTGTGATTCAGTTCTGATTTGTTTCTGTTATTACTTTAACAGACTTCTGTGGAAGAAATGGCCTACAATAAACACACATTTAATGTAGTGTTTCGACTAAACGTCTTCTGTTTATTTCAACGTACTATATTCCAATAAAACTGTATAAATAAATAACCAATGTTAATTAGTAAAAGGTGCGGTCTTTGTCTGTGTTGTTTCCTTATCTTTTTAATTGAATGTTCATATGAGCTGCAGTGTGACGAGCGTCTGTTCTTGCTCCGTTCCCTAGACACGCAGAGGCTTGAGAGATGACACTGATTTTAAACTAAACTATAAGCTTTGAAACTGTAAAAGCTACATCCAGATTGGCTTAGAGATTTTTGCGAAATTCCTGAACAAAGGGACAGACTCAGCCAAGTTACAGAATTATAGTAGTATATAACCGAGCATGGTGGTGTAACGGTTAGCGTTCTGGCCTCGCATTCGGGAGGACGGCCGTTCGAATCCCCGTCCGGGCATCCAGATTTGGGTTTTCCATGGTTTCCCAAATCACTTCAGGCAAATGCCAGGATGCTTTCTTCAAAAGGCCATGGCCGAATTCCTTCCCATTCCTTGCCCCCCATCCTTTCCCGTCTTTAAAGACCTCGCTGTTAGAGAGACGTTAAGCAGATTAAAAAAAGGTAGTATATAGATTAGATTTTTCCATGATTGATCATATCCATTATGAACCACGTAAAGTACAAGTGAAAGAAGGTAATTTATAATCCTTCCCAGTAACATAAACATATTTTTGGCTTATTTAAATATTTATTAAGATACTTCTTGATTTCGAAAAATTCGTATTATTGTTTCAAGTTAAATTTTTTGTTTGTTTTTGTTGTTTTTTATTTTGTGTTGATTTTTTTGTTAATGTTTTGGTGAGGTTTTAATTTTCTGATCCATTCGCAACTGTGTTAGCGAGGTGAGACATACTTCAAATTTGGACTCAAATGCTAAGCTTCAAGCAGTAAAATTAAAATCAAAATCCGGTCGGTAGTTCCCAAGTGATGGCAAAACTAACAAATAAAAACACAAACAAAAGAAATTCTTGAAAAAAATTAATCAGGTTTCAGGGACTGCAAAAAGTCGATCCAAGTCATTTCTTTAAATGTTTATTTCAAAATTATTTTATAGATACAGACACAGTTCCATGCCAGTGTTTTAACAGTGTAAAGCTCAATTTTAAAACGTCGGTTGAACAAGATTTTGTATTTTTTTTAAATGTTCTTCCTGTTTTGGATGTTTATTCTATAAGTGATGTGAAACATGACGAAGTATACATTTACTTGACAGGCAAGAGCAACGCTGTTAAAAATCAGTTGTACTGATATAACAGTCGGAACAGATGCATTTCGATAATGTTGGTTAATTTATGGTTATTGTTATACAGAAACTATCAGATTTTCTTTTTTTTTTCTGTCTGCAGTCATTCACAGTCGAGAGAATCTACATCTAGATGTAGATGTGGATTCTCTTGACTGTGTAGGGCATGCTTCGACAATCAGATTTTTTTCCCTCATTTCTTAGCAGCTCTTATCTGGAAATTCGACTGGGGTATTATCTTACTTGCGCAAGAAGTGTCACTGCGTAATTTAAGAGGATTACAATTTTTTTGCTAGGCTTTACGACTCATTGACATCAAATCATAAGAGGTGGAAAAGGACCGGGAGGCAAGGATCCGGAAGGAATTCAACTATGACCGTTTTGAAGGAACCATACCTGCATTCGCTCATACACCAAGTTCGGTAATGGGAGTATCCATATTAATTATGTGGGGTGTTTTTTTTTAAATTTGGATCCCCCCTCCTCTGAAGTAAGATCTGGTGAAACGCCACTTCTCCCTAACGCGAAACTGACTTCGTAATTTTGAAGCCTCGCCCCTGTTATTTGTAGCTCTAGTGCTCTTATAAGGGTGGCAATCTGAAATAAAGAGTCGACGTGAGGTTTTTTTATGGACCCCCTCTCCTTTCAAATGAGAATCGGTGAGATTTTGCGGGTTCCCTCTCCCCACCTCTATTTGGAGCTCACGTAATTAATGGACGGCCCCTAGCAGAACTACAGATTCTCAAGATATCAGTTTGTGTTATTAATGCAGATGTGCGCTATTACTTTCACTGCATAAACTCCACACAAAGTTAATTCAATGCTTTCCACGTTTCCCAGAGTTTCCTCGCATCCCGGTAGCTGGGTTTCGTCTACTCTGTTCTGTGATTGCAGCTTTACTGCGCAGGAAATTACATGTTTTTAGATCAAAGTTTTCTGTGTCGTGTTGTTCTAGGTTGTTACTGTTTTACCTTAACATCTCTGAGACTAGTAGCCTTTGGCGTTATGGAGTCTGTCAGAACAGGCTGTTGCCGCGAACAAGAGTCGTGTTGCCAGCACCTGCGCTCGAGAAATATGGCGCGTGGCGGAAGTTTGGCTGCTCCGGCATTTCTCCTCGTCTTCCCGTTACCTTGGAGACGCGAGGTCGATTCGACACTCTGCTCTCTGAAGCCAAAGAGGACTCGAGTTTCAGAAAACTTTACTGATCACATAGCTCGTTAATTAATACACATAATACTGTATATACACTTGCTGACATGAGAAGAAGGATCAGTTACCAGAATCTACAAAAGGTGCATTAATTAATGAATACGGTCTAGACCCGGCAGTACGGCTGCGCGCGTTAAAGCACAGCCATGTTGGATCGCAGGAGTACAACGGGACCATGACCGAGTCCTGGTCCCCGCGTACCGGCCGTCATGACTGCGGTTTCCCGCAATCATCAAGACGAATATTAGGACTGTTCCCAATCTTCGCTTCATAAAAAAAAACACATTTCACAAACAAAAAATACACTTATGACACATAGACCATAGTTACACTTTTGGCTGACAGATGGCTAAACAGCAGTGCTCCAAAACAATAAACGCTCTGGATCTGATAAAAACATTACTACCACAGGAAGGCCACATGTCCTCTCAGGCCACTCGTCATCCCGCCCTCAATATTACACGCCGGATGTCTGTGCATAGGTGCCAGTGTCTCGTGGTACGCTATGATCGATCAAAAAAAAAAAACAACCATAGCAACGACGACAAAAAACAAGATAAACACAAAAACACAAAAAACAAAAACACAAAAAACAAAAAACAAAAAACAAAAAAAAAACACAAAAACGCAAAAAAACAAAAACACAAAAAACACAAACAAAAAAAACAAAAACACAAAAAACTGCCAAACGATCGTTTGTTACTAAATCGTCTTATTTGGCTTGAACTACCAGGAATAGTTATTTTTATGTTACTAATTACAGATTGTCGCATATTTCTGTATCAACTGAACAACTCTTTAATTTGCTGAGGCATGTAATAGCAGTTGATCATTCTGGGCAACTCTCTAATGTTCTAAATTTATTTTTAATTTGGCTGGGTAGAGTGAGTTTATTCGAACAGGGCTTTCTGGAATATTGTTTACCTAAGGAGATCAAATCTGAGGAGGAGCAGTGATAATTCAGTTCGCTCTTTCATTATTCCGCGTCATGTAGCAGTCAGTGTTGTTCGTTTCTCTTCTTATCTTCATGTCGGTGATTTTGGTAATGTAGGTAAAGAATTAATTATTTTACATGGAACTGGGTCTCCTTTACTTTGGTCATCTTTCAGCATAAATGGGTTATGTATTGGTCCAAACAATACAAATACAAAACAAGTACGCAAAAAAGAGGTAGAGGAAGGCAGGAGTATTTTGAACTGATTAGAGAATCAGGAGTTAAATACATTTTCCATGAAAAGGACATACATTATCGTTGGCACAGCATGAACCACACACACACACACAAATACAAACATACACACACACACACACAAACACACGCATAAACACACACGGAGAGACATAAACACTTAAATCCAAACACACATACATCTACAGGCGCGCGTTCGCCCCTCTCTCCATACACACACACACACACACACACACACACACACACACACACACACACATACACACACACACACACACAAGCATACACATTGTAACGAAACTGATTAATACAAAAATAAATAACTTAATATAATTTCTTTAATTCAAATAGATATACTTAAAAGATGAAAATTTTCATAACAGACAGTTAATAATAAACGAGTACTGGATTCCTGGTGAATCTTAGAAACACATTACTTGGAAACAACATCGACTTTACTCGGCGATAGAGCTTATTCACTTCAGGCGTCGCTTCCTGAATTCGTAAGAGAGACTTCGATTTTTTAAAATATCAGACCTATTTTTTTTTTATAAGAAGTAATCCAACTATAATTCATTTAGGCTATATAACGCGTGTTGTTTTTTCGATAAAATTCTTGATTAAATGAAATTGTTGTGAAATTGAATTTATCTAACTGCGAAGCGCGTTACAACATATGTACGCAACTACTACGAGTATCCTTCCACACACACTCACAAACATACACACACATTTATAATATACATGCGCGCACGCACCCACAAACGACGAGTAAATTTTGTCTTCAGTCTTTATGCTTATTTTTCTGTTTTGTTTTTACACCTGCTTCGTCCCTGTAGCTTTGTTGCTCTATTATTTATCTACTTTCTCTTTATCATCTTTTCTTTCTTTTTTTTTTTTTTTGCCATTGTTTGTGTCATAATTTTTATATTTGTTTGAACATCGAAGATTACGAACAGTTAAAACAATGCGCGAGGAAAGAGTAACAGTTATGAATAACAGTAATCAACAGTAAGAAACACTCTTTTTTTTTACTTATGGCTTTGCGCCTAGCAGACGACGAGGTCATTTGAGGCGGAAAAGGACTGGGGGCAATGAACGGTAAGTAACTCGACCACGGCCGTTGAGGGAAGCATCCCGGCATCCGTCTGGAGTGATTTCGGGAAATCACGGAAAACCCAAATCTGGATGCCCGGAAGGGGATCCGAACCCGCATCCACCCGAATAAGAGGCCAGAGAGTTACCGCTCTCCCAGCACGGTCGGTAGAGATACACCTGATACATTGAAGAATACTGAATAAGATCTAATTAACTTTATTATTTTACATGGGGAGAGAGATGTGGAACTGCCATAGGGTTGTGGACAAGAAACAGGACGCGGCCATTTTTTTCTGAAGGAACCACCTGACATTCGCCTGGATTGTTTTCTTAAAACCATTATCTGGATCACTCGACCCGGAATCGAACAAAGGTCTTCTCGAATATGGGGATGTTGCCGCCTACGGACGTTGCTCGGTAAAAGGGTTAAGGGAGCATAGGGTACAATGGACTAGCTGGGAAGTTATCAGCTGACGGTTGGCTGTGTACACGCGTTATCGGAGTCTCCTGGAATCCAGGGAGGCAGCTGTCGCGTGCGTGGCTGCTGCCGTTTGGAGGATAACGCTCCACCACTCAGCGCAGTGGAATCCAGCTATCTGGCACAAATATTTGTCGGAAACCTCCAATCTTACATTACAGCGTATCGACTCAGTAACGCAGAGAGGTTGGTGAATTCCTGGTAGTGAACAACCCTTTGTAAGTTGGTAATGGAAACTTTCAATGTCTTTCTCTTGTGTTGGTATCTCGTATACTTAGACGATAGCACATTTTACTCACAGCTTCTAGAGGAAGTCTCGCCATTACGTTCAACACTGTATCAGCTGACGAGCGGTTCACGTTAGGGCATACTTATCTGGAGGATACGGGATCGTTGATTCAGATTTAATTTTTACAAGATTTCACAAAATCACTCCAGGTAAATGCAGGTAGTTTCCTTCAGATTCACGTAGGTTCAAATCTGCATCCTTCCCCAGAGTCCTATTCCGTCTCTAATAACCCAGTCGTCGACGACACGTAAAGCCATAATTAAAGGGGAAGTGTCAAAACAGTTTCTTGCTCTATCTGTACCGCAGCTGCATTCTTTCAAACAAATCACTCTGTTATTCAAAAGCATTCTGTCATAAGGTCGTATGGAGATGGTGCAAAAAAGGCTGCTAGATTTGTTTCTGGAAATTATCGCAGAATTAAATCAGTAACAGATATGATAAAAGAGCTGGAATGGGATCCATTGCAAGACAGGAGGAGGGTGAAGATGATCATGGGAGTGTACAGGGCGTATACTGGTGATGAGGCATGGAAAAATATTGGTGTAGGTATGAAAAGTAGTGCATGGAAGGGAAAAGATGACCATTACCACAAGGTGGCACTGGATTTCAGGCACAATGGTGTGAGAAAATTCTCTTTTTTAGGTAAGGGTGTCAGGGATTGGAATAAGTTACCAAGGGAAATGATGAATAATTTACCAAAAACGTTGAAGTTAAAATTTATAGAGGACAAATATAGGTGGGTGCAGGAAAAGGGGATGATGGGTGTTTAGGTAAATTGCCACCGGAGCGTGTGCTCGATTGCAATTAACTTAAATTAAATTAAATAATTATCTTTTGACTTGCGGCTGGAAACATTAGAACATAAATCAGCAACAATATAATATGCTCTTCAAGAAAACGGAGGCTTCTCCGGTGCATGAGATATGTAAAACGTTGACGGTCTTACCAAGGAATTCTTCGCGAAAGCAAAGTCTGTAACGGAGTTCAAAACGTCACCTCTACATTCCCTGCTGGAAGGCCTACAAATGTTTTATATATATTAAAAAAAAAACCTCTTTTAAAACGAAGGACTTTTAAATTCTAATCTCTTAATTAATTTGCGATAGATATCAGCACCTTCTTTCCTCTATTTTTTTTTTATCTTTTATTTATTTATTTGCATTTTCATATTGTTTACTTGTAAAATTTGGCAATGAATAAATAAAACAAACATTTGTGTATGATTCTCAAACGCTTCTACCGGAGAATGGAGAGTATAAACTGGATGGAGAAATTGAGTAATGTTGAAGTGCTTGAAAGGGGGAAACTACTATACTGCAAGTCTTAAGAGAAGGAAATAAGAACTGGATGGGACACTAATTGAGAGGGGAATGCTTCTTAACAGACGCCTTGCGAGGACTAGTTTATGGGAAGAGAATTAGAGAAACAAGGAGGTACAAGATCATGTCATCAAGGGAAACGGAAATCACATGGACATGAAGAGGAAGGCAGAAAACAGATAAACAGTGAGAGCTACCAAGTAATAACCTGCCCTAGGGCAGAACACTGATGATGATGATGGTGATGTGTATGATTCTTCCATGTTAATATCACTGGGCCCTTATTTGTTGTCTTACTATCCATTTGAAACGACTATAATCAAAACTGCGATCAGTTTTTCGCGAATGTAAATACACTGATATCCTCATTGTGTTACCTCGATATTTTAACAGCGTTATTTATAATTAATTGAAATCTAACAAAAAACTACAGTATTAAAAAAGATTAATTATAGACATCAATTAATTCGGTGCCAATTACCAGTTTCGCTAATTTGACTAGCAAAAATGTTCCAGCAAACAGACCAGATTTTTCAAATCAGCCGACAAGAAGCATCGTGAAAATATTGAGGTACTATTTAATAGAACTGCACGCAAATCTGCATAAAAAGTTTACTTCAAAAAATAAATGTAATGACCGGTTGATACTCCTTCAGCTAGAAATGGATACCGTGAGTTTAAAGGAACTTTCTTTTTAACAAAAAAGTTAGATACGTTGCTTGGGAAATACACGATTGTGAGGTTTCCTAAATCAATACTAGTATATGGTGGAAAATTCGAGCACAGTATTATTAGCAGATTTCAATTTCTGATGTGGTTTTGTTACATGACAAAGATATTTTAGCTAGATTCTGCAAAAAGAATAGAAATAGCTTTTATCCATTGGTCATTTTCTTGAAATAACAGAGTGTTCTTTAAATAATCCTACTGCAACCATCATGGAAGTAATATTTGTTTCCTATTTTTTCCACCCTCTTTGTGTCTATAAATTCAGCGGAACATAATTTTACAAAACACGGCAAGTCTAGAGCCTAAAGCTACATACCTGAGACAGATTAACAGAAAGCGGACTGATGCCAATAAGGCTATTTATCTTCAGGTAAGAAACCCTATATTTTATACTCAGAAGCACTCAAGAAATGGAAGTTTCATTTCTATACCACATAAGTTTATATAGATATAAACCATCACATTGAGACTTTGTAGACGCCATTGGTATGAAAAATAATTTGGAAATAGTGGCAGTACAAAACTAAAATAATTTGATCCCATGAAGTCGATTTGTGATAGAAATACTCCCAGACTTGGAACGGCAATCAATAATATGTTTTCTCGAATATGAAGCTTACTCATTGAAGGGTCATGAGCTACAAACCGTATCTTTACACTATCGATAACACTGTCCGTGCAGCAACATTCACACATTTTAGTTCGAAAAAACCAGAAAGTTTAACAGTAAAGCGTAGTACGAGTAGATAACGGAGACAATGAGCGCCGCCACATAGCACAGTGGCAAGCTAGAGTTTTGTGTCATTAAGTATGACCATAAAATCATCGACGGTAACAGCACGCCACGGGACACACGACCGGCGGCCAAGCAGTTGTGCAAATTTGCAGTTATGCATCCCATAAATCTCACTGATTAAAAGCAAACACCAGCGGGAGCCATATGTTATCCGACCTCGATTCTGTAAATCACAACCTGTTTAAATATCGGATTACAGCAATTGAATGAAAAAGGGCCGCAACCCGATGGCAACAACCCTCCCTCAATATGCACATCTCCGGTCATTCACCACCAGGAGTGACACCGGAAATATGATCCAAATATGCCACCGTACCGAATCGACAAGGGGCTCTTTTGTTTGGATCAAACTCAGATTCAAGCACATGGATGGAGATACTGTCACAGAAAATTAAAGTGTGGATATCTAAAACATCCTAACCCCATGTCAAAAATCATAAAGGAGTACTCTAAATGTGATTTGTAGATGTGTAGGCAGAGACCAGTATGAAGGACAGTGTGACACGAGATCTGTTAGCTTCAACAGCTTATAAGGTGTGATAAACATGGTTCTGCTAATGCAAAGAGCAAATTTGTACTACCCCAAAATGTTTACAATGTAAATATTTGTGTTGTAAGTTTCACTGTTTGTAATAGGAATTTTTGTAATAACTTTAAACATGTAAACTAAACTTGGTACCCAGATGTACGTTTATAAATCATGAAAGATGGTGGTAGATGTAATTTAACAAGGCGTGTAACTCATTGTAATAACTATATGTATTTGTGCTGGCTGCATGGTCTTGGAAACCAGATGCCAATTAAAAAAAAAAAAAATTAAAGTGGAGTGATTTCCTATCGCTCTCCTTAGTATGCACGAAAACGTGGTCTCCTTTTATGTGAAAAGAAGGACATAGGCGGGGTGTTGACCAGATGCCTGATCAATCGAGTTGGCATAAGGCGTGTAGCTTGATGTTCACCCAGCAGCACGGAGCGTGGATACGACGGCCGATTCTAGAAGCAAGGGTGTGTCGGAATAATTTTAAAAGATTAAGCAGGGAATGCTTGCGTGATAGATAGAAAAATTTAAGGTACTAGGAAAGGCTGACAACTCAAGTAAATATTCAGAGAAATGGACCGAGTGGCGAAACATTGTGCTAATAAGTGCAGCTTGTTGGAAAACATTCCAAGAGCAGGGACACTGCTCCAATAAATGCTTAGTAGGAAATAAAGTAGCCTATAATATTTTTCTTTTTATTCGGTCAATCAACTGGAAGCTAAACGAAGAGATACAGAAGTGGGCGCACTCCTGCAAGAAGGATGAGAGGAAACTTTGCGACGATTTCACTTGTGGTGGGGACGCATGTATGTTCATTACTGACCATGGACATGTCGTTCGTAGGATTACGCGTCATCCGTGGTCACCTTATCAGCGCTAGGACCCGTCATCGAGGTATTCCAGAAACTCGTAATCCCTTCAAGAACCATACCACAGACTATTAGTCCACTTCACTACGCCCCCGCCGCGGAATTGGGCTCTTTAGAATTATCCGTGGTAAGGCAAGGCGTGTGTCGCCACCCATTTAGGGTGCCCGCGGGGAGTGGCGCGGATGTAGCGTCCGAAACGAACCAGGCCAAAGACTCTTCCAAACGCTGACCGTATAGCATAAGTCTGTCTGTGATTCCCACGACCACACCTCCACCAGTCTCCGCATGGCAAGGCTGAAGCCGCAGCGACCGAGTGCAGCTCAGGTATGCCCCGTCGCACGTTCCACCACGCCAAGCACCAGCAAGCAGCATCACTGAATAAAGTGGCTTTCCGCAATAGGGCGCGCTCCTAGTGCGCTTTCCCCCGCACCCAGCCGACAATCAAGGCATTACTGTATGGGGGCAGGATCCCACGCACTCGTCCCCGCTTCTCAGCACACCATCGTTGCGCACATTTCCGCCGCAGAGGTCCGAAGGTCCCCACAGCGCTCACAGAGTGTTGCTGCTGTTGCCGGGTAAAGCTATGTACTACCAGTCCCCACGTATATAGAGGTGCTATTATGGCAGCAAAGAGGCTACGTTAACAACATCAGGGATGCCACCACTGAACCCCAGACGCTACACACGTGAGCGGTGAACCAATCCCAATGCAGCAACCAGGGCAGTGGTATCGACCCCTTCAGTCAACTCCAGCGATTTTGCAGTGTTGCGATGGAATCAGAGGTGCACCAAGCCTCTGTGGTGATTGGTCTTCGTTCACCAGGAGACCTCCAACACCGGAGCAGTCAGCCCGCAGATCGGGAATGACGGGAATGTGAACGCCGGAGACAAGTCTCGGGGATGGCTACGGCACCCTTCAACCACCCCCTACAGGGACCCACGCCAGACGGCCAGCAATATTCCCTCTGTTGGCAGACGCAATAAGTAGAAGACCGACACCAGCAGGTTGCGTCATGCACTGAACTGTACGGATCAGCATGCACCACAGGCCAGCTCTCACCACCTCGCGACCACCTCCTCACCACATTTCAGCTACCCGGGCGTTCGATGTTTACCGACTGGGCGCCCTGTCAGCAGAGGCACCACCCGTCCCACAGCCTACTGTTGATAGCTGGACCGGTGCGGTCTGCAAATGCACGGGCCGGTGTGAAGCCCCCTTTAGCCGCAATACGACTCTGTGGCTATATTTGTCGCGATGATGGAATTGTTATGGTAGGGCGACACATATATTCTAGGTCCACAAAGGGTGTGGATAGCGGTCATACAGAACACAGAGCTGTCTGCTGGCAACACACTACATATGATAAATTACCACCTAACCGCATTCTATTGCACTGAACTTCATGTTTGCTGGGAACCCGAGACGCTCTGATAGGGATAAGAATTCTCAGTTGCTCTTAAGAAGAAGTGAACATTATAACCTAGCTGAGTGGCACCCAAGATCTAAATTCTTGTTTTATTAAGTTAAGGAATCATTCACCATGAGTTTCAGACTTATGCTTTTCATCTTTATGTTTCATGAATAAATGTGAAATATCATTAACTTTGTTCTAGGCCATGTTCCACAGTTGTTGCATAAATATTTTTGAATAAAAATCCGTCTTCTAACAACTGTTTTTATTTTTAACTATAAGTTAAAAATAAAAACAGTTGTTAGAAGACGGATTTTTATTTAAAAATAAATGTGAAATATGATTATTTCGCACTTGAAAAAATGCATGATTTTCAATTACTAACTAATTTCCCAATTTATTAATATTTTTCTCTTTTTTATTAAATACTTCAACGTTTGAAGGTTATCGTTCAGCGACACACATCTAATTACCTTGTAATCCACACTCTTTTGAGAGTAGATTTTCCTTTTTATGTCATTAGTTTCTTGATTGTTTGACGCTGTGCAGCAGGTCTTCGTTTACTGCGCCAATTTTTTCATCTTTGAATAACCATTATGTCCTGTATCTGCAGTAACGTACTTCTTAAACTGTTAATATTTGTAGTAATGTTCCTCCGTGCACTGTATTCTCTAACATAATCTACATATAAAACATCCTAATCCTACCAAATGAAATGGACCTAAAAGTTTGCATGCAATCCAAATCACGAATCGTTCTAACATACTCCACTTAAAAACAGCGAATCCTTGTTAGCGATGAAAGCTAGGTTTTTTTTTCCCCCTATCATCAGTCTCTCGATTGGTTTGATGCAGTCATCTATCTCTTCCTATTTTGCGCTACCCTCTTCATCTCAACATATTCCTCGCAACCTACGTCTTCAGTTATCTGCTTCATATACGCTAGTCTCTGTCTTCCTCTATAGTTCCTACCTTCGACTGTTCACTTCAATAACAGATTAACCAATCTCGCATGTCTTAAGATATGTCCCACCATCATGTCTCTTCCTTCAATAAGACTCTTCCACGTACCTATCATTTTCAAAACACGTTCATTTCGTTCTTTATCTGTCCACTTAATTTTCAACATACACTTATAACGCCAGATTTCAAATGCTCAAATTTTCGTTCTTTCTGCTCCGCTATCATCAAGTGCTTTGCTCCACACACAGAATTTTAAAAACGAGCGTGGTGGGTGAGCGGTTTTCGACCTGGCCTCGCAGTCGGGAGGACACCAGTTCGAATCCCCTTCCGGGCATCCAGATTTAGGCTTTCCCCAAATCACTCCAGGTGAATGCCGCGGTGTTTCCATTAAAAGGCCATGGCAAAATTCCTTCCCGTTCCTTGTGCCAGTCCCATCCCGCCTCTAATGACCTCGACGTCAACGAGGCGTAAAGTCATAAGTAAAAAAAAATTAATAAATCCTTTCTTAATCCTAAATAAATATTTTAAAATAAAAGAATTTTTTTTAAGAAGTCTCTTTTCGCTAGTGCTGTACTGCTTTTAATATCATTCTTGCTTCGAGAATCAGTTATAATTTTACTTCTTAAGTATTAGAATTCACTTACTTCTACTTTTGCATCCGATCCTACTTTTATATTTAATCTCCTATTATTACTATAATTTTATAATTTTTTGTCTTCGTTTAGTTAATATTTAGTCCAAACTCTTCCTTCAGTATTTTGTTCACGCCGATTAGTAATTCCACAAGATCATCTGTTCGTTCTATTAGTTTAAAGTCAGTTTAAGGATACGGTATCTGTATTCAAAACAAGGACTTCTCGGTTCTAAATCAACTACCTAAAACACTTAATATTCACTACAATAAACAGAACCAACTCGCAATCCAGTCAGTCCAAAACATGATGACTTTCCAATAGACCAGATTTTTCTGTAAATTCCTCACCTGTCTCAGCAAAATCATTTTCATTTAGTATATTTCAAGGACGCTTAAATTTCAGATTTTCTTCTTATTAATGCTCCTTGAATTCAAGGTGGAATTTTATTAGCAAATTTTTTATCTGCAACCAAAAATGTATATTAACAGGAACGGTTGTGTTAAAAGATTTTACTCAGATGTGATGAATTATAATTATCTTTTTTACAGGGAACAGTACGGAGAGTGATACTGATACGTAACGAATCTCCTTCCCATGAGCTTCATCGAACAAACCGACCGCACACACAAAACCTACTCATCGGGCGAGATAACAAAACCCGGCGTCAGTACGGGGATGGATAAAAATGAGTTCTCTCGAGCCCAACCCTGAAAATACACACAAAGCCAATCTGGCTTGGAGAGGGCCGACAAGTGGAGGGATTGCCAACGCCAACTGGCACCCCCGTGCAGTATCGCTGCCAGTTATCTCCAGAGCAGCCGAACCACCTGGCGTTGACGGGCTGATGCAGTTGGAAACAGCACTTCTGAAGATTAAAATCGAAACGGGGCAGTGCGATATGTCACAAGTAGCGAAATAGTGAATGACAGCCCAGATAAATAAATGTAAATACCCATTGTACTGAACTGGAAATAAGAACTTGAGGTAAAGGAGTACACAATTCACCTCCCTTTATTGAAAGTTCTCAACAAAGTGAACAGAAACACATTTCATCGAAGAAAATCGTTAAACAAAGACCAAAAATGGGAAAGTACAGCTCATAATATTGACTTCAAATGTATCGGGAGAAAGAACAATCGATGGCAGGAAAACCACCTTCAGAGCACTAGTATGTACAGACATTGGATTAATTTGCTAGTTTAAAGTACAGAAATTGCCACACAAAATGAAAAGCAGAAATATATTGGATGGAAGAAATGGAAAGGCAGGAACCAATGAAGACATTTACCATAGTCGGGTGTAGTCACCTCTGGTTTTTACAGTGGAGTCTTCTGAGTGACTGCTGGAGCCCCTCACGTATTCCAGGAGGATAACCTAATGAACCGCTGGAGAGCTATGGCCGAAGAATTTATATATATATATATATATATAGCTTTACGCCTCGTCGACGGCTAAGGTCTTTAGAGGCGGGATGGGACTGGGGACAAGGAACGGGAAGGAATTCGGCAATGGCCATTTTGAACAAAGCATCCCAGCATTCCCCTGTAGTGATTTGGGGAAACCATGGAAAACCCAAATCTGGATGCCCTGACGGGGATTCGAACCCGCGTCCTCCCGCCGAAGAACTAGTCCAAAATGCGTAACCTTGTTGTTAGGGATTTTTTTTCGCCCTTAGCTATATGCACATCTAACGACCTCTAAGGATGTTTGAAACTAATAAATGGGACAGTTGTAGTATTAAACATGCATGTATGTTAAATTTTGTTGTTTCATTACTTTAATAAGGCTTTTATTCGAATACTTTTAAGTGAATTTTTTCGGCTTTAATAACTGAAGATAAGATTTTAAATGATTAATAATTTGCCGTAGTATTTGTGTTTGGTTTTGTGATTTATATATTTTTTTTTTAATTTGCTCTTCAAGCACAGAGGATTTAACGGTTGAGTTAGATTTAAAAGGAATAAAAACAATATTACGGTACAAACAAGAAAGAAAATGATACTGGACCCTGTTTGTGTACGGCACAACGTGATACAATAATCAAACACATTTTTAATGTTTCAAATGCTAGGGTTAATGTGAACCCGGACATTTGTCTTGTCGAATGTAAAACCCGATAGTGAGGTTCAGATTCTGCTATCCGATGACATTGACATGAACATCCATGAAAAGTAAATCATTTATGAACTACATGCGAATTCACCTTAGACTTCATGGGTTCCTTGTTTAAAATATGGTCATACGTGCATCAATCTCGAGTTCAGCTGAAAGGTTTTTACGCAGATTCAACTTCTAAATTAATAACCTCTATTAAATACAGTGATTTTAAGAAACCAACGATTTATATGCTCCAATAAAACTCTAGAAGAACTGAAGTAAAAATCAGCCTTTGTGTGAATTACCCTGTTCTGGAGGAAAAATTAAGTGCTACAGATGGAACGGAAAACTAAAAAGCATAAAATTTGTGATAGACACTCTGTAAATCAATATAAGTTTATTAGAACATCCCGTAAATTTATTGTTTCAACATGACAGTGTACATAATGCGGGTCGATAACATTTTACGATCACCAACGTGGATCTAGTCCCATACAAAATTACTACTTTTTTTTTTACGCAACTTCATTTCCTCTTCTCAGTTTCCTTCCTCTGTCGCCAGTACTCTTTCATTCTCTCGCTTACTCTTGCTTTTTCTTCCTCTGAAAATGCTCTCCTTTTCCTGATTGATTTTTCTTCAGTCAGTACCTTACCTACGCAATTTTTCTTCTGAATAATTCCCTGTCTTGGATGTCTTCCATGCTGATTCCACATCTTTTCAGATAGTGATGGATCTTCTTCACCCAGGGAACTTGAGTCTTCCTGTTCTCTTAAAAGTTGAATATTTTCTTTGCCATTCTTTCTGGGTCAATTCTTTTGATGTGTCCATAGAAAGCTAATCTCCTTTTCTTAATTATGTTTGATACCTTTTCAAATTTGTCTATAATTCTTGGTTCGATCTCATACGGAAATTAAATTCCCTTCCTGTCACTTTTTTTGGTCCCAAGATTTTCCTTAGAAACTTTCTTTCTTTCTTTTCTATTTTCGTTAATCCCTCTCTGGTTACTGTTTCCACTGAGTATAACCATTCTGGCTTCACTACCGTACTACAGTGCTTGTATTTTGCCTGATGGGAGAGTAATTTCGATTTGTATGTCTTTTGACAAATCCTGAAAGCTGTTTCCATCTTTCTCGCCCTATCTTCAACTGCAGCCTTTTCATTAACATTGGGCATCAAAATTTAACCAAGGTATTTGAACTTATGTGTTCTTTTAATATCACCATATTTAGTCTTCATCATCCATATCTGGTCTTTTGCGTCTATATTCATGTATTCCGTTTTCTCAAACGATATTTGTAGTCCTTCTTTCTCAGCCACTTCCTTCAAGACTTCTGTCTGATTGATCGCAGTCTCCAGATCTCTTGAAAAATTACTATTATTAAAAACTCGACTTCTCAGACACAAAACAGAGGTTATGGAGTCAATATGTGCTTTGAGACGAGAAGATAAGATCGGTCTTTTCCAAAAACAACATGAATAGTAAGTATATGGGTGATCATATTAAGTTTGTCTTTCGCTTGTTCTTTGACTAATGTATGGAGGAGGTCAGTAAATTGTTGATAATAATGCAATATTAATGCATAGTATTTTTATCTTTTAATACCAAATATAGCCGAGAATTCTTGTTATTACGCGTTCTGATATATGTGCCGGCAGTCATGTAAAATTATCTTTATTTCTCTTTGTGTGCTTTATCAGGATTATCTGACGTGGTTTACTAATTGGGAAAAGGACATCTCTGCCCCTCGGAAATAATGACCCCTATCATAAATGTCCTGTCAGCCATGAAAATTCCGGATTAATGATGTTGCCACTTCTCAATACTTCTTTGTCTACGATTTTACCTTCCATTAAGGGATTCAAATAACAGTGCAGTTACAGTATTAGAAATTCTAGATTCTTTGAACAATATCTTGTTCGATAGATTTCTGTGTTTTGGAAGGTAAGAAGAAATTATTCTATCTGTCCCGTTGATACGGATTATAGATTGGGAAAATATACAGATTTCGTCGCATGATAACAGTTTCGTATTTATTTTCTTAACAAATTAAGTTTTCTTCCTCCGATTTGTGGCAGAGACCCTTATCAGATTAATCTCATACGGCCTGCCAATTGAAAAAAATAACTTCTCTACCATTCAAAACTGACCTGCATTATGAATACCCGGCGAACCACGAATATTCCGGAATCATAATGTCTGCCAATTCCAAATAGTTTTTTGTCAAATGATTTTATCTTCCAATACGGCTTAAAAAGCAGTGCAATTATAAAAACTACAATAATTCAAATATTCGTTTCTTTGAGCAATATCTTGTTATGTGATTTGGTTCTGTGTTTCGGAGAGTAATAAATTGTTCAATCTGACCTGTTAATACGAATTAGAGATCTAGACAATATGTTTGTTTCATAGTGTAACAATAGTTTCGTATTTGCCAGTAAGTTTTCTTCCTCTGTTTCAATTTTGCCGTAAAGTGGTGATTAATCATAATAAATATTTGCCGCGAATAGGAACAACTGACGTTATAGCCTTTGTCTCTACCATAAAATCATATATTTTAACTGTTGTGCATCACTTGTTATGGAAATTGGAAGGTGAATACCCTTGCTTCATCTTCAAAGAAAGTTAACGAGAAATCTTAGGCTCACAGAAACAAACATCTTGAGATTCACCCGGAGGTATTATTTCGTTCATTATGTGTAATAAGGGTGAAGGGATAAACGAAAAGAGATGAGTTTCGAGATTGCACACGAGAAACTACGGGGCGAGGGAGTGACGTCATTCCCCCACTATCCTCGTTAAACCCCCATTTTCCACATCTGCCATCCGTGAGATTAGTTCTGTCTTCCCTGGCGCCATATGGCGAAAGCATTCCTCCCACAACAGAGTAAACGGTAACTTAGTAACATTACAACAAAGGTAATTATTTCTAATACGCACACAAATGTAAGCTAATAATTCCTAAATAACGTATTCCACGTTTTAAATATGTGACAACGTATGCAAATATTCAACATAAATAGGCCGGCCCCTGCAGAATATAGGTTAGCGATCTGACTTCGCATTGCTGGACTCAATAGTCAGAAAATTGGAATCCAGCAAACTAGGAGTTTTTTCCTTCACATATTATTCATGCTCTGAAGTACATTTTTCTTTTTTTTTTGAAATCGTTAGACCACCAGTAGTAATTAAAAACAATAACAAGTCTACTGCAACAGAAACGACGAAAATAACGATATGTAGTTAGCTAATTGCAAGTTTTCTTTTATGTAGTAACCCCGATACTAACTAAACTTAGTGTATAGCAGGTTTTTTCATTTTTTGAGTTCGTTGTTAAAGTGTTGAATGTTTGGTTTATTAACACTGCTCATTAAAAATATAGAAGAAATCCATCTTTCATTAATGTGGAATAGTTTTTATTCCAGTTATAACTTTCATATAGCTGGAAAATTCAATTACGAAGGCTACTTTACAGGGAGTGGTTTAAATCTGCAATTAGCTTCCATTCTACTGACCATATTATTCGTAATATTCTCTAATAATAGGAAAAAAGAGGGGCAGGAGGGAAGATAAATATGTTTGTATTCTCAGAACAAGTTTTAAAAATTAATTTGAAGAAGAAACGAACATTAAATGGGAGTAATTTTAGCGTTGCGGTAAATAGAATTAACATACGAACGGGAAAGAAATTTCTTCTAGGTTTTTATTTAAAAAGCTAAATTAAATTTTTAAAAATTATTAAGATATGCAGTAAAACGTTTATGTTCTTAATTTTTATACCTGATTTTTGATAAACTCAAAAATGTTCAATTTTTACAATGTTCATAAGGCTTGAAAAAAGAAGGTGGTGAAATTTGAATTTTTATTCCTCGACACAATCAGAACGGATTTATCGTACCTGGAAACGCTATCTCGTGGAATGAGGTGTTCTCTTCTAGCCAAGTAATTTGCGGCACATTATATCCGATTTACTAAAAACACCACATGCAACAAAAAAAATCACAAACTACATGAAAGTTACAGGAATAATCAATAGCACCCTCATACCATCCCTTGTTCAAAGGGACACTAGAATCAGGCTATATAACACGCTGGCTGAACCTAGCCTACCGTACTACAGTGAGTCCTGGACACTCCGCAAAGACTAAGGAACGCCGAAATGCGGTTAATGAGAAGAACATCTGGTTACATACTACGAGACACCAAAAACCGGTTCTCCAAACATCTCCGACAGACCATGTATTAAGGATGAAGAAAGAGCAAGTCCCATGAAAAATTCTCAAATGCTAGCCCAGGGGCAGGAGAGATGTAGAAAGACCAGCAAGAAGATGAGTTGAGTCCATAGTAGCCTATCAGGCCTAACACTGTATAGGAAGAAGAATACAATGATTTAAAACGATGAATTCTGGAATTGAAAACAAACGTGATTCATTCTGGATGAGTACTACACTTATTACATAATTTCAATGAAATGGCCACAGCCGAGCAAGAAAAAGTCGAGAAATTAGATACTTGGAAGAATTTGTCGGGTTATGGACGCCATAATTCTGACTGGACGTATACGATTCATATCTTCGCGTGGAGGGGTGGTGTTTGTAATACAGTCGCCTTATTTGCGACAGTCGGAAATCCAGCATCCGCTGCGGTTACTCTCCATCATGTCGGCGCGACAACTTCATTTAAGCCGAGAGCGCTGGCGGAGTTAGATAACTTGCTCTTGTTCGGAGAAGTGGAGAGAAGGATCGCAAAGATTTCAGACAACCACTCAAAACTATGTTTGTTTGCCCTCCGCAAGTTGCCTTGTTTCCATACTACCAACACAATGAAAGGTACAAAACGTTCAACTTTATTCATGTTAATACCCTTCAGTACTAAGCTGTACTGTTACAATGACGTGCGTCTGATACGTGTGTCTGTTTTCATTTATACACAGTCCAGTCACATTAATGTGACCACCTCTCAAAAACCAGAATAACAACCTTTGGCAGAACGGATCGCTGCGAGGCGTGCAGGAACAGAGTCAATTAGGTTTCTGAAGGTGTTCACTGGGATGTTGAGCCATGCCGACTCCAGTGCTGTGGCCAGCTGCGCTAGATTGCGCGGTTGAGGATCCATGGCGCGAACAACCCGATCGAGGTGGTCCCACAGATTCTCGATTGGGTTTAAATCCGGTGAGTTTGCTGGCCAGGGGAGTAAGGTAAACTCATCCTGGTGCTCTTTAAACCACTTACATACACTGCGAGCTGCATGACACCTCGCATTGTCCTGCTGGTAGATGCCATCATTCTGAGGAAAAATTATTCTCATGTAGGGGTGGATATGGTCCGCAAGGACAGATATGTACTTGTGCTGATCCATCGTGCCTTCCACAATGATGAGTTCACCCAGTGAATGCCAGGAAAACATTCCCCAGACCATAATGCTCTCTCCTTCACCCTGGGTGTTTGCCTTCAGACGTTTCACGCCGTATGTGCCAACGTCCATCTGTCAGATGGAGCATAAAACGTGATTCATCGGTAAAAGCCACCTGTCGCCATTCTTTGGACGTCCAATTGCTGTACTGGCGTGCAAATTCCAGCCTTCGTCGCCGATGAACAACAGTTAGCGTAGGTGCATTAACTAGGCGTCTGCTGTGGAGGCCCATGCACAGCAACGTTCGCTGAACCGTTGTTGAGGATACACTCTTGGTAATCCCTTGGTTCATCTGGGCGGTCAGTTGCTCAACAGTTGAAGGTCTATTTACCGGAACGCATCTCCGTAGCCTTCGTTCGGCTCTGTCATCTATCGCCCGTGGTGCACCACATATTCCACGCCGCTGATTTTGAATAGTGCCATTTTGCCATGCACGGTATACTTTTACCACGGCGACACGTGAACAGTTCACAAAATTAGCCGTTTCCGAAATGATTCCACCCTTGGTCCTAAAGCCAATAATCATGTCCTTTTGGACGTCGGATAAATCGCTACGTTTCTGCATTACGCCAACGATTGAAATGCTTTCCGATGCCCTAGGACATCCTTTATATACACTCCACTGTATTGTGCTGCCACCTGCCTTCTGTGATTGGTTATCTCACGTTGACGTCGAAAGAAGGTGGTGGTCACATTAATGTGACTGGACTGTGTACTTTCAATTGGTGATTTTTTTTATTTTTTTTCTGCTGAGTCTGAGCTGCGGCACACTAGAGATTCAGGGCACCATTTATTTAAATCTTTTTGCAGGAAATGTATGGGAAGTGTAATAGGACCCTAGTTAATTTATTAATTGGTCTTTTTTTACGTATTCGCTGATTTCCCAACTCAGGATTTTTGCATTACTAGTAGCATTGCGACTGAAGATCAGAGGCAGGTGACACAGTTTCAGCGTAGTAAGCGATACCGTCAGTATTGCTTTATTATGAACTTAGAACTTATTAGAACTTCCCACGGGTCGTGAATTTGCCGGCCCGGCGGTCCAGCTATCAACAGCGGGCTGTGAAAAGTTGGCAGAGATGGCGCATCTCTATACGTCGCCCAGTCGGTAAACATCAAACGCCCGGGTAGCTGAAACGACACTAGGAAGGAGAGGTTGCGAGGACTAGTCTATGGCGAGAGCTGAACCGTACAATTCGGCTGCATAGCGCGGCCTATAAAACCACGGGTCATGGAAAGCCATCATATGAGGTACGTCAGGCATGTGTCTTATCATTATTTTGGATTTGCCAGTTACTCATAATAATTGACTCGACGAAGTATAACAGACCAAGATTCTAATCTGTACCTTAAGATACCGGCAATTACGGATACGGTTATAGGCGACAAAAATTACACACTGCACAAACAAATCAGCACTTGACTATATAAAATATAGCTTTCACTATTCACGGACAGATGGCGATATGTATGCTATCCATTAGTTGTTACGTCATCGTAAAGCGAAAGTCCTTCCGTATTCATTCCGCAGTTTATCACTTCGGAAAGTACCTTTGAGTTAAATGTAATCTTAGGCTTCCGCGGCCAGAGTCAGTTGATTCTTGGCTGTCCGGGTGGCGCCGCGTCATGTTCATCGTAGCCGACGTTTCGACCCTCATTCTGGGGTCTTCTTCCAGGGCAGAACTGCGTCTTCAATCAGTGAGTGGTCTTGTTTTATAGGTGAGGCCAGCGCCCGTCTGGATGTTTCGATTTGTCCGGCCAATCAAAAGGTCCGAGCCGTCACGTGTTTAGTCGGCCTGGAGGGGGCTTGCGCGGTCTGGCGGGAGGTGACACGTGACGCCATAGACTTCGAAAATACCACCCTGATAGTGCGCGAGGATAAATGGTGGCCAAGGAGGGTAAAGGAAGCGTTAGAAATTGCTAAACGCCCAAACAATATTAACGAAGACAACGGGCTGAAATTACACGACGCCTGGCACTCGCTGGTGCGAACAGGACATGTCACGTGTCACCTCCCGCCAGACCGCGCAAGCCCCCTCCAGGCCGACTAAACACGTGACGGCTCGGACCTTTTGATTGGCCGGACAAATCGAAACATCCAGACGGGCGCTGGCCTCGCCTATAAAACAAGACCACTCACTGATCGAAGACGCAGTTCTGCCCTGGAAGAAGACCCCAGAATGTCGGCTACAATGAACATGACGCGGCGCCACCCGGACAGCCAAGAATCAACTACCTTTGAGTTACTTTTTTCACACTGGAATCAGAACTAAGGATTGCAATCCCGCAGTGTTTTCAGTCTAGCGGGATTTTTGCGGGGTTTGCACCAATCCTGCGGGATCCAGCGGGATTCGTGCCAACAGTCTTTAACACATACGAAAACATAGTTATTTAAAGAGTTAATGAATTAAACAATAAACGTCTGTTAATTAAATTAATAAATTAATTTAAATGATAAAAATTAACAGTTTACATTATTTTAATTGGCAAGATCCTAAGTAGGTTTCACATTTTTATTTTTAAATCTAAACCAATTTTTAAATAAATAATAAAAAAAGGAAAATATTCAGTCTTAGGTATGCCTTACAGTACATCATATCTGTTTAAAAACATGATATGCATAATGACCAAGTTACCAGAGTATTTTTTATTATTATTCTAAATAAACGAACGTTCCACAACACCGAGAGAAAGCATTCTATTTCACAAAGTGAATATACTCTGTAAATTGTGGACTTGGTTCAGAACAAGATCTCATAACTTTTTGTCACTGCACAAGCACGGCCTAGTTTTACATGAATTGTTCTTGTGGGATTCATTATTATTTCTCCTGATTCCTTGATTGATTTTATAATCGATTCATTGCTATTAAAAGAAATACTTCCCAAGACGTAAAATGTCAAGTATTTCAGTTTTACTTTAAGTGGCGTAATGTCCTTCAATAAGACAGGACACTTTCTTTGCGTATAATTGCAGCGAAGTCCTCACTGATGTATCGCTGGATTTCGTTGTAAAAACACGAAATTTCACACGTGAAGAAGACGGCGGAGGCAGCCGTCGAAGTATGGTGTTTTTACACCATTCGGCGATACAGCCGTGAAGACTTCATTATAACTTTTTTTGCCTTTAGTCTAAATAATAACAAAGAGTTGAAAGGACACATGATATTCATTCAAAAATAATGTATTGTGGCGATTGACCAAATTATCCCAAGAGGGATAATCGAAAACCAGAGCGGAATATGTAACCAGTAGGCTTTCATCAAAGAACATGTGTCCCAAACGCATTGAAACGGCGGCCAAAATAACAAAATCAAAGGATATACAATTGCCTTTTGATAGCTACTAAATAAATAGGTATGCGATCGTTAAAATTATAATAATATTAGTTTCGGATCAACGAATAATAAAATTTCAGCCGCAAATATAGAAAGTTGTCATAAATAATTTATCTGCAAATACTGAAAATGGAAACAATGAAACCACGAATAAAAAGTTTTAACTGTGTAGTTCAGAGATCGTGTGTGACACATAAAAAAATATTTATTATATAGTTAGAAAATCGTACTAAATACGCAACATAACTCAAATTACAGAAATGTGTACTCAAAAGAAACATAAATTTTAATGAATACATAAAATTGGATTTATTTACTTACGAATGACGAAGGTTGACAAAAAGAAATATTTATTAATACGAGTCAAATGCCAACTGCTCTGGTACAGGCAAACAGTGCAATACATGCGATAGAGACCGAGTGGGGCAGCGAGTCACGCAGACTGACAGACGTTAGCGCCGGATTTTGCGGATTTCGGATCCGCTTAATTTTGTGCGGGATCCACCAGACTGTCTAATGATGCGGGATCCCCCGCGGGATTGCGCGATCCTGCATTGCTGGATTGCAATCCCTAATCAGAACTATATCAATTAAATAATGACATATTTTTAATAAGTTAAAATCATCTAGTTAAAACACATTGAAATTAGACTGAAATGATACCTATTCCTGTTGAATAACGACTTATTTGTATGATGTTGGAATGAGAGCTATCCTAGTTAAATAATTAGACTGGAATGAAATATATGACAAGTAAATGATAAGAGAATTTGGTTACATAGAACTTAGAATTGTGACAGTTAAATAATGAACTACCTGCTTCATTCGGATATTTATCTGGGCAGTTAATTTGAATTTGTGATCACAGCAATAAATTACGAAAAATATGAGTATGCAGTTAGAAAATTGATCGAATTTTGCCAGACAATCCGATAGTTTTTTGTTCTTTTTAGCGCGCTTATGATACGACGGTGATTAATTTACGTCATCTTCATTAATATTCATACGAAGCAGTTTGCATGTCGACTGGTTTTAATAAAGGACTTTAATATTATCTTATCCTTAAATGCTTCTGGTAACCATAACTGACAGCAACGTGTTCTTCCACAAATGCAAGGAATTTCTTGATCTAGTGTTCGCTTGGTACTGAATAAAATCATCGTGTTTCTATTTTTGTGGAGTTGAACAATTACACTCGTCATTTTCACGCCCTTATATGCATCGAATATGGAATACAGGAATGTTGTGAGGTGTGTTATGGCTGATATTCCTAACGCAGTCTGTCAGTACTTATAAAATGGAATTGACCGTAAATGGGCTCCATAAACAAAATACATAGCTAATACAGAATTTGAGTTTTTCTTTTGATTGAAGTGTCATTGTATCCGCGTTATAGTTTGATTAGTTACTTAATAATTATAGTTTTTCTCTTGTTTTAAAGTTGCACTTCTGCCCTGTAAAAGTAATTACCGACTACGTAAGATTTATGTTTCTGAACATTTGTTGGCATATAATTTTTATGCTTTGCGCCATACTTTTCGATTTTTTAACCGACTTCAAAAAAGGAGGAGGTTCTCAATTCGTCTGAATTTTTTTTTTTGGATGTATGTTCAGCGATATCTTCGCCAATTTTTAACCGATTTAAATGAAATTTTTATAGTGGATAGAGTATACCTCCAAAGTGGTCCCATATGAATTTCATTGGGAAACCACCCCTTCTACCCCTTTACACCCCTTAACTTTTATACAAACCCACACTTTTTATCCGATTTTGATGGAACTTTGGAAATGTATAGTAAAGAATAAACAGAAAAATACTGTCAACGTTTGGTTTGAAAAAACTGAACCTCTCTCCCCCTATCCACCCCTTAATTTCCGCCAATGTTCTTTATACAAAGCTAAAGTCGACACCATTTAACTGATCTCCATTAAAGTTCGCATATACATGTAATTTTTTATGGAAAATGTTTCTGACCCCAAAAAATAAAAAATCACCCCTCTCTCCCTTTAAAACCCTTAATTTTTATACAAAACCACATTTTTTCCGATTTCAATGGAACTTTGGACATGTATACTCAAGAATAAAGAGAAAAATGCTGTCAGCATTTGGTTTGAAAAAACTGAATCCCTCTCACCCTATCCACCCCTTAAGTTTTGCAAAACTATAGTCGACATCATTTAACTGATCTCCATCTAAGTTGTCATATACATGTTATATTTCATGGAGAAGATTTCTGACCAAAAAATAAAAAAACCACCCCATCTCCCCCTTTACACCCCTTAATTTTATAGAAACCTATATTTCATATCTGATTATGATTGAACTTTGCCAATGTATACTTTCAAACAAACAGAAAAATCTTGTCAACATTTGGTCTTCCAAAGCTGAACCCCTCTCCCTCCTACCAACCCCTTAATTTTTGTCAATTTTTTTTTTATATATATAAAAAGCTAGAGTCGCCACCATCAAAGTTGGTGCTTATATGAATTTTTTCACGAGGAAGGTTTCAGACCAAAAAATAAAATAAAACCACCCCCACTACCCATTAAACCGTTTAATTTTTATACAAACCCACAGTTATTATCCAGTTTAGATAGAACTTAGCAAACTTATACTGTAAAACAAAGAGAAATATAATATCAGCTTTTGGTTTGCAAAAACTGAACCCCTTTCCCCATTTCCGCCCCTTCACTTTTGTCAATTTTCTTTTTGAAAAGCTACAGTTGACACCATTTGACCGATCTATATGAAAGTTGGCACATATATGTATTTTTTTATGGAGAATGTTTCTAACCAAAAAATAAAAAACAACCCTAGCTCCTCTTTTACATCAATTAATGTTTGTACAAACCGACATTTTAATCCGATTTCGGTGGAACTTCGCATGTGTATACTTTAAAGCAAATAGAAAAAGAAACATACTACTCACATTACTTTGACAAAAACACAAACCCAATTCCCTTTTCTACCCCTTTAATTACTGTCAATGTTCATTATATAAAGCTACCGTTTCTATCTGATTTTGAAGGAAGTATGCACATGTATACTTCAAAACAAACAGAAAAATACTGTCGGCATTTGATTTAGAGAAGCCAAACCTCTCTTCCCCTTTCCACCCCTTTAATCTACACAAAGCACAGTTCCCATCTGATTCTGAAGAAAATTTGCATACGTATACTTTAAAAAATACATAACAATTGTGTTTAAATTAGGTTGCAGAAGCCCAACCCCTCTTCCCTTCTACCCCCTCCCCTCCTAATTTCCAATGTTCTTTATAGATACCTACCGTTTTGATGGAACACTGCAAATGTATACTTAAGAACAAAGAGAAACATTCTGTTTACAAAACCCAATCGCTCACTCCCTTACCCCATTCAATTTTTGTAAATGTTCTTTACATAAAGCTATAGTCTTTATGTGGTTTCGATAGAACTTTGCACATGTATACTTTAAAACAAAGAGAAAAATGCTGACCACACTACCTTAACAAAAACCAAACTACTCTTCACCTCCACACCCCTTAATTATTTTTTTATACACACCTAAAAATTTATATGATATCAATAGAAATTTACAAACGTATACTTTAAATAAATCAGAAAAGACAGTCTACATTTGGCCCAATCCCTCTTCTGCTTTATCCCCACCGTTTATAATTTCCAATGTTCTTTACAAAATCCACAGTTTTAAGTACCTTCAAAATCAATTAAGCTATTTTTAAGTCATTGCAGAATATTTATAAAATGTATGTGTCCCAATGTCTCAACATGTACTTCAGATTTCAACTTGGACCCCGAGCTTATACGTTGTGAAAACCAATTAAATATCTATATTTTCTGTGTGATGCCGGAACCAACAGATATATACAGATTTGTGTATGTGGTATGTATTAATGTCCAGATGTTACATGTTTCAATTATCGAGCAGCAGCTTTATCAGATGTTATGATTAGATCGAAACACAGCCTGGACGAAAATGTAAACTGACATTCCTTAACACAGCATCCAATACACCCCATTCTGAAAGTTGTTATAAAGACAGATTTTAAAAAAAAAAAAAAAAAAAAAAAAGCATTCGCTTTAACCACTGAGCTATTAGGAAGTTCGCAAAATGAGAACTGCTGCGGCATATTTAAATATAAATTAACTATAATACCACTAAAAACTTAAAAATAAAGTAATTGTTTAAAAAACATAAAAACCGCCTACAAAAAAGGCACTAAACATTTTAAAATAAATTTATACCTTGCTTAGAAGAAAGTACATCTAAATGGACAATATTTTACATTACTGTTATTGAAATTTTTACATTAATTAGTTATTTTTGGAGTCGGTGCCAGCCAAAACAAGATAAACAAAAAGATAAAACAATAATAAATAACAATAATATATAAAAAATCATGTTACTACTTACATACAATTAATTCTAGAAACATTTTTCAACAAAACTGAAACATATAGATGATACACCGATACTACAATAACTAAAAAGTATTTACTGCATGATGCAGCCTACTAACTAACACTATAGCGCCACAGTTATGCCTGGATGACCAACGAGGCCGAGCAACAGATGACATACCGTTAATTTGTTTCCTTAAGCTACTATCTTCCTCACGACATGCAGTAAAATATTTGGAATTTTTGTTCGTACTCTCGGTTCGCCTCGAACACCAAATAAAGTTCGGTAATTCGATCTGCGTGATCTGACATCTGGCACCGACTCCAAAAATAACTAATTAATGTAAAAATTTCAATAACAGTAATGTAAAATATTGTCCATTTAGATGTACTTTCTTCTAAGCAAGGTATAAATTCATTTTAAAATGTTTAGTGCCCTTTTTTTGAAGGCGGTTTTTATGTTTTTTAAACAATTATTTTTCGTTGAAACGATTCCCTTTCTGGTCCAGTTATGCACCATACTTTCTTATGTGAAAGTCTATTACACACAGAACAAGGCATATAAAAGCCAACTGCTTCTTCACGCGTATTAATGAACTCCCTGAGGTAAAATTCTTTGATTACGAAGGAGGACGAGGCAAGTCAAGATGAATAAGCGCCTTCCTCAAGACATTCTTTTCTCAGACAGTGATTCTGAAGAAGTAGTGAATTATTAAAGAAATGAATTGTACCATGACCCACAAAAAAGAAGTTATCACTTGGTCAGCAATATTTTGTTTGTTTTGTTTTTCTATTGCATTATCATCAAATGAAACAAAATACTCCCTCAGTGGTCAAAATCATATGTATTACACAACAAGATAGTAATTATTTTAAACAACTACGTTGACTGTTGTTATTATTATTGTTACTGTTGTTAGTATTATTGATGTAAACTAATTATTCTACCTGTAGTTACGAAAAGGCCTTAAAGGGACTGACCTCAGCTATGACAATATATATGACATATTTGTAGTTTTAAACATTGTTTTGTGTAAGCAAATTTTGAACGTTTAATGAACATATATGAGCATGATTAAGGTGGTGGATTATTAGATTGAAGAAGTTTATTTTAGATGTGAGTGTTGTTTAGTATAAATCCTATTGTAAGACAAAAGATCAAGTGAAATCCTAAACCGAAGCCCGATTGACCTATTCCTTATATCTGACTACATTTTTATTTTACTAAAAATTATGGCGGCCATCTGTTTACGGCTTAAGGTTATAAAGCTTTACACATGTTTAACTTCATAACTGATAAACGAATAAGACTGCATGCATAGGAGAATCTGCGCTACAAATGGATACTGAAAATATGAAGTTAAATCAAGAGTCGGTATGTATTAAGGAAGATAGACGTGAAACTGTTTGGAGAATGTTGCAGATAAAAAGGGCTGAATGGATAGGTTTCTTAATAAAGACAAGATTGGACATTAATCGATAGAGAGTTTGAACTTAATTTTTTTTTTAACTGTTTAACGTCTCTTAACAGCAAGGTCTTTAGAGAAGGGAAAGGATGGAGGCAAGGAATGGGAAGGAATTCGGCCATGGCCTTTTGAAGGAAGCATCCCGGCATTTGCCTGGAGTGATTTGGGAAACCATGGAAAACCCAAATCTGGATGCCCGGACGGGGATTCGAACCGCCATCCTCCCGAATACGACGCTAAAACGCTAACCGTTACACCACTACGCCCGGTTTGAATTTAAAAATAATAAGGAACGATAAAAAATAATATCTATTAAAATAAATTACTGAGAATACTGGCTGCGACAAATACAGGATCCGGCAATAAAACCTCCCACATTTCACGTAGCCGGCATGTGGGTTGTAGTGAGGATACTGATGTGGAGTGTGTTTTGTTTTGAAGAGGTGTACCTGCCATTTTCAGTGTGCGCCATGTCATGGCTTGGTGATCATCGTGCGTTTGTTGTGGACGAATTTATTCGTAACAATTGTTCTCAGATTTTCGGAGACGATTCGAACTTGGCCTACATGATCGTGTCCCCGATAGAAAAAACTATTCAACTGTGGGTGTCAAACTTTAGAAACACAGGTTCAGCACTAAACAAAAACCTACAGGCCGTCCTCGGACTGCAACAACGCCGGAAAATTTGGCGTGTATGAGTGTGTCTATGCAACATTCACAAATCTTTGGGGACACTTAAAGCCTATAGTGTACAAACATCGTCCCACAACACTGCAAGCACTTAAAGAGACCATTACCCAAGAATTGGCAGCCATTCCAAGATCAATGACGCGAAAATGTATGGAGAACTTTCTGGATAGACTTTGTCAATGTGTCAACAATGGAGGGCAGATATAATTTTTAAAACCAAATAATTAAAAATGGCAAAGTATGTATTTTTCATAAATAAAAGTAATTATTCTCTATCATATTTAGTTTTTATGTGACAACACATTAAAATGAGGGAGGTTTTATTGCCGGACCCTGTATATCAAAATTAAGAGACTTGCAGAAAATTATGTAATTCTGATTGCTGGAAAAAAGTATTGAAAGGAGAAATTGGCAGCTGGGAGTTTGCCTCTTGAATGATTATTCCTTGCTGACACCTGTTCAGTGTTCTGGCCCGTATGCTCGCTCACGCGTCGAGGTACCGTAACCTTATACCGCTCAGCTACACCTGCGGCCACAGGTGAATGGCGCCTCGGATGCCGACAAACGCCCACGCGTGTCGCACGTTACGACCACCAAACCGCGGTAACTTGCCAATCCGTAGAGCCCAGGCAGAAAACGCAGCTCTTGTAAAGCGGCACTCGGTAACTAGCTAGTACGGAGCGAAGGATTACAACAATTTTATGGCAATGGGCCCTCCTCATTGCCTATTAAACTTGGCGACCATCCAGGCGTCTTTTGGAATAGCAGGCTTCAACAACAACATCTGTTACCACTATTTCCATTCTTTCATTACCTAACACTACCTGTCATCCACGACTTCATGCGAGTGGACTTAGAATTTTATTGCTAGAATTGGATATAGAAAGATGTAAGTTACGTAAAGCTGGGTTCCCACGGCGCGTCCCTTGGCGCGTGCTGGGGAACGCCTGTCATCTTTGCCGCATATACTAGCAGGGACGGCGCTCCTCGACCCACCGCCAGGCGGTAAAACATGAAAGGCGCGTACTGACTACCACGCGCCGTGGGAATGAGCCTTTAGGCGCGTTCCCACGATTCCTTGTAACGAAGGCGAGACGGGACGGGACCTCATTACCCGAAGTGTAGGGACGACCGCGGGCCGCAGGTTAGTCCTAGCTTACCTCGCCGCCACCTCCGCACCACGTTGCCTGGTGTCGTTTGCCACAGAGCACTTTACAGCAACAGAAGGGGTGTGCACCGCTGCTGCAAACCGATGGAAACAGCGCACCACTACACACGCCTGTAATGTTTACCGACTCAGAGTGGGTAGCTGCGTCTCGTCTCCGTTAGCAGAGGCGGGCCTGTTACCATGGCGTGTGGTTGAGTATTCGTCCCGTCCCGTCCCGTCCCGTCTCGCCTTCGTTACAAGGGATCGTGGGAACGCGCCTTTTATGGGACGGCTTTCATCTTTGCAGCATAAGCTAGCAGGTACGGCGCATCTCGACCCACCGACAGGCGGTAGAAGATGAAAGGCACGTCCTGCCTACCACGTGCCGTGGGAAAAGACCTTAAAAGATGTTCCAAACAACACGGAGTCGGCATAATATGACGGGGAAGCCATTACCATATCATTGCACCACTGAACCTGTCTCATGAGGAGAGCCAATTTGCAACATATTTAAAAATAGCAACACAGTAAGTACGGAGGTGGGGGGAGGGGCTTAATTGTGGGAGTCTACCCCTAGCACAGACAGTACAGCAGATTTTTGTTTGTGGTCTAAAATTTTTTTTGTTTTTTTTTTGGGACATCTTATATCAATGCTGTTTTGTACACAACATTTTTGGTTTTGTTGTCGTTTGCTGAGATATATAGCCTTTGGGGGTTGGAAATCCGTGAGCTAGCTTCAATTAACTGCTAATGGAAAAAAACACGTATTTTCTAATTGTATCGCTGCTACTTTCAGTGTCTGACACTGAGCTTTGTTGATAGTCATCTCATGTAGCGCAAATCCACGTCTATACTATACGATGTGTGTGTATATGAAGTTTAGGAACACATCATACAAAAACTAACCGATATAAAATTACAGAGACTTAAACTAGTTATCCATTTGTTACCGTTTGGTTAGTTTTAAAAATTTCATTACAAATTTTGATATTTATTGCGAAAAAAATATCCTGCGCCTTTCCTACTGATACAAAGTATTTCCTTGACAAATTTCTTCAAGATCAGTTAAGCCGTTTACTCATTAAAACGTAACAAACAGATAGAGAGACAGAGATACTTCCGTATTTATTATCAGTGTAGATACCGACAGTGGTGGGTGAACGGTTAACGTTCTGGCCTCGCATTCGGGAGGACGCGGGTTCGAATCCATATTTGGGTTTTCCATTGTTTCCCCAAATCACTCCAGGCGAATGCCAGGATGCTTCCTTCAAAAAAGCCATGGCCGAATTCCTTCCCGTTTCTTGTCCCCAGTCCCATCCCGCCTCTAATGACCTTAACCGTCGACGAGGCGTAAAGCAATAAGTTAAAAAAAAATCAGTGTAGATGACATATATCAACTAACACTTAACAGCAGTAATATGTTTGATAACGCCCAAGGAAACCACAGATTGTAACCAATAGTAACATATTAACCCAGATAATCGCTATGGGGTAGTATCACGCGTATAGTAACCGCAAATATTAAGAAACAAGAAGCACGTTAAAAAGGCTTATGGTTAATTCAAGATAGGAACACATGGAGGATTTCATCAAACCAGTCGAGAACTTAGTGTCACATTGATTCCCCTTCAGCAAAGTCAGATTTTGGTGATTCGTCAGTTATTCGTAGCGACAGTGGTAGGTGCATGAAAATTTTCGCGTCATACACAGGCAACGTGCATTGTGTCATTTACATACACAAACAACACTTGATGTCCTCGATTTACAGCTTAAATGGTTAATCATTGGCAACGGTGATTAATTGACACAGGTACCCGAATAAGTGCTGGATACTAGATATACTGAACGCCAATTAATGCGCTACGTATTGAGTGCCTGGAGTTTGCAGTCTGTCAGGTAACCGTGGCAGGTAGGGTGGCTGGATAGTTTGGCATTGGGCCTATGCTACCCACGCGAACAAGGCGAGGCCGCTTTCAGACGCCTACAGTTTGTCTCTTGCACAGCAACAAAACTCGCGGCTCCACTGTGAAATAGCGGGACTGACTACCTCCTTCTTCACTGCAGGGGTTTGCCATCTGGCTCGTTGCGACTTCAACATTACAGAGTTTCTCGTCTTCAGTCAATCATTTTTTTTTACCATTTAACTCTCCGGAATTGTTTTGTAAAGATATGATGAAAGTTTTCTTTTACATAGTGGATTTACCAGTGCCTCTCACAATCCGTAACCTCGAAGAACGGGTTCTCGTTTTTTTATGGAGGGGGATATGTCAAAAATGGGGGGGGGAGCGTCGCCCGTGTAGACGATACCCTAGCAATTGTCTACTATTTCTCGTTCACCGCCTCCTAAAAATCATTATTCTACCATCAAATAAGGGGGTCATTCATTGATTACGTGGCGTCAAATAGGGGGAGAGAGAGGGGTTCCGTTTCAGCGATATCTCACCAACGAGGGGGGAGAGGTCGACAGAAATCTAATGCCATATTTTTAATTCCTTGAAGAACGGTAGAGCTAAAAAAATGGTCTATAAATGATGTGCTTCCCAAAGTTACGTGAGGAGGGGGGGGGAGGTGCTATAACCACCTTTCAAAACAGGAGAGTTAAAAAAAAGTCTCCAAAACATACAAGGTCATCAGCAGAGAAAAGGGGGGAGGGGGCAGGTACCCACTCAAAGTCTCACCTCAATATAGGTGGGGAGAGGGGGTCCCAACCAGATCTCACCACAGGGGAAAAAGGAGGGATTCCTGATTTTTTTTTTAAAAAAAGCAATTAATCGACGCCCCTAATTACTTAGTTTCTTTTGACATGTCATTGTTAGTACTGTTAGGCATTTTGGAGAGGGTGGGAAGGGAGGGGGACTGTAGGAAGAATCGTTTTAACTGAAGGGGGGCGTGATACAGAAAATTTGGTAACCGCTGTTTTGGAGATTTCGTTCCCTTTGTAAGATTGTCGTAGTTTTTAGACTTTAGTGGCTCACCTTCCATAATTTTCATTAGCTAAAACCCCAAAATAGTTCATAGCCCTGGGGTCAGGAAACTTCATGGACGTATTGGTATAGTTTATTGGCAGAGCTGTTAATATGAATCAGAAAGGTATTTCACAATTTTTTACCATACTAGCGCATCTGATATGAATTTAAAAACCTTGATGTTTACAAACTTTCTTCTCTGGCACCCAAATTTTTAATTAGACCCTTCCTCACAAACCTCCTTGACGCCAGGGGCACTTCTCGTTCTAAAAAACACAATTTAGGAAAGAAATCAATATTTGATAGGAAATAACAACTGCAAAGGTATGGTTAGTGAGGACGACCTGCATATACAGTGTGTTTTACTTTAAGTGAGAAATGACGCCAGAGTTGAACAGGCAGCCTCTGCGCTTGCGTTGAGCACCGATGCAAAGTGATGACCTTCAGACGTCCTCCAAGTGCTGACAGCATAAAGACGGATACTACGCCAGCTAAAGTTAAAAGGCTAATGTACGATATGAATTAAACATAACAGGCAGTAATGTATTCAGAATAATATTTCGTCGATATTATGTCAGCAACTACAGTTGTTCTGGGTATAGCAAACATCGATTTCCTTTCATTTCGACTGCTAGAGGTTGAAAACAATGAACAAATCTGTAAATGACAGCATTATTATCATCATCCTATTGTTTAGTTGCTCATATTCATTATTACCTTTATTTTCCGCTATGTTATAAGTAAATTTCCAAACCACATGATTCGTAATAAAAGAGCCACAAGTCAACTTTCGCCTTTAACAATTTCTTCTAATTTCTTAGATTGTAATAGCGCAGGAATAAGTTTGTATTTCCTATAATGTTATGAATCGCCAAATTACAAGTTTATTCAATGTTGATCACACCAGCGTTGTGTTTCTTTATTATTACAACTTTACGCCGCCTCAATATCAAGGTCCTTTGAGGTGGGAAAGGACCAATACAGGGAACTGGAATAAATTCGGTCATAGCCATGGCCTTTCGAAGAAACCATCCTGTCTTTCGCATGGAGTGATTTGGGGAAACCACGGAAAACATCTGTACTGATATACCGCAAAACAGCAATAGCGTTTTTTTTTTTTTGGCTTGATGATAGTCATTGTTCATATTTGAGAGCTGTCTTTGAACAATTGCGTCCCACTATTTTCAATGAATTTCGACCGTGAACGACCTTCCGAATATACGAAAAATTGGTGCATAAACGTTTCTCCTAATGCTATTCAATAAAATAAAATTTTGTAATCATTTATTTGCTGTGTTTTAGTATTTTTTGATACGAAATGACATATGTACACGAATAATAGATTTTAAAAATATAAAGGAACGTGATTCTTCTAGTTCTCGTTTACGGTAGTACCCTATCACATCAAGTAATAACATCATTTAGCGGTTATTTATGGCCCAAGCACAAAATGCCCACCGAGAGTGGTGGGTGTGTGGTTAATTCTCTGGCCTCGTATTCGGGAGGACGGCGGTTCGAATCCCCGTCCGGGCATCCAGATTTGGGTTTTCCATGGTTGCTTCCTACAAAAGACCATTGCCGAATTCCTTCCCGTTTCTTGTCCTCAGTCCTATCTCACCTCTAATGAATGCCACAAGTAAAAAAAAAAAAAAAAAAATCTTTGGCTAGTAAGTTATTTTTAAATAAATCATAACCTTCTACCCGTGCCCAGTAATTTTGGACTGATTAAAAAAAGTTACTGAAACAATATTTCTCCCTTTGTGACGTATTCAGGTGTTTGCTTTCGTCTGGAGATACTCCAATTTGGTCTGCGTTGAGTGTGTAAACTTACTCCTGGATACCATTCCATTTAACAATCACGACCGCAGCTGTGGGAAGATTACAAACCAAATCACCGAGCTTGAAGCGACTTTCCCGCAGGCGGGCGTTTGATCTGGGCTGCTGCTCTTTTCTCGTCTCCCGCTTGCGATGAAAGCAAGACTCTACCTCCCGGTAGCGCCAAATTGCAGACTTTGTATGGCGGCCTCAATAAAGCTTCAGCTCTTTCTTTCGTGTGTGCCTTCTGTCTTTAGAAGCCGGCTCTCTTCGAGGTCTCAGATGAAAATTCCACAAAGGGGAGGGGGTCAGGCGCGTTTCATTCGATGAGAATACTGACAAATGAAATCGATCATAACTAAGCAGACGGCGTTTCACGTGGATTAAAGGAAAGAATTAGGAAGTAGCCTCAAAATTTTTAAATAAAAAAAAGGAATATTGTTATGAGTCCGGAATTCTGAAAAAAAAGAAAAAAACTGAACCAAAGACTTTTAATGCAAAATCTATCTACGTATTAGGTAATTATTTCTTATTGCAGATGTATGTTTCTTTTCACTATCGCGGAAGCCTTTTTAATGCTGCTTACCACGAACTCGTGCAATCGTATGTTGGTGTCAGTCAGCAGAACAAAACTCCAGTGAAATATGCTGAAAATAAGAAATTACCATCCAAAAAATTACACATTTAGCTATGGAATTTCATTCGCATACAAAGAAGAATGAAACATACTTCTTCTCGTTGTTAATTTTATTTAAGCCACTATTAATATTAGATGAGAGCGGCCTGGTGGCACAGTGGTGGAGGCGTCTAAATGGAGGTCGAAAGTTCCTCGGTTCGAATCCCAGTCTCGCCTGGAATTTTCAAATGTGCTTCACTTCTGGCACAGCTAGCCGTGTAATGTGCATTACGCCAGAATGCTTCCATGGCTGAAATTCCACGTTAAACTTTAGGTTCACTTTAGCCGGTAGGATTACCGGGTTAGGTCAGCTAAGAAGGAAAGGAACTGGCCAGCCTACCTCCATTACCAGGCCAACTATATCAACTTCATGTGGGTCCAAGCAACCTTTGCGTTTAATGCGAAGATTAGCTTTTTTAATATTATATACAATCGACTGCTAAACCTGCTCACTGAACAATCACTTCATTTAAGACAGTCAACCCTCGTTGCATTGCTTCAGTGTAAATTAATTTATTACAGTTAATTACTTCAACTCCTCTTTAAAGCATAATTTAAAAATAAATTAAAAATTTTACGGCAAAAAATATATTTAACGTGCTCCTCCTAACTCAGCATACGACCATTTCCTCTCAAATTTAATTGCGCCCAGTCTTACTATCACATATATTATTACAGTACTTCTAACTTATTCCTAGCGTTCAAACATTAAACACACTAGATAAAATCCTCTAGGGTAGCTAGTCAAATGAGTCCGTAGATGAAACACGACATTTCGGAGGTCATAGGCTCTTCCTCCATTGTCAACTGTGACAACCAAAACATCGTGATTCATTAACGGACTCACTCGGCGATAGGCTGTTCACTTCCAGCTGGCGGTTCAAGGTCATGTACCTCTGCCCCCACTCCTCACCTCACCCTTCGGTCCCTCCTTCCCACTCCGAACCTAGCAGTGAGTCCAGATTGGCGGGTGGCAAATTTCTCCTTTCGCATGTACGAGTAAGGTCAGCGGAGTGAGAATAGAGGAGACTGACCTTAAGCCGCCTTTGTTAACTGAACTGGCTATAGTTACCCGAAATAATTGTACCTACATACAACGCCAAAAAACTTCCAGTTTTATATTAAACACACTAGTTTCAGGGAATATCCCAAGCGTATTTAACAGATTAAATAAACATAAATTACCTAAAATATACACATGGTAATAATAGTACATCTCACATAGATCAGCTTGAAACATATTTAGTCCGTCAAATGCGAATTAACATCACATTATGACTGAATATTGGGACAATATTCTAGAGGGCATTGCTGACATCTGGCTGCGAAGACGGAATCCCACCTGGGTGGATACAAATCTCGTCTCCCCCCTCCAGAGCTGGACGGGGGGTGGAGCGAACCCTCCCTGCCAGCATGAGAAGGCATGTCCAGTGCGCTGACACAGATTCTAATAAAGCCTCACCGGCGAGTAATTACTCTCGCCACGCTCCAGCGCTGTTTTAACGCCCTGCAAAGGGCCTCGCGCCCTTAATGAGTGCCTACCGGACCGTGTCTCCGCAAAGGGAGACTAATTTTATCAGCGCAGCGACATCTGGCGGGGGCTTCGCGTGTCGCGGTCAGGTAACATCTGCCGTCAGAACACCGCGTATTAACTCCGACTGAATTTTTTAGTTTGCTCAGCCCCAAAAGTCACTGCTTTTCTTCTACCTTCCCTGCAACTGGCAGCTTCTGTTTTGAGACGCGCTTAATTACAGTATTTCGTCGTGTAATTTTAGAGTCGGAATGAAAGTTGCATGTCTTCTTCAACTGTTTCTCGTTCGGTAGTTGAAACTTGCATGCACAGCCATGTAGTTCCGCGCCAGCTGCCGTTTGTGGTTCCGTATTTCAAGGTTTTTCTGGATATGAAATGGTCGGTATAAGAGGACATTGCATCCAAATCTAAAACAACTTGATTCCTTACCTGACATAGTACGGATTAATTTTTGATTACCGACTGTCTATATTGCGAAAGATATGGTAAAAATTCACACATAAGACTAATGTTGGGTGAACAAACAACCGCGGTCGTTCTCGATGTTATCATGGTTGTCCCGGTTGAACCGCGTCAATATATCGAAACCTAACGTTTTGGCCATCATTTTGTAGCCTTCTTCAGCTTGAGTGACGTTACTCCAAACGGTTAGCGCGTTCTTCGGGAGCTATATATAGGCGGCAACAGTTCCAGCGGTGACAGTCCTCTGAAGAAGGCTACAAAATAATGGCCGAAACGTTAGGTTTCGATAAATTGACGCGGTTCAACCCGAACAACCAATATAACAACACTAATTTTGTTGGGCAATTTGAGGCAAGACACTTAGGGAGCATATATAAACCACGTAGCTCCATTTTGGCCTCCTGTGAACGCTCCCTGCCCCCACGTAGCCCGACACAACCTTATCCTCTACCCCTCCCTTCCCACCCCCTCCCCCCACCCCTACACGTAACACATTGCTTTCTTCCCTATTTATTACAAAAGACATTTTGTACTGTCTTCTCTTGTCAGACTATTGTAAATTACATAAGGAGATAATTAAATGAACGAAATAAATATTCACATGCTGTTGTATGTTCTGTACCTCATTCTACCTGTAAAAAATAATATGAATGGAAAGCTACGAGGCCTAGATCGGTACCTCCCCTCCCTCTCCACACACTTAGTGCAGCGTAGCTTTTCTGCGAACCCCTTCTCCCCACCCTAGACCGAGCAACGTAGTTTATGGACGACGCCTTAATATTTCTGTTCTGCCCTATAACAGATTCGTGTATTGGAAATATATCTGTTAATTAGTTTAAAGGGTGTATCTATTGTTGGCTTGTTGTTAAAAAATGAAGCTATCTGCAGATCACATAGGAGTAGGCGCTTATGTTAGCACGAAATTAACACAATCGCTAACAAGGCCCAACTTACGTAAATAAATGGAAAGTGAAGGTATCATATGGTTATCCGGAATTAAAAGTCATAAAATGTAGATATGTAATAGAATTTAATAGTAATCTCTGTTGGCAAGAAACAGTGGGAAGATGTGAGATGAAAGTTTTAAAAGTCTTGTATCAATTAGAGAGAACAATCACGATATAATGAATGGGATATACAGTGGAAGCAAGGATTCTAAGATTTAAACGTTGATCAGGCGCTACATGAAATTGGTGAGATAAGTGACGTACATTATGAGTATCCAGTTGAAGAGTTAGAAGTGGGCAAACGAGGGCAGCTAATTATATCAGACGAAATTGCGTTAAAACAGAGTCGATAACGGGTGCGATAAGAGAGATGAGTGCGAAATCAATGGTAGACTAGAGGTGGGTGAAGAAACTAGTGGATATTTATATGACATAGGTTAGTTACAAGGTCTGGATGGAAGAAAGAGGGAGAAGGGATTTACAGCGCCTCTGTTTATAGTAATAACAATAACTGTTACTTTGAAGAATTGAATACAGATTAAAAATGAATTCCACTTCACGCAGAAATCAGACATAACTTTTGATCATGCTTATTTATTATTCACTAGATGATAAAATTTATAATGCAGTAGGCCGTGAAATTCTTTAAGGCCATATGCCATCCATCCTATTAACCAATAAGCACCAATATATTAAAATAATATTTTGTGTTGCTAGAGAAAGATTAAATCGAAAGAAATCTACTTCTTGATTACCACCTTGCCAGTGTTGAGAATGATCTCAAGAAAGGGAATTTTAATGAGGGTAGTAATTCCCAGAATTAAACAGCAGCGTATAGGAAATAGTGCACGAAACAAGCAGTTGATTTCTCGAAGAATTTATGCTCTTACTGCAATAGTTAGAAATATAACTTCCTACATAGTACCTAGTATCAATCAGCCGAATATTCAACCGACTTTACCGATGTGATTCTCCCCTCAACGACAAGCAGAAACCGAGCTTGGTGGGTGAGTGGTAATGCTCTGACCTCGCGTTCTGGAGGACTCGGGTTCAAATCCCAGTCCAGCAATTAAAATTAGGGTTTTCCGTTTTTTCCCACAGTCACTTCAGACGACTGCCAGGGTCGTTCCTCAAAAGGCCATGACCGAATTACTTCTCGTTCCTTACTCACATCTTCTCCACCGAGTGTGACGGATGAGCGGTAACGTTCTGGGCTTGCATTCGGGAGGACGAGGGTTCGAATCCCTGTCCGTCCATTTTTTAAAGTTTTCCATGGTTTACCCAAATCACTTCAGGCGAATGTCGGGATGGTGTCTCCAAAAGGCCATGGACGAATTCCTTCCCGTTCTTTGCCATCCAGTCCCTTCCCACCTCCAATGACCTCGACGTCGACGAGGCATAAAACCATAAGCAAAAACAAAAATCTTCTCGGCTCTAATGACCCGTATGTCAACAAGCGTAAAGGAAGCAAAAAGGCAACATAAGCAGGACGATACTGAAGACAGATGAAGAAAGAACATTGAAGATAACGCCAAAACACACAGTGAAGAACCTATCGTCACGAAGATAAAAATTATACACTCTTTTGTTATTTTTTGGACAGTTATGATAGCAGAACCATCTGCATAAAGATATTTGGTGGAATGTATGGAGGAAAGATGATTTGTTAAAGACAAATAAAAAAAACTATGGAAGACAGCTACAGAGAACAAATAATGCAGTAATACGTGGTTTGCCCACAAAATAAGTGTTATTGCTATCAATGTGGGCAGGTGTGCTATCATACATGACGAATTGCTGATCTTTGCAGACAATACAATGATGAATACTATTTATTCTCTGTGTGTGGGTTTTTAATGGGAAACCCTGATGAATTCGAAATGTTGTTTTTAATTTGTTTCCTGTATACATTCATCGTTAGCTGGTGATGTGTAAGGTCAAATAAACGTCAATAGTTAAGAACTGGATTCCTCTTCCTTTTCGACGACCATTAAGTAACTACTTTTAATGATTGCCTTCCTACCTCAGAAGTTACAAAGTCCACTTTCATAATTAAACTCCATATACCATTTCGTGTGTTTGGAATTTTTTATTGTGTAGCTTTTATGTATCAAGATACCATTTCAATGACGCTACGATCTCATCACTGAGTGATAAACGTCACTATCCGATAGATCTTCACCAGTCGTGTTAATGGAAATATCGGTATTCAATATGAACCATGACCAATTGTCCGGTCCCTAGCTGTCAGTGGCTCTTGCAAATCAGAAATTTGCCACTATGGAGGCTGTAGAGACTCAAGTGAATTACTTTCAAAGCTGAAATAAAATCAGTGTTCCACCAACCGTAGTGTCATCAAACAGCCGCGAGTTGGCCTAAGCAGATCGACACAGGCTTGATGCTTTTGGTAAACAGCCCGAGTGGCGGTTTGTTTCCGGTAACTTTCCGCCGAGAGAAAGCCCTGCCGGCGCCTGGGGCGTAGGCAGCCCGCGACGCGTGGGCAAACAGGTTCTGTAGGGCTGCACCTGGACGCCAGTCTCCTCGCCGCCGCAGACTGGTTCGCGAACACACTGTGCGCCAGGCGTGCCAACATCCAGTCCAGGATCTGTTCTCAGCATCTCTGCTGTCCACAATTAACTGTTATCGACTGCCCACTAAATTCATATTCATGACTGCATGAAGGAAGAAAGAGAGTGGGTATTATGTTGTTACTAATTATCATGATCTAACAATCTAATTTTTGCGCTGCAATTTATATTATAGTGGCAGTCACGAAATTAGTCCTGTGAAGGTCACGGAGTATCCTAACAGTGTTGCAAATCAGCAAAAAAATCAACTATCAGTAATGAGTGCGAAAAAATTTCTAAAACATAATACTTAACATGCGGAACAAGGTGATGTGCTTTATAATTCCAAACATTTGAGTGACTATTTTTAAAAAAATAGTAATTTGTTTCCATGAAAATTATAAATCAAAATACTTTTTCACTTCAACCGACAGAAAAGCAATAAAAAAATAAGAAATAAGTAAAAAAAAAATTATGCGCCTTCCTGAAAGTTAACAGACTCATACCGAATACATTCTATTCATTAAATAGGGAAGCATGTGAATAAAAAAAAAAAAAAATGTTACACGAAGTTGTTTAGGCTGAGTAATGTAAAATGTTGTCGCTGACTAACTTCCGTTTTATTTGTATACGTAAAAACTTCCAGCGAGAAAGTTTCTAAGAAAATACTGAAATTAATTCTGGTAGCAGGCAAAGCCTCTTCAGACAACCCCTTTTGGATTGTTTCACAGTTTATATTTGCACGAATGTTTGCACGCAGCGCATGCTCCAGTGCCGGCTGGTCGGTTGGTTCGTTTACGACTGAGAAACATATTTCCTGTCCTCCACAGAAAACCTATTTTCAGCTTCTGTAAGAATTATTATTGTCATTGTACAAAATGGACCATACATGACAAATTTTGCGAGAAATCTTCAAAAGCAAAGACAAAACTAAAATTAATTTATCAAATATAAGGGACCGATTATACATAGAAATGACTGCCACAAATTCCTCCATGTCAGTGTTTGTAATTTATGGAAGTATTTTTTTTTTTTTTTTTTTGCCTATTAGTTATTGGCAATATTCCTTAAAAATACTTTAAAATATCTGCTACAATGATTTTAATTAGGTTTCCAATGTCCAGGCGGCCTGCAGGTTCGCGAATATTATTTCTGTCTGTTAATACACTAATTGCATGATTATGTTCCTGAACATCACCACCATTAACATTACTCGAATAGGCCTTAAACTAAGGAAATAAAGCGACCGCGTGTAAAGATACGCATGGACGACCGGCAAAAGCTAATGTGGCAATGTCGCCGGCCCAACCAAGGGACAGAGGGTTGGTGCGGGCAGGGGAGACAGTGGAGACTACGTGACCATGGCAGGCCTAATTTCATGACGCCTACTATAAAAAATTTTTGGGGGGTATTACTCCTTGGTGAAGTCGAGATCATTATTAGCGGGATATGACGGGGGACAAGGACGGAAAGGAATATGACTGTATCCTCTTGAAGGTTACCTAAACTCTCACCAAGCGAATGCCGGGATTGTTCCTTTAACAGACCGTGGCCGAATTTCTTCCCGTTCTTTGCCCCGATCCACCCCACATATAATAACCTCGACGTCAATGAGGCGTAAAGCCATAAACCAAAAATGCACTACAATCCTGTAATCAATCTCGGAAATGTTAGGATAATCTTTCACGGTAAGAATGTATCAGAGATAATACGGTAATTACATTAATAAATTGACTAACAGTTTAGGTGTCTGATGAGGCTACCATGTTGAGGAATGTTTTCATTGAAGTATGTTGTGTGATGTACTGAAATGAGTTTAAAATTTTAAAATAAAACCTTGTTTAAGGCCTGATATTCTGATATAGCGTTTTAAAGCATATAGTACAAGAGTTCTTACTCTACTACAGCGTTAGAAAGCTGATGTCAATTTTATTTCACTAAAAACTGAACGATTTTTGAATTAAATTTTTCTCTGTATCATCCCAGTCTAAAATCCGCGAAGAAGATGAGATTATTTTCCAATTATCTGGTCTCTTTGTGGTGCAAGGCAAGTTAAATCAGTTATACAAGCGCTCCCACCGCAGGATTAATGTGTCAAGAACGAGCTGTCACAACCAGAAAGCCTTCCCGACTGGCCAAGATACGTCTAAATCCTAATTAATAGTGGAGCAGAGCTGCGGTAAACTAGGTTATTCCGATATGTGACGCCAAAAGTTTTAAATCAAAACAGCGTATATTCCGTTTTCAGACTCCATCTCAAAAAATGATATTAAATGTGTGATAAATTTTCATTTCTCAATAAAACCAAGCTGAACAAATACATTCGTTTCTGAAAAGTTTTCATAGATCTTTGTGCTTAGATATTTGCCAACGTAGCCAGAAATTCACCAGTCAGCCCTAGATTAAATTTATTTTAATCAGAAATAAGGTGTCGGCTATGTAACAAGATTTTTTTATATTATATCCAACCAGAAAACAGGGTAAAACAATGATCCAGCAAATTGATGTAATTTTAATACAAATATTTGTAAAAAAAAAAAAAAAACTGTGGCCCGTTGAGTATTTTTTTTCTTTGTTTGTTTCTAATATAATCTTTACATTTCAACTATTTGAGAAACGAAGACAATAGTCTAAAAAAAACCTCTACATTATGAAATAAAGTCTGTCACGAAATTTATTTTTTGTAAACTACTGACAAATTAAAACAAAAAGAAACACAGTACCTAAAATAAGTTTGTTTTAGAAAAAATGTGTTTGAAAGTGTTCATATCACTAAAATCGAATGTTCTATACATGCACAGGTTTTAGCTACTAAAAAATTCATTTTTCACAAAAAAACAAGCATTCACAAGAAGAGGTCCATTTGTAGAAGAAAATCACTACACATTTAAAGCTGTAAAAAACTACTATCGCTGGTTTCTTTTTTGTGGTATAAGCACTACGCAAAAACCACCAAACCGAATTCGATGGGGTTTTATAATTTGAAAGCTGAAGGTTTAAATTAAAATCTGCGATGTGTCTTATAACTCTTTGTGAACGGTGGGTTGAGCAATAAATGCTAATCTGTTAGTTTACTAGACAGATCGGCGCCAAAGATCACATTACATCACAAATGGACATTCCAATCTTGGATTCTATTATTATTATTGTTAACTACATAACATCGGTTATTTAGTGACATGGCACTTCTGAAGGCAATTGAAATAACTAAAAAAACCGTTGTAGTTTCTTTTCTTGTCTAAGCATTACGTAAAAGCCACCAAACTGAACTCTATTGGGTTTTTGCAGTTTGAATGCAGAAGGTCTAATTTAAATCTGCAATGTGTCTCACAACTCTACATGAACGATGGGTGGACTAGTAAATAATAATCTGTAAGTAAACTGAACATATATGTGCCAAAGTTCACACTACATCGAAGATCAACATTCCACTTTCTGTATTCTGTTATTATTGTTGTTAACAACATAACATCGGTTATTTAGTAACATGGAACTTCTGAAGACAACAACAAAAAATAAAAATAAAAAATTCGTTTTAGGGCAGTAATAATGACGTCAGGAACCTGTCGCTCGTGAATGCAATTCAACTTATTTAAAACTAAATTCATCGTTTCTTATGCGGTCACCACTTTACGAAATAGTTTAAAAAAAAAAATATCTGCGAAATGTGATGTTCACTCAAGTGATACTGCTGGCAAATGTTAAAAAGTGTGTCTTGTTGTATGCATAGACAAGATGCTGTTATGGGGTACAGAGGCGATATTGGAGTCTACAAAGTTTAGCATTTAAGAAGTTTCCAGATAATTGTGCTGCATGTGTTGAATATAACCTCCGCCATCCCCTTCTAAGCTCGTTTACGCCAACTTTGTGTGTTTCATAGCTTATCTTGAACTTAAGCAATTTAATGCCACCGGGAAATTACAACGCCGCTAAAGAGCAGAGCTGAAGGAAATTATAGCCGTATTTTTACACCCAAGTAACTTTCCTCTTATAAAAAACGTCAGAAATTTCCTCTAAGATTCATTTCTGAGAAGAAAATGGTAGTATCACCAGTGATGGGCTCCAGGAAGAAATATATGGTATTATCTGTAACGGGCAGAACAATGTAATTGTTTTAGTAAATTGCATCAGCAGAATTTTTAATTACTTGAAACAAGTTTGAAATGGCTTCATTGTAGCTCATTCAGAAGGTAAATAATTAAGAACTGGATGATTCTTGCTCACACTTTATGAATCCGTGCCTTTTCTTCGAAAACTTCTTTCCGAAACGGCTTCTCCACGCTTCATCCACTTGCGGAATGAAATTCTGCTTTAGGGTGAAATCAGCCACAACATTTGCCTTCCACTTCGCCTCTAATATGGTGCCAGTATCGTAGAAGAATCTAATGAAGAAACTGTAAAAGCAATTTAAGAAAAGGAAATGTCATATCTAGACATGACACTAGATTGACACCAGAAAATGAGAAAAAGTATAAACGAAGAAGAAATATTCTTAAGACAATAACAAAGAAGGTGAAACAAGAATCGTGGGACTGATTGATAAGTTTAATAGAAGTTTATGTCCATGGTTGGCAAGAGATAGTTTATAAGCTTTGTGAAACATCTGAGGAAAAATGAAAGGGAAACTTATAAATATAACTGAAGTAGAATCGAGGATAAAGCAGTATAAAGAATTATTCTATAATTAAAATTGTGGAGAGAAAGAAGAGGATCAAGGTACGTATAATAAAGACGCTAAAGATATTGATCTTACATTCACAGAGGAAGTTAATGTAACATTGAAATCAATAAAAAAAAAAAGAAACCTGAAAGTTTCTGGCCTGTATAAAATCAACATAGAACTAATTAAATGTAGAGGAATGATTTTAAATTTTGGAAAATTGCAACTAATTAATATACAAGATGTCCACAAATGAATATCGGGGTTTTAATGCTTTATAAGATTTATTACATTATCCTTACAGTTATAAATGATATGTCAAATGAAAGAGCAACTCAAACAGTTTTGTTCGTTGGCACTAGTGCGCATGTGCGTGAAATGTTTCCGCTGCGATCCGCTAGAATGCGGTAGTAGCAAAGATGGCGACTAGTGAAGAGAAAGCGTTTTGTGTTTTACAGTTTGCAAAGACTGAATCTGTAGTTACTGTGCAGCGTGCGTTCCGCATTAAGTTCGGGCGTGATCCTCCAAGTGACAATAACATCCGTAGATGGTATCATCAGTTTGAAGATACAGGCTGCCTTTGTAAAGGGAAAAGTGCGGGACGACCAAGAGTTAGCGAAGAGACTGTTGAGCGAGTGAGAGAGTCGTTCACTCGTAGCCCAAAGAAATCTTTTCGGAAGGCTAGTCGCGAATTAGAAATTTCTAAGTCGACTGTTTGGAAAGTTTTAAGGAAACGCTTGCAACTACGTCCTTACCGTTTACAGTTGTTACAGGCTCTAAAGCCTGCAGACCATGGTTTACGTGCCAAATTCGCTAACGAAATGTTGTTACATGACGATGAAGATTTTCTACATCATGTTGTCTTCAGTGATGAATCGACCTTTCACCTCAGTGGACATGTTAACACTCATAATGTGCGGATCTGGGGCTCAGAAAATCCTCAAGAGATCGTACAAGTGCAACGAGACTCTCCTAAAATCAATGTTTTTTGTGCCGTATCCCGGCGGAAAGTTTACGGACCTTTCTTTTTTGATGAACCGACTGTAACTGGTACTTCTTACCTTGATACACTAGAGCAATGGATCTTCCCTCAGTTGGAACAATATGAACCAGAGAACTTCATTTTCCAGCAAGATGGTGCGCCACCTCACTGGCATAACGAAGTACGCGGTTGGTTGAACGTAACTGTACCCGACCGCTGGATTGGCCGCAATGGGCCCAATGACAGAGCTTGCTATGCGTGGCCTCCACGTTTACCTGACCTAACGCCATGCGATTTCTACCTTTGGGGTTTCATCAAGGATCGTGTGTATGTGCCTCCGTTACCAGCCGACCTCCTTGAATTACGACAGAGGATTGAAGCAGCTGTTGCAACAGTTACTGAAGACACACTGCTCAACGTTTGGGAAGAACTCGGCTACAGACTTGATGTGTGCCGTGTGACAAATGGTGCCCACATAGAACACTTGTAAGCTTGTATATAAAACTGTTTGAGTTGCTCTTTCATTTGACATATCATTTATAAGTGTAAGGATAATGTAATAAATATCTTAAATATTGGATGCAAATATATACAAAAATAACAATCAACATGCTACAGGTAATAACACATGCTCTTCTATTAGAAGAACAATGTGAATTTAAAAAAGAAGGATCCTGTATGGATAACATATTCTACCTCAAACGGATACTGAAAAAGAGTATTTAACTGAAATATGTATATTGCTTTTGACGACTATGTAAAGGCGTTATATAAAGTAAATAGGGAGCAGTTATGGAAAATAACGCAAGAGAATGTATTGCCAAAATATTTACTACAAGTTTTCCAAGATATGTATAAAAGAGCAAAAATTGTAATAGATCTAAGTTATACACTAACAGAAGAGATAACAGTTAAGCAAGCAGTACGAGAAAATTGTATTCTCTCTATAGTTAGGAAGTGGTAGGAATATCTCCATTCTGGAATAAAAATAAGTTATAGCACATAAGTGAATAATATGCTATTTTCACATCATCAGTTTATTCTACAAAAAAAATGAAGAACAATTCCAAAATATGTTCAGTATATGTGTTAAATGTTATTAGTAATGATTAGAATGTGCCTCTGCGTCACATATAAAAATAAAATATGGTTTAGCAAGGGAAGTATCCTATCAGAGTCAAAATAATGAGTAACAATTAACCAACAGAACAGCTCTACAGCTTCGTGAATCATACTTTAACAAAGATAAACTAAAGAAGAAACACCATCCATTTCGAAACATGTTTAGAACAATTTAACTAACACTGAAAGGTAAAACCAAGAAGAGACTCAAATTTTCTAAAATAATGACAGTACCAACTCTGATGTAAACAAAATACAATACAATTCAGTTATTTTGATAAGTAAAAGGATATTTCCCGAAAGACAGAAGAAGGAATGAAAAGAAATTAGACAACGTCTAAAAGGTTCCTCATTGAAAGACAGGATTTTCCAAAACGAGGTAAATTGGAAGGACCTAGTTCCACAGATGGGTAATGACAGATTTCCAAAGCTTTCGCTGCCATACCCTCCTGCTTAAAGAGTTAAAGAGATTATCAAATAATGGATGTGGAACAGGCATATGGCTTATCTATTAAGAGAAAATAAGTAAGCATTCGCAGAAGCATAAATGTTTCTGTTACTTTACTTTGCTGTAATAACTGCTCCGGCGAGATGGGGTACATAGGGCATAGGTCCAAAAGTCCGGATTGGAGTAGACGTTACCACGTTTACGATTTTTCGACAAAGGCTAGGAGTGTCAACACTTTCTGACTCAAAAACTAAATTTTTCACAAACGATATTTCCATTAGTAGCTTCCTACAAGTCGACATTATTTTTATGGCTCATTTTATTTAAATACAAGAAACGCAGTCTAGCTACATAAAGTGAAAAATCTGCTGTGACCAGAGAATGTATGTAGAGTGGATAAAAATACTATTTATATACGGTAGTAAGGCTAACCTAACCTTGGTATTCAACCCGAAGATCGGTTGGACCCTCCCTAAGGAAGTACAGTTAGCGTGGTATTGAAGGTAGAGTAACCAGTTCCTTTCCTTCTTATCTAAACTAACTCGTTTATCCTTTATTTTAACTTAGAGTCTAAGCCACTCAAGCTTTCTTGCGTACTTCACATTACACAGCAAACTGTGCCAGAGTTGAAGGTCGTGTTAAGAGCCTATGAAAATCCCCGCCGAGACAAGTATTCGAACCGGAGACTTTTCGATCACCAGTCAGTCGCTTTACACACTGAGCCACCAGGACAAGGAAATGACAGGCCACCAGGTCAGTAGGTTGTTAGAGAGTAAACATCTTTACAGGAACGCATTTCGTTTCTCGTGCATCTAATTTGGGGGCAGGAATTTTTCAGCCCCGCCTGTGTACGCACAGTAGCAGAAGCGTAAACAGGGGAGGGTGCCCGCCCGAATTATACGCCCATTGGCACGTCACTTCGTTTGAGAACCGCCCGTGTAACGAAATTTCCATTCTTCCGAGGAACGCGTGTTATTAAATTTCTACAGAAAAGGATCGGCCTTTCATTAGTTTCGATACGGTCTATTAGCATTCTTGTAAAGAAGGGCAAACAATCCGACTTTATTGCCGGTCCGGTTTTCATTATCGCACTAGAGGCGCCGCTGAAAGGCTCCAAATATTAAATTCCAATTAGGGAGCGACGGGGGGGGAGGGATGGGGGAGGTGACAACAGGCGTCCCCCCTTCCACCCCCTACTGCGGTAAAGGGGGACACGTGGGGTCAGCCCGGCAGGAAATTGACGGGACCCTGCCCCCCCTGGCGACGACTGCAAATCGTTACTACCGGACCGTTCCCCAGCTGCTGCACCTAAAATACCTCCAACTACTGTCCGACCGTTAGTAAAGAGCTCTAATAAAACTATTCGCCGCCAAGCTAATAACAAAACAGTCATCGTAACATCAAAGTTCAGTACTGTTTTATTTGTCATTGTAAAAACACGCTAGAAGTTTTGTAGACTTTGGTGAATCTATTACGCTAAGAGAGGGGTAACAAGATTCAAAGATGACAAAATGCTACATACAAGACAGCTTCTGAATAAAGCACTAGCCGACACGGATGAGAGTTGTCATAACAAAAAATAAAAAAGCTACTTTGGTCATTGTATCATCCTATCCGTAACGGTGTCGTCACGCTGACTAACTGCGGCCAGAGATGTTAATACACAATCGAGGTTTTACAACAATTCTATTTGTTTAACAACTGCGAAGAAATAAACTGCCAGAACACTGAAACTAAAGTATGTATTGCCTTTAAATTAACGTATTAATTATTAATTGCTTTTTATTTATTTACTAGTGTAACCCCGTGACTTTTTTTTTACCGTATCGTCACGGGTCTAGAATAGTTCCGGTTTTTAGGATGAAAGATTATGACAGGTTGCCCTGATTTGACCAAATATAAACTTGACCTGTGTTTCAAGGTGCATAAAATCTCTTGATCTTGAAGAACTCAGAAGCATTAATAGAGATAGGTCATAAACACGAACAGGGACGATGGCGCAATCCTATAATTGCTTAAATACAAACCTGACTTGTATTTGACCCTTTAAGTTCACTCTGCAAAATTAAAAAAATAAAAAATCCTGTTTGCTTCGAAAATATCACTTTGTTTTTTTATTGAGACTGGGCAAACACTCGTAATTATTGATCATAGTATCTGTAACGGCCAGAGAACTTCCATATTATTAAACAGTTGAGCAGTTCCGAAGAAATAAATTGTCAGAATAGTTGGTTCGGTAACATATTTAGTCTGATGTCCACTTAAAATAACCTAATAACTCACGTACAACGAGCATGAAGAATGACCATTAACGAAAGTTGTCAGCAAAATACCAAAAAGCAAATAAATCTTAATTCACCAACTCTGGTCAAGCAACAACTTTAGTGAAAGTTTTAATTAAATTGAAATTTATCCCAAGCCGGAATGACAATTAGCATTCGTTGTTACAGTAGAAACCATAATTATTATTTTTTTTTTTCAAAAAAAGTTTATTTTAATTGCTTTCATTAGCAAGATGTTACTGAAAATCAGATCCACGTTTTTTCAGATGTAAAGTTTATCAATATTATTTTAGCTATGAAACGCTACGAAAAGCAAACTTAATTAATGTATTATGGCAATTAATTTGGTATCAGTTGCTTAGCTATTAAATTGTGGTCATAACCACGAATTTCTTCTAACGGTATATCTGGTCGCTGTTTTGCGAGCGAAGGCTGACACGTGACACCGTTCTACAGCCAATAGCTACCGAGGTGAGTGAATGAGTGAACATACGAAATTATATAGTAGATATTCAATCGATGTAGATGTTTTACTATACTCTCTGTCCAGAGATATCACTGTTTCAGTGAACTAAGAAATATGTTCCGCATTACATTATTTTCAAGGTTGTGATAAACATTTCATAACAATAATATTTAGTTAAGAAACTTCGATAAAATGAACTACTGGGTCCAAGCCGTTACTTTTGATGGGTTTATTAGCTATTTATATTCAATGTAGATATTTCCGCTATATTCCTTGTCATTGTTGCAACAAGCAATAAGGAATAAATTATTAAAACTCTGCGTTCAACTCGTTTTTTATGGGTTTAGCACTAGTTATCTATATATACAAAAGACAATGTTTGGATGCTTTATTGCTATAGACTAAAAAAAACTGGACCGATTTACGTATGGTTTTTCGGAAAATGGTCCGCATTGTGAGGAGAAAGTTTAAAGCTATTGAAATCCTTGTTCCGACCAGAAGAAAGAACCATCACTCACTCACAAGAAGAACTGGTTCGATGCATACAGCAGGTGGCACAGCAAATCGTTTCTTATTTCAATCGTACTGTTAACTTACATGTATAAGGCAATGTTTGTATGTGTTTTTGTTATAGGCTTAAAAACTACTGGATGTAATTTACGTGTTTTTTTTGTTTGTTTTGCAAAACAACTCGCATTGTCAGAAGAAGGTTTAAAGGTATTGAAAACCTCGAATAGACCTGTAGAAAGAAAGTAAAACTAAATAGACAATATAGATTGCATCTATATATTTATGAATGTTCGTATGTGTATCCGTTATTCGTATATCCTTCTGCAGTACATTTTTCTATAATACAGGGCGTTCGCCGGAAAACGCTACCCTCCCAGTCTGTTGCCGTCGGCAACTTGCTCGGTCAGTCGTGCCAGCAGTTTCCGCCACACGGCACCGTGAATCACCGCACTGTTTAACACCTCCGCTGCCCCAACAGTGCAGTGCAGTGACCCTTACATTGTTAAGAACGGTTTCTTTGCATTGTAGATAGTTTGTGACTTCAGTCTCTTATTAATCAGTGTTGTGAATAAACGTTTCTTTGCGGTTTGGCTGGTTTAGGGCTTCATACTCTTATTAATCTGTACCGTGTTTGAGTGTGAGTAAAATTATGGTACGTTACAGTTTGCAACAAAGAATATTTCTCTACGATACATATGTGAAGAAGAAGTCGTTTAAAAAGTGTCGCAGTAAATTTCGTCGCGAATTTCCTGGCGCTTTACTGCCAGCTAAATCAACAATTCTGCGTCTGGTTAAAAAAGTAAGAGAAACGGGTTCATTTTTTAACAAAAAGAGACTGTCGGTCAACAGTATTCTCACTGAGGAGAAAATTGACGATATCGCTTTTCGACTAGAACAGTCACCCAAAAAATCATTAAGTCAGTTAGGGCAGCGTGTGTCTCGAAATATGTTCAGAAGATGTGAAATGTGCATTACACAAGAGGGTCAACACTTCTAGCATCTTTTATAAGGTAAGCTAATGAATTACGTCACATTTAAATGCTTAGCACACAAGTTTATGAAGTTTATGAAGCGTAATTATTATGAAATAGTCCGCGGCCGACGGTCGAACAATGCCGGAAACTGAGCGCTCGCTCGCCGGGAGCAGTTTCTTCCTTGTAGCGCTAACAGTGGGTTGCGTTTCCCGGCGAACGCCCTGTATTATTGTATATTGGAAATAAGAAAATTATTTTGTGGACAGTTAAACGTTTGGATGCTCCTGCGAAGGAAAACCAGTGTATTTCTTTGTATATATGCGAAATGGAATCCCATCCAAAACATCGTATTCCACGACAATTACAATGAACTTTAAATTGAAGGCGTAATTGCAATTTATGTAATTCGAAACATAAAAATAATATTGCATATCTAAATATCAAATTTTAATAGAAGTTAATATCAAACTTTCATTTGTGTTCATTTAATCTATATGTAGGACTATACTCAAATCTAGCAATTAGTGAAGCATTGCCGGGTCAGCTGGTATATAATGTTTGTGGCATCAATGTTGACTTTCTGCGCCACATTTACAAATAATAAACATAGTGAAATAATAATTTAAAATTAATGTAATTTGCATTTTTGGTGGGAAGTGTCTTCATTTTTCAGATTCACAACACTACACTTTCTTGCACTGCACTATGTGTTTGTTATTACTTGCAAATAGCCGTTCTGTTTTGTTTACTAAGCATCGAGTTTTGTGTAGTTATGCGGTGCTGTTATGCAAAAGCACTGATGCTGAGAATGGAGCTAAAAGAAATACAATAAACCACAAAATGTAAGTAGATTATAAGTTAGATAATAATTCATTCCACTGTACCAACCACAACATAACCTGCTTACAACTTTTGTAAATAATTAACAGAAAAAACCCGCTGAAGATGCTTCTGCAAAAGAAGTGAAACGCGTACGGGAGACCAATAAATACAAAAAAGTTAATTGCTTTGGCGTAATTTATTTATTAATATTATCAGCAATTGAGGAAAAAATTATCCACAACATCCAGATGTTGAATCAGTGTTTAATTCAGCACTACAGCTCAAAAGGAAGGCAGGAAAAAAATATGACCTTTCCTAAAGATCAGAAACCTATTGATCACAGTCTTTAATACATGCATTGACATAAACTGTCGACGCGAATGGGAAAATGAACAGGACGAATTTTCCTGGGAAATTGTTATAGAAGCATGAAACCGTCACCTTTGACTCCTGGAATGGCACAAAAATGTGATTTACTACTGGCTACAATACAAAGTTAAAAGAATTATTTAATCACTACAAGAGCAAGACTAGAGAATCATGAAAGAGAAATAACTGATAAAAGAAATGAATAAAGGATGGATTATACCACCTATGATATTTTTATTCTACTGGGACTTAAAGCTCATTGGATTCCGTGAGTCACTCATTTCGTGGAGCCATGCAAAAGAGAAGTCTTAATTTCCGGCCCGAGAATCGAACCAAGCTATTCCAGAATGCCAGACCCGAATTTTCCCGTTCATCGACGAGACTCGGTAATTTTATTATAAAGCTCGGATGAGTTATGGCGGAAACGAAATTGCATATCGCTTCCACCAGCTGCTACTGGTACGGCTATTTCCAAATAAATCTGTTATTTATGTGATGAACACATTGATGTTAATGTCTGATCGGCTCAGGTTAATTTATTACGAGTGACGGACAGGTTAGGAACAGAAGAGCGATGGCACGTTTGATTGATGAGTTTCGATCCCCCATCTGGAATCCGACGTTTGTTTAGTTAACTTATTCGACAGCAGCGGAAGAACTACCTGGATGCAGCCCTGCGGAATGGAGAAGCAAAACACATTGGTCTAAAAAAGAGTCATCAAAATAAGGGTGCAAGTTATCTCAATCTGTGTAATATCACGCATTCTTTGCATCACACTGAAAGGTCGAATAGCTATGGGTAGTTGATTTTTTTCCCTTTTTTTTACTTATTGCTTTACGCTTTGTAGACGGCTAAGGTCATTAGAGGCGGGATGGGACTGGGGACAAGGAACTGGAAGGAATTCGGCCATGGCCTTTTTGAAGGAAGCATCCCGGCATTCATCTGGAATGATTTGGGGAAACCATGGAAAACCCAAATCTGGATGCCCGGACGGGGATTCGAACCCGCGTCCTCCAGAATGCGAGGCCAGAACGTTAACCGTTCATCCACCACGATCGGTAATGTGAAGTCATTCGAATGTTGTCAGATGTTTTCTACCTGGATAGGCTGAAATAAGAACTACATTCACACGAACAAAGATTTAGAACCATAAAACCTTGTCTGTTGGATAAATAGTAGCGTTACTTCTAGTACTCCATAAAGACTGGTTTCGTTTCTCGTTCCAGCATCTCAGATTTAATTAGAACTGATAAGTTATACAATACCGATAAATGATGACAGTTGTGTTCAATGAAAATAATAATATAATTCTCGATTGCACATTTGTAGATAATACAAAAATCGTGCTGTTCATATTCAAAATTATCCTCTACCCATTACTTCGTTCTCGTGGACCAGGGATGTTCTAGTTCTTTTTTCCTGTTATTTGTAATAAATTGCTATCATTAATTTAGTAGCTTTTGGTACGGATAAAGTAATAACAGAATGCATTGGAAATTTCCATTATATATATTTTGCTCTCAGCAACTGAGGCCATAAACCAGCTCAACGGTATAATAATAATTCCGTGTGGTCGTAATGACCTGGTGACAGGGTTTCTATTGGCTGCGCATTCCGCCCCTGTCGTAGCCGCCTTAATCCTGCCTATAGTTTAACGTGGAATCCGAACCACGGAAGCGTTCTGGCGTACATCACATTACACAGCAAACTGTGCTAGAGGTGAAGACCGGGTTGTGTCTATGAAAATCCTCGCAGAGACAGGGATTCGAACCGGGTACAGCTCAACGGTGATTACGTGTGATCTAGTTTCTTCCAGTACGCATTTTTCCATCCAGTTATACTCTTACACAACACAGGACGGATATGACATTTACAGACACAACACTTAAACAACGGTAAACGCGGCCGGATTCGAACCGGCTACATTCGGCACGTGGAGCTAGTGTTCTAGCCATTACGCTACAGAGACCGGTATCATTAAATTATTATCATAGCAATGAATCAGGTCTAAGCTAGCACTGCTTGCATCAAACATTTCTTGTGATAGACTTGGAAAAATTTCACTTGGTAGTGTAGGGCCTAATTGTTTCTCAACATTTACTTCTGTTGAACCTTCTAACAATATGATTTTACAAAAACATTAGTACGGTATTAAGTTATGAGTCAACTTCGAAGTCTGAAGCTAAATACCTTTAAGAGGCAGTGGCATGAAAAATATGGAAACAGCGGAACGGCAGCAATACGAATCCGTTTCCTTGACGGTAAGCAACCAAAAAACTGGTTAGTCATACCCGAAGAATGATTGTATGAATCTTATTGGTCCATGTATAACATCATTCTGCCCCTTTTTTTAATTCACGGTACAGTTTTTCGTGTTATGTTGCTTCTTTAGTTAGTTCAAAGTTTATTAAAAACGCACTACGGTCACGAACCCGTAAGAAAATAATACTGCTGCTATAGCTAGTATCAAAAGAACAACTTTGGTTTAACACCGTTTGCCGAAATCACTACAGAAAAAGCCAGGATGGTTCCTTTATACAGGAATTTCAGATTTCCACCCCACTTTCCTTACACATAAACCTATGCAAATCCTAATTACCTCCTAATATACAAGCCGAAAAAACTAAAGAAAAATAATAGTATTAAAAAAAAATGTTTTTTAAAAAACTAAATTTCTGTCTTGAATGTATACTGTAGGCGCTATGTAGTTTTGCATATTACTGCTTTACGCTAGCCCATAAATATATCTCGGCAGGTATTATGAAATATTTGTTGCTGGGTTCGAGAAGAGCACGCAATCATCTTTTTGGCTAAAGTAGGATATATATTACTACAATCCGGCAGATGTGGCTCGATAAACACCACGAGCAGGACTCGTGGTTGTAATTCACCTTGAAACGTTTAACACGGAAATCTCAAGGATTAAATTGTATATCAGCTCGTATCGCTCTAAATGTCTTTTCCTAATTTAAATATTTTATGCGTAATTTTCCACCACATTTTTTAATTAATAAGAGAATTATTTGTTTCACAATAATTAGACATTGTTGTAACCTCATAACTAGTGTAGTCTGGACTCATGGGTTCACCACAATAAGCGAACATCAATGAAACATCATTGGCCGTGGCATCCTGAATGGCTGAAAGTCTGTGTCCTTCACGTTCAGTGAATGCTGGATACGCAATTTCGTTTTATCAATGGACTTGACGAGATTAAATACCTGAGTTATCATTTATTGACTTTTAGTTCTTCTCGCATTTGAACTCTTTCGATTTTAGAAGTATGCAATCGACTGAATTAAAGATTTAAATTACATAATTTCTCCTCATGTAGTTCTGAAATACCTGATCGTAAATTAAAAGTATTATCCAATAGTAAACAACTATAGTTCTCCACGGCGATGCATACCAATAAAAGTTAATCACTTACGACATTAATTGTATGTATACAGGGTGTTACAAAAAGGTACGGCCAAACTTTCAGGAAACATTCCTCACACACAAACAAAGAAAATATGTTATGTGGACATGTGTCCGGAAACTCTTACTTTCCATGTTAGAGCTCATTTTATTACTTCTCTTCAAATCACATTAAACATGGAATGGAAACACACAGCAACAGAACGTACCAGCGTGACTTCAAACACTTTGTTACAGGAAATGTTGAAAATGTCCTCCGTTAGCGAGAATACATGCATCCACCCTCCGTCGCATGGAATCCCTGATGCAGCGCTGGAGAATGGTGTATTGTATCACAGCCGTCCACAATACGAGCACGAAGAGTCTCTACCTTCCTGCAATTGGGCCAACTGGCGGTGAATCGAGGAAGTACAGTACATACTAACGAAACTAAAATGAGCTCTAACATGGAAAGTAAGCGTTTCCGGGCTCATGTCCACATGACATATTTTCTTTGTTTGTGTGTGAGGAATGTTTCCTGAAAGTTTGGCCGTACCTTTTTGTAACACCCTGTATATGTTCGTTTGGGCCAACTATGAACACGTTAAGTCCTAGTTTGGCTTGAATTTGCTGTGGATGTGTAAACATCAGTGTTACAACATTAATTATAGGGTCATAATTTGAGTTCTTGTGCGAGAGGAAGCCGGTTCATTGAGTTTTCCATGATTTCCCTACATCACTCCAGGCGAATGCCGGGGTTCCTCCTTAAAAAGGCCATGGCCGAATTCCTTCCCTTTCCTTGTCCTTAGTCCCATACCGCCTCTAATGACCTTGACTTCGACGAGGCGTAAAGCAATAAGTAAAAAAAAAAATAATAATAATAATTAAAAAAAAGTGTCTGTGTCTGGAGTTTTCCCCACTATGCACGATGCATGTGGACAGATTTTTCTAGCACGTTATACAGTTAGGAAAGGAAGCTTGCTTCTGCTCCCCGCCTTGCTATAGACGATTTGAATGTACGTATATCCTTACAAACCAGCTCGTCAGTATGCGCGACAGTGTAACAGGATCTTTCACACCACTGCCAGCTGGCATTCAGCTACCGCAGAACGCGTGCGAGTTTATAAAACAAATATGACCAACAGCAATGGTCGAAATCTTTGCAGCGCCAGTGGATACACCATTCCTCCAATACCTTGCTACTGACAACCGAAAAAAAGGAGAATTTTATTTAATTTTTCCAATATATTCTGTTTTAATAACTGAGGTAGAAAAATCATTGCGCATGTAGGATTCGAATTAAATAGCACATTTCGTTCCAAAATAACATATTGTAATGTACCATTAGGATACATTACATATGGGTGTGCTCTTTGTGCAAAAGGAAAAGAATGTATAAAACTCTTTTAGTGTACTCTGAGGGGGGAGGTCGGGGGGGGGGATGAAAAAAACAGAGCGAGCGTCACGTGACTTGCAGAGATGATTATGGATAAACTATCGGCAAGATTAATTCATTAAAGTATCTGCGTTCGAAGATTGTTGATAAAGACTGTTCTGATATGATTTAGCAACTGAACTGAAGACTGGCACAAGAAACGGTATGATTTTAAATGGATTGTTCATTTGTGTGTGTTTATTTATACAATCCATTGTCGACCTGAGACTTTATGCTCTGCATCTAAGATAGTATTTAAGTTGTTTATGTTAAAGATTGTGATTGAATCTTACTTATTCAGAATAATAGATGTGTGACTAGTTAACTTAAGTGATACACAAAGTAATATCGCTCCTTCTCTTATAATTAATTAGATCGAAATATAATTGATTAATATTAAATTTTAAAGAATAAGAAGGTACAATTAACCGGTACACTTCAATATAAATAAAATTATTATTCAAGGCTACGTCTCGGTGATGACGAAACACACACACATACCTTTAAACTATCTATTTAAAAAAAAATAAAGAGCAATAATGATTTTTCCGGTTTGTTCGATACTGTAAAGCAAGCAAGTGTTCTCTCCTTTCTATTATTTGTAGCAGTGGACGATGAAATACCGCAGAATACATTATTCAGCATCGATGAAAGGACTAATTGTGTGGGGAGAAATTGAGGAAGAACTGTGGAGAAGCTGTACGTCTGAAATAATGTAGTCACATTGAATTTATAACGTTCTATGCAGAAAAACAGTGGAGAGGCTTTACATCTCGTCAACTTCGAGGTCATTACAGGTGGGAAAGGACTGGAGATAAGGAATGGGAATGAATTCGGGTACGGCCTTAGGGGGCATCCACAAATTACGTGAGGTGTTTTTCCGGATTTCTGGACCACCCCCCTCCCCCCTGGTGAGATTTCGTGAGATCTGGCCGGACACCCCCCCCCCCTCTGGTGAGATCTGGTCCGTGAGAACCCCCCCTAGAAATCGCCCTGGAAACTTTTGTAGCCCTTTTTTTTTAGGTCACACCCTAACTTTTTTGACGAAATACCCTCCTAAAATCGACTTTAATTGTAGACCTTTTTTTATTTTCTTTTGGCTCTACTGTTCCAAAAATTTTCGCAAAATCTCACGTGAGATTTCCGTAGACCCCCCTCCCCCCTGGTGAGATCTGGTGAAATTTCGCCGGACCCCCCCCCTATTTCACCTCACGTAATTAATGGATATCCCCTTATGAAGGAAGCATTCGCCTGGAGTGATTTTGTGAAACCGTAGAAAACCCAAATCTGCCTGACCTGACAGGGATTCAAACCGGCGTCCTCCGGAACGCGAGGACAGAGCGTTACCGCTCACCCACCACGTTTGGTAAATAGGAAACATAAAAGACGGATATTGGCAGACAGTTTTTCCCCCGTAATTAAAGTTAGGGTAAGCTTATGAACGTTGAAACTCTCGTCATGATTTGTGCATTTCGGAATTATACAGGGTGTTACAAAAAGGTACGGCCAAACTTTCAGGAAACATTCCTCACACACAAACAAAGAAAATATGTTGTGGACATGTGTCCGGAAACGCTTACTTTCCATGTTAGAGCTCATTTTATTACTTCTCTTCAAATAACATTAAACATGGAATGGAAACACACAGCAACAGAACGTACCAGCATGACTTCGAACACGTTGTTACAGGAAATGTTCAAAATGTCCTCCGTTAGCGAGGATACATGCATCCACCGTCCGTCGCATGGAATCCCTGATGCGCTGATGCAGCCCTGGAGAATGGCGTATTGTATCACAGCCGTCCACAATTCGAGCACGAAGAGTCTCTACATTTGGTACCGGGGTTGCGTAGACAAGGGCTTTCAAATGCCCCCATAAATGGAAGTTAAGAGGGTTGAGGTCAGGAGAGCGTACTAACATACTAACGAAACTAAAATGAGCTCTAACATGGAAAGTAAGCGTTTCCGGACACATGTCCACATAACACATTTTCTTTGTTTGTGTGTGAGGAATGTTTCCTGAAAGTTTGGCCGTACCTTTTTGTAATACCCTGTATGTCATAATTTATGACATAGTTTTTCATACTCTTCCTGCAGTTCGGTTACAGAGGGGCTTACTCAAAATTGCACGGTTGGGTGCAATCAACGATGGAGCCTAGGTGTTTCTTCTAGGCTATATTTCTGGGTAGGTTCTTCAGGCGTACTCAAACCACTAAATAAACTACAGGGAGAGAACAAGTTAGGGGGCATCCACAAATTACGTGAGATGTTTTTCCGGATTTCTGGACCCCCCCCCCCTCCCTCCTGGTGAGATTTCGTGAGATCTGGCAGGACCCCCCCCCCCCCGCCTCCTGTGGTGAGATCTGGTCCGTGAGAACCTCCCCCCCCTAAAAATCGCCCTGGAAACTTTTCTAGAGCTTTTTTTTTTTTTAAGTCACAGCCTCCCTTTTTGACGCCTAAAATCGACTTTGGTACAAATTGTAGAACTTTTTTTTTTAGCTCTACTGTCTAAAATTTTTTCGCAAAATCTCATGTGAGATTTCCGTAGACCCGCCCCTCCCCCTTGGTGAGATCTGGTGAGATTTCGCCGGACCCCCCCTCCTATTTCACCTTACGTAATTAATGGATGCCCCCTTACTAGAAAACGGTAAAAGGTCGATACACTGACAATTATCAGGCACATCTCTGGGACCGACAACGTATAGCTTTGAAGTATGTACCACTACCAGCAGAAATGAAAACAGACTCCAGGCGGCCGAGATGAAGTTCCTAAAAACAATGGTACAGAAGAGACGAGATCAGGAATGAAGTAATCCGTAAACCGATCCCATTCAATGAAACCATTCAAGAAAAAATAGCCAAAAAAATTGCAATGGCTGGGACTTGTCAAGCAGATGTACCCAACAAGAACAGCGAGGGTATGGCTGAAAAAAGAACTGAAGGGTAAAAGACCAAGAGGCGGGCTCAGAAGGAGATGGATTAACCTTGTGAAACTGGACCTGTAGGAGAAAGGTACATAATGGTCTATAATCCAAGAAGAGAAAACATACTTGGACAAGCAAAGGTGGCGAGCGCTCTTACACCGCACCCGGGAAACTGGAGACGGAAGAACTCGATGATGATGATCTATGGGGCCGAGGCCTAGAAGTGGAATACCAAGCTCTATCCCCGGGAGTCACATCATTATCATAGCACAAGTCCAAACACGTATTAACAAACATATATTTGTTACCGACCAAACCCGATATCAGGCCAAACTGGTTTGTCCTAGGCCAAACCTTTTTATCCTACACTTGTCAGGATATACTAGGTTAGCCCAGGACAATCTAGTCTGGCCTAGGCCGAACTGATTTTGAATTGTTATTGAAGGCAATTAGATTGAATCTTTGCAACAGCAACTGTATTGGATCATTGCAACAGCGAAAATAAACACGTTATGTACTCTATTGTAGGTTAGTTTCGCACGTTACGTCGTTTTTATATTTAGAATAGGTTTTCAAATTTTTTCACATCTTTTTTGTTTGTTTGTTACAGAACTGAATTCGACCTTTGTTCTAAATAATTTCTCCAAGAGTGTGATGTCAATCAAGATGTTCAAATCTCACTAAGAACTGCAGCTGCCAAACATTCATTTCGGGCAGGAAATTTTTGAAAAACAATAGTCGTGTTCAGTTCTGTAACAAACAAACAAGCAAAGGAGTGAAAAATATTTGAAAACCATTTCTAAATATAAAAAAAGTAAAGTACGTAGCTAACCTACAATAGAGTGTCTGCAATATTCCATGATTAGTTCCAATTTTGTACAGGCCATAATGTGTTTATTTTCGCTGTTGTAACGATTCAATCTAATTGCCTTCAATAACAATTCAAAATAAGTTCGGCCTAGGCCAAACTAGTTAAACCTAAATATTTAGGCCAAACTAGTTTGCTCTAGGCCAAATCCTACGATTGTCAGGATACACTAGTTTAGCCAGGATAAACTACTTTGGCCTTATATCGGGTTTGGCGGTAACGTGTATACATTTACATATACACGCATCTATTCAAACACAAATACATGCAAAACACAAACAAACATATACACACCAACAAACATACAAACAAGCAGACACACACATAAGCATGCGCGCACATTCACCAACGAACACACACACAACCATCGCTATGAAGTGAGAGGGAATCAGCAAGGTATCCCACCATCATATCACTGCTTCGCAATGCCTGCAACTGTAAATTCCACACCTGTCATTCTACTGTTAATCTTCAGTTTAAATTATCTTCAACACCTTTAATTAGCGGACAAGAAAACAGAACAGGACGCGAATAACACTGAGAAAACTTTCGTGCCTGTCCTGCTATATCACTGACATTACAGCACTTTCTCTACTAACTTCCCTTCTTCTGAGTAATTTCCGAGACGCATAAACAAGGCCAATTACTTTGTCTGAATGAGATGGGTATCGTCCACCTGCTTAAAAAGGCTAACAGCATGCCAAGTGTCAGCCACCTGCTGACCCATTCTTTCCCCCTCCTCCCTACACTCAGTTTGACTCATTAGCAGCAGTAAACACTGTGGGGGTGAATACCCCCTTCCCAAACCCCTCCCCAACATAATACCTTTTACGAGCACGAGCCGCTTTACGATTGCAGTTTTAATGCTCCCAGCACAGATTTATGGAGCTCTTCTCTCAGTGACTTTTGAACGTAAAAGAGAAAAGCGTTGTCGGCCCTTAGTACCACTGTCAATGTTTAGTATTTTCCTTAAGAGTCATGACATGTCCGTCCTGTGGTGAATGTACTGGAGAAACTGATTCACGTTGTATGGTCTTAGTTTTCGAATGCCATTTAATAAATTAAAAAAGCAAATAAAATAAACGTAAAATGTTATATTACCTAATTTGTATTTGCACCAAGTTTCAAAAACCATGTATTATTTCAGTTTAAGCCTTATTTATCGAATGGCAGCCTAAGCATTTGTATACTATGGTCATAGAAATTAATCCCAGATGACAGGAGATATTTATCCATTTATCACTCAATCAAAACCTGTTTGCCAAGGAATCTATTAAGGCGTAGGATCACGTAATAGTCGCTTGTTGTAAGGTAATGATACACTTTTCATTTTTTACCGAATATAGTTGTCCTTTCAAAATTCATAGGGTACATTCTCTGGTTCACTATAAATTATAATATATCCAAGACCCATTCCCTCAAATTTGTATCACTGATCAAACGTTCGCCAAATATTTCATAAATCTATACGAATTTCACAAGACCACCTATTCCTTGTGTTCAAATATTAATTATGGGCCTTATTTCATGATTTGATTCTCCATTGGATTCCATTAGACATTTCCAGCTTTTAATAATACCTATGAGCACAAACATACTTTACTACTATGGTGTCTTGTTACTTAGAAATGCGTATAGGAAAGCTTTACCAATGCACAACAAGCCTTTTGCATAGATACTCAAGGCATATGCTCAAATTCAACTTATTTCCCGAATATCACACTTCACTTCTTGTCCGGCTTTCTTTATGCAGATAAGAATGCCAGCAATACTCCGATTTTGATGTGGAGATAAAACGGTAGCACTTACCACAGAGCCAAACTCTGCAACTTACAAAACTGAGTATGGTACGAGTGATTTCCAACAAAAGTGTTCTGGCACTTATTCAAACACTTAATAATTCGAGGGATGAAACAACTGCCACTTCACATCACCAAGTAGCATTCATCCTGTTACTAAAACAGTGTATTTACATGGCTATCGGTAATGGAAGTTTATATTCGCATACTATTGTAGCTCAACACTTAACACTCAAGTAAGGTCAGAAGGAAAGAGATACAAAAACGAGGCATTACTCAGCTACAGGGTGTCCAGAAAAGGACTCCCTGATTTCAAAATTAAATATCTCGAAAACAAAGATCGATAGAGGAACGCAGTAAACGGTATGTTTATCGTGACAGCTGTAAGAAGTGTATACAGCAGTTTGAGGAATACTTCGGGAATCGAGTCATTGCTTTGGGATATCCCGAATTTACTGGTGCAGGCATGGATTGGCCTCCATATTCGCCGGATGTGACTCCCTGTGACTTTTTTTTGTGGGGCACAGTGAAAGACATGGTCTACCCGAAGCATCCCGCCACGCTGGACGAGCTGGAATCGGCGATCTCTGCGGCATGTGAATCCATTTCGGTCGAGACACTACGAAATGTGATGGCGAATTTCATTCTTCGTTTGCGCCACCTCTGTAGTGCCAATGGTGAACATTTTGAAAACATTGTGATGTGATTGTTTGCAAAGATTGTTTTCATACGATTATTTCACTTATGTATGCTGATATGAGCTGTACAGCGTACATCTGTTAGCAGCTTTTGTAACTATTATTTCACACTGCTGTATACACTTCTTACAGCTGTCACAATAAACATACCGTTTACTGCATTCCTCTATCGATCTTTGTTTTCGAGATACTTAATTTTGAAATCAGGGAGTCCTTTTCTGGACACCCTGTACTTTGTGGTATTAATTAACCACATACAATGCTGATTCCACATTCCTTCATGAAAACATATAGGATTTTTATAAGCTATCGTCAGTTCAATTGTTCTATTTATTTGACGTGTAGTCTAGTATTCCGTTCCATGTCAATCAAGGAATATTTCATTTAAATGTTTTGGGTTCTAAACTGCTAGAGTTCGGAGCAAGTATGAAGGCGGGTCACGGGCGGATGCGCAGTAGCCTGTGGAGCTGTACCACGTGACTCACAGCCAATCGCGTGTCAGTAGCTTTCCTGTGTTCGTTCTGTGCGCGTCGTGCTGTGTTCGTCAAGTTTACAGTTTATTTCACTTATAGTGTTCCGTGTTTAGTGATTATTTTGCCCTCATAGTGTTCATTATGAGTGATGGTAAGGAATCACGCCAAGTGTTGCACAAACAAGCGAGAGGAATAGTGTTCCGTGTGTATCAGTACTTGAAAAGGCAGTCTTCTTCTGAGTCCGCGCCACCATGTGGTGCGAGTCGCGCCGTTGCCAAGTGCCCGGAGCAGACGGCTGAAGCTTGTGGTGTTGGTTTGCGTGACAGAAGCAAATTGGCAGCGTCGCAACACATCTCCCCTCTCTCTCTGCGCAGAACGCGAAGCCCACCCGCCTTGGTACGTGCTCCAAACTCTAACAGTGCTTAATATTCTACAGAAATCTTCTAGCATATACGTTAGTGGAACTTAACAGTTTTGATGTACTAGTTTATAATGTAAAGTCATTACCTTAGCAGCTAAGCCAGTCTACCGGGTGTCTAAAAAATGATCGGTATATTTGAAAAATCAATAAAAATTAAACGGGCAGCGATCGAAATACACCGTTTGTTCAATATGCTTGGGACAACAGTAAATTTTCAAGCAGACAAACTTTCGAAATTAGTTACAATTTTCAACAACAGTTGGCGCTGCAGGCGATTTGAAAGATATCGAAGTAAACGCAGTCTGGGAGTTCGCCATTCTGTAAGTCATCTTTTGTGCGGTAAGTGTGTGCTGTTCACAGATTGCAAGTTTGCTGTTAAAAAAATGGTTTATTCCTTTAAATGATCGTACTTTAGATTTTTCCAGACTGCAGCGCAATCTGTTGTTGGAAATTGTAACTAATTTCGAAAGTTTGTCTGCCTGAAAATTTACTGTTGTCCCAAGCATATTGCAACAAACGGTGTATTTCTATCGCTGCCCGCTTAGTTTTTATTGATTTTTCAAATATACCGGTCGTTTTTGAAACACCCTGTAGATTGTGATTTCCAGCTAGCAATATCTGAAGCTGTACACCTGATGAAAACAGCAGAGCCAACTGTCGAAAAGTTGTTTCTTTACGCCGCTATGGGGGCATCCATAAATTAGGTGAAATAGGGGTGGGGGGGGGTCCGGCGAAATCTCACCAGATCTCACCAGGGGGGAGGGGGGGGTCTACGGAAATCTCAGATTATGCGAAAAATTTGGGACAGTAGAGCCAAAAAAAGGTCTACAATTTGCGCCAAAGTCGATTTTAGGAGGGTATTTCGTCAAAAAAAGTTAGGGTGTGACCTAAAAAAAAAAAAAAAAGTCTACAAAAATTTCGAGGGCGATTTCTAGGGGAGGTTTCTCACGGACCAGATCTCACCAGAGGGGGGGGGGGGGGGGTCCGGCCAGATCTCACGAAATCTCACCAGGGGGGAGGGGGAGGTCCAGAAATCCGGAAAAACACCTCACGTAATTTGTGGATGCCCCCTATTCGACTGAACTCCTGTATGCCGGGAAAGTCTCCACCTACGTATGTTTCCTTTTTATTTTCCAGATGCAGAAAAAAAAAATCGTTCCTGAGCAATGATTACGTTGCTATGCTTCTGTTATTCAAACGTCATTGATGGTAGTCAGGCGTAGTTTCTAAGTAGTTCATCGTCGTTTACGAGATGAGGTTAGCAATTCCCGAAAATAGGCTGCCTCCGAAATCGGAAACTTCTTTAAATCGAACCGTAGCGGTTTCCCCCTTTCCTCCGCACCCCGGCCGAACGAAAGATACGTCCCCATTTCCATACCCACAATGCCGTGCGTGAGAGCACCTCATTCGGGCCAGGTCGATAAGTGTCGGGCCACACAACCTTTCTTCCACATTCCACTCCGACGATACGGGACGGGCGGATTTATCACGCGACGCTTCTCGCCGTGAACAAACGAATCGATAGCCGGGGAAAGAATGGGCAATTTCCTGGCGGGTTGCGCTCGCAGCTGCTGACAGCTCTAAGAGACAGACCGCCGCCTACCTGCGATCGCCCGTCACAAATCTTGCGGACGTCCATGAATACTGACTGTGGGATCTCCCAATGAAGACGCCAGGCGGACGGACGGCTAAATGGGGCTGCCGACTACCTGCCCCATTGTGTGTTTGGCCCGGGGGCCAGCCAGGTGTTTACCGCCTGCGGTTGTCTGCCCCAGCGGGCTTTCACGGCCTCGGGGAGTGAGCTCAAAACAAGCGAAAAGGAAGGAGGAACCGACCCCATTGTGAGGGAAGCACACAATGGGCAGAACCGTTCGGTGGGCCGCAAGAGGACACAGACGTCAAGGCGCCCGTCGTGTACGACTCGCTCTCCATGCTGCTGCCGCGGCTTAACACTGTACGACATCAAACACCGAGAGCTGATCCCAGCAGATGTCGTGTGCGGGCACTCGGGCTGCGGATCATAACACCTTCAGCAACGAAACACGTTAACCGTCATTTACAGCTCGTATAACCACTAGTATGGAAGTGATCTTTTAAGGGCGAATTCTCTTGACTGGAGAGAACAACTGTTCATGACTATTGTGTTATAGATCAGCGGTTCCCAACCTTTATCTGTACACGACACACTTTTAAGTAAAATAATTTTCGCGACCCACCTAATATGAGAATCAATATAATATCAGAATGGGAACTGTTGTATGACGTCGATACTCTATCTACTATCCTATCCTACAAAAGGCAAATTTTCGTACAAAGGATATAATATCAACAAAAACAAGAATTAATAATACATAAAACACCAAACATATAATTGACTGGGAGGCGGCTCCACATGCCTCATCAAGTTGACAGCTAAAACTCCACGATTAGAAGTAACTCCATCAGCATCTTAAAATGCAACTGATCTGCCAAGTCGATTTTTGGTAGAAACCACCTGCAGACCCGATTTCGCACTGCCTGCATTGTAGTTACAAATACTTGGTTGGGTTTCAGTAACATTTTCAAACCTATTATTATCAGACGCGAAGGTTGAAGTTTTGTCACCATTTGAATAGTCTCTTTTACGGCACGACCCAGTCCTCAACCAACTTTCCAACAATCACATTGAATCTACTCTCAATCAAAACAAAACGCAAACAATAACTCGCTCCAACAAGCAGAGAAAGACTGTTTCGATCAAAGACTGGTTTCGATTCAAGAATAAACAAGAAAATGACAATGTAAAATTGCAGGTGGTATGAGCACCATCTCCGCTCTAAAACGGGGCAGGGAAGGGAGTGTTCGGGGGTTGCCATAACGATTGCGCGAAAGCTGCCGCTGCTCTATCTCACAACGAGGTTATTGCATAATACAGGCTGACTGTTTGAGAAAACTTTTTTTCTCTCACAAAGTATTAATTTAAGCTAATAGCTTTCATGATTATTGCACGTGTTATATTTTTTAAATAAATTAAATAAAAGGTAAATTTTTGTGGCAAAAACCTCGATTGTTCCGCAACCCACCAAAACACACGCCGCGACCCACCAGTGGTTCGCGACCCATAGGTTGGGAACCGCTGTAATAGATAGTTTTTGGTAATTATCCAGATCAGTGTTTCTCACCCTGTGGTCCACGAAGTTGGTTGGTGGTCCGCAGGCAGAATATTAAAAATTTATATACCGTATTCCTACTGTAAAAGGCACGATAGGACAGCATTGTTTCTACAATAATCTATTCATTACCAGTTGGCATCAAAAAGAACTCAGTTCATGTAAGAATTAAGTAAATCAACATTTTTCCGAGGCTCTTGTAGTAGGTGTGAAGTGCCACGGTACGTGGTATGGTCGGTAACATAAGAGTATGTAACATAATTAATGATGATGTGGTTTAATTTAATTTAATTCTTTTTTAATGGCATTCGGCTACTTGGCCATACAGCCAGCTCAATGTGATTTGTTGCTATCAAGTATTGACACATGGACACTACAACACGGACAAGACATTCACAGACACAACACTTAACACCCATTCCCTCGGCCGGACTCGAACCGGCGACCATCGGTACTCTAGCACTCTAGCCCCTACGCTACCGAGGCCGGCTAATTTAAAATTAATGTTTCATATGCTGTTACGTGCTACCATTAGTATAGCTGTGCTACATACAAGCACCTGTAGTTGCCCCCATCACGTAATTGGGCCAATCGAATAAATACCTGACAATACGGGGGCGATGGTGAGACATAACGCGCTTCGCCATTATTTAAGGGTGCCCACGGGGAGCAACGCGGATGTGGCACCACCACGAACTACCTCGAAGACCCTACAAAACCGCGCTCGTTTTCTAAGTAACTAGCAATTCAACTAACTTCGACCAGTCGCAGGTACTCTTACATATCGCCTCAATGCCTTAGCTGAAACGACATCAAGAAAAATATGTAAGATATTCCTTATATTTGAGTCGATCTGAAATTCCAGTGTACAGTTTTCGGTGATGAATATACGTTAGATGTAGTAGGTATTAACAAGTCTTTTTTAGTGTTAGAATGTCTATGCTTTATCAATTGCTTCTGCGAGAGCTGGCGCGTAGCAACATCAACGTTCTCGCGTTGTGTAACTTGTGATTTCTGCGCCCTGGGACGATGTAAGTTCTCGGGGTCATTAGGCCGAGTAACAGCGGGCTGTGACGTAATGAAGCACGCAGTTAGAGCAGAAGTTTGCGCGGAGCCAGCCGCCCCGGCCACACTTCACACACTCCACGGTCCTCTCCGGGCAGCCCACGCTAAGCGCTCGATAATCGCCAGTCGCCCAGCCCCGTCGCAGTCGAGGTGAAATAAAGATAAACGATGGCGGCAATTAATTATTCTCCGGCCGATAGCGGCAAGAAAACGCCGCTGCCACAGAGGCGACGGGTGTGGCGAATGATTACCGCGATCAATCATCTGGTGGTCGCCACTTTGCGAGCGGCCCAAACCGGTAAACATTGCACGCCATCTACTGGCGGCGGCTAAAACCCGTTTTACCTTACCAAGCTGTCGCAGGGTTTTGGAGGCTCGATCTGTACACAATACGTGAAACAGAAACAAAGCAATGTTAAAAATAATTTTGGAAACAGATATAGCTGTATTTTCCAGAGTGAAGGCCTTTTATTTATGATCTTCAACAGCGGCGCAGTGTCCGTTGCGGGCCTCGTATGAAGCCTAGCCGATAGGATTTGACAATAGGTGATCAGCTTTGACAGCGCTCGCGGATACACCATCTGTACATAGAGGTATATGAGAGCGCATCACGATCCACAGACCGAGCGTAGTGGTGTAACGGCTAGCGTTCTCGCCTCGCATTCGGGAGGACAGCAGTTCGAATCCCCGTCCGGGCATTCAGATTTGGGTTTTCCATGGTTTCCCCAAATCACTCCAGGCAAATGCCGGGATGCTTCCTTCAAAAGGCCATGGCCGAATTCCTTCCCATTCCTTGCCCCCATCCTTGCCCCCCATCCTTTCCCGTCTCTAAAGACCTCGATGTTAAAAAGAGACGTAAAGCAGTCAAAAAAAAAAAAAGATCCACGGTTGGTATTGTGATTTACAGCATTATTCTCTTTGATGTACTGCTTCACCTGTTGAAAAGAGGGAAGGAAACTGCAAGTCAGATGACTTTTAGTTGTCTGTAGTTGCACGTTACATTTAACTTCAATTTAAAACTAGCATCAGAAGGTAAACATATTTCCTGTAGCAAATAATCTTCAGATGTCCCACGAGATATAGTAACTATAAGTATTGTAATGTAATCAAGACATACAGCGGAATATAAATTCAAACAGTGGTTCAGCATATTAGGTTTACTTTAAATAAACATGGTAGCAGCAGTTTATTTAGTGACCTCTCACTAAACTCAAGTTATTGGGGATGACTGAGCAGCTTATTTAAGAAGCCTTATTGATACAGATGCAATTGTAGAACGCTTTAAGTGAGTGTAAGTAAATTAAATGTATATTTACTTTGAAGGAGGAATGCTAGTTACATTCCCAAAAAACAAATACCTTGATTGTGACTTCACACACCCCTCACAGCAGAGTCCTTTTCCACTCCTTTCCCCTCTCTATCCGGAAATGGAATGCCACACCTACTCGTTGATGTGTCACACGTTATCACGAAGATTAGAGATTCATTTCGATCAAATTCAGTCATGTTTACGCTGACTGGGGGAAAACATTGCTAAATTATTGCTCTCCATTACGACTAGTGACCATCACTGTTAGACACTAACTGGACGGAAAAATTTGTTAATATCCATTTAGCTTGGGGCTTTTGGTGCCTGGCTTTTTATAGAGAATCTATGGTTCCATATAGCGTAAGTCCGGGATAGTTGGACCATGTTTTTTTTAAGCCATTTTTTCAAAAACTTTGCAATGTCTAGGATTTGTTATATATTTTATAATACGTATATATGACCTTAAACAATTGTATATACCTCTTCAGCTGTTTCACTGATCACACTTGAAGTTATGATTTTTTTTTTTTACTCGGTGGTCCATCTATACCGGGGGTACTCGGGTTAGATGGACCACCTCGTCGGGATTGATGGACCTCTGGTATACGTTACTAAATCAGGGTGTAACACAAGAAATACATGTTATATTTATTTTCAAATATAAAGTTATAAACTGCTTGAAAAATGATGAGTATATTGGTATAAACTATTTGAAAAAGGATACGTAAATTTGATAGTCATCATAAATAGAAAATATAGGTAGTTTAATTTATTTTCACTTGGTTAAGAAGATTTAATCATTCTGCAGTCATTTTCTTTCGAGAATCTCGCTTCCCACAGTAATTACATTTATTTTTTAATCTTGTGCAGGCTTCATGTGTCCAGCGAGAGCATGACACACACTTAATAGAATCTTCATCTAGTTTTGTTTTACTGTAGTTCTCTTTACACCACACACAATAATCAAATCCCAGTCACTTTAATAAAGGTTTTCGTTGCAAATTGCATTAATATCAATATCTTCAGATTCTGAAGATGACGTAATTTCTTTCTTTTTGCGTTTTCTTCATTTATTAATCTCCCTTTAATTTCTTTTTTTTTCCTCCATTTCTTCTCTTCTACACTTTCTTTCTTCTTTCCCTTCCGGGATTTCTTCTTTTGTTCTTTTATACTTCTTTTCTTCTATTTTGCTGCAGCATTAATTCCCATTTCCTTATTCTCCACAGCTTTGACTGCATTTTTCAAACTATCTTCAGACCATTCTCCTCTCCCAAACGTGCCTTTTCTTTTATAAAAAATAGGAATTTTTATGTAACAAAAAAATCCCAATTTATCAGGATACGCTTTTATATTTAAAATATTTTTTATACGTATTATTTCATCTGTATAGAAAGTGTAGCCCTAATAGGAGAAATGTTCCGACTAACCCGGGTTAATTTAAATCAGGGGTGGGCAACCCAAAAGATCTTGCGGGCCACTTTGGAAATGCATCATAACTCCGCGGGCCGCATATAAAATTATATATTGTATATTATATTAGATGTTCCGAGATGTGCGCGCATTATGAGTTCGCAGAATATAACATAATTATTTCGCGAACTGATAATTGTAAACTCATAAATAAAACAGGCAATATCTGTCATATTCTCGAAAAAATATTATTTTACAATCAAAGTAATTTTTTTCTCATAATTTAGACAGTTAATTTTGAAATATATAGATGCACAAATAATGTGATTTTTAAATACGTTGATTTTTACTACATTGGAAAGTAAAAAAACTAAATATATTTTGAAAAAGTGTGATGAATCACGCGGGGCGGAAAAATCTTCAAGGCGGCCGCGGATTGGCCAATCACGCTCTAAACCGAGTACGAAGCTTATTTCTATTAATTTTCAAGATTGAAAAAACCTGCTCACATTTACATGTGCTTCCAAATGTGTAAATTATTTTTCGTGCGAAAACTCTCAGCTGTGGATATTTTTCTTCGGAAAGGTATGTTCTGTATCTGAAATTTCTGAATCTCTCGCGGGCCGGATTGAAGCTGGTGGGGGGCCGGATCCGGTCCGGGGGACGGGGGTTGCCCATATATGATTTAAATGGTCCAACTATCCCAAATTTCACTGGTCCATCTATCCCAAATTTGGGATAGATGGACCAACTCCCCGTTCAGACAAACAACGCTACGGGCACACCATTCTGGGTTATGATTTTACCCAAGCATACACTTACGTTATATGATTGATCTTACGTTGAAATAATTTAAACTAACTTAACCACATAACAAAGAAATCTCGTATAAAATATTTTTCAACTCACCAAAAGAAATAAACGAAGTTTTCTTCTAAAATACGTATGAAACTCTCCAGCAAAAGTAAGCGTGGGTCCATCTACTCAACAACAACAATAATTCCAGACACGGACTGCAGCGCTGCTGTAACGGTTAGCGTTCTCGCCTCGCATTCGGGAGGACGGCGGTTCGAATCCCCGTCCGCGCATCCAGATTTGGGTTTTTCATGGTTTCCCCAAATCACTCCAGGCAATTGCCGGGATGCTTCCTTCAAAAGGCCATGGCCGAATTCCTTCCCATTCCTTGCCCCCATCCTTGCCCCCCATCCTTTCCCGTCTCTAAAGACCTCGATGTTAAAAAGAGACGTAAAGCAGTTACAAAAAAAAAAAAAAAATGCAGCGCTGCTGTGGCAGACCAGCCAAATATTCGACTGGTCCGTCTATACCAGTGGTCCATCTATCCCGGACTTACCATACAATAAATAGTTATCACTTTCATTCCTTATCGCAGCCGCGTAGTCCTGTATTTTACTCTACAACATAAAAATTGAGGGATGATCACCATGACCGAGGAGCAACGATCTCCTGTAGAGTAGATCATGTAGGCCATAATATCCTACCTCAGTGGCAGCTTGCGAGCGACTTACCGGTGTTGTGAAGAGTCAGCAACAGTAGTGATAGGTCCGGGTACGGACCCACGGCTGTTGGGCGCCAGACTGCGATGACCACCTGCAACAAAGAGACGGACAGTTGGTTAAGAGACCAGGCAGTACACAAGTGCTATGGCAGTTAAAAGCTGCTATCATCGACCTTCACCGACAAGGTATTATAGATATATATGAATACTTTTGGGTACTCCAGTATTGTGATTTTTCTCAAGGTGTGTATCGTCAAAGGTCGTTTCATAACCATAACCATTATAAGAATAATTCAGTCATCAAGATCAAGGTCAGTGAACTCGTTGAATGAGTTTGTGCGTTAATAAATGTGGTACTGGCTTATAATAATATTTAATTAAATTGCGATGGTACGCAAGCCCCGGGGGCAATTTCCCTACACACAGACATCTTCTCCCTTTCCTGCACTCACCTACATTTGCCCTCTGCAAATTTTAGCTTTAAATTCTTTCAAAGTTTTTTGGTAAATTATTCATCATTTCTCTCTGTAACTTATTCCAATGCCTGACACCCTTACACAAAAAAGAGAACCTATGAGCCTGAAATAGAGTGCTAGCTTGTGGTCATGGTCATCTTTTCCCTTCCATGAACTACTTTTAATTCTTACACCAATATCTTTCCACGCCTCATCACCAATATACGACTTGCACACTCCCATGACCCTTTTCACCCTCCTCATGTCTTCCAATGAATCCCATTCCAGCTCTTTTATCATATCTGTTACTGATTGCATTCTACGTTAATTTACAGAAACAAATCTAGCAGCCTTTTTTTTTGCATCTTTTTGATACTCAAAATGTGGGTCTCATACTACACTACTCTATTCAAGCAATGGTTTGACCAAAGTTTCGTAACCCAATTACTTCACTTCTTTCATACGTCCCCTCATCACTCTCTCCAACAAGTGCAGAATTTTGAAAGCTTTTCCTACTATCAGACCAATGTGACCTGCCCAGTTAAGCTTGTTATCAAATGTAATGCCAAGATATTTAAATATCAAGTCTTCAACAAGCAATTATTTCCCCACCTTTTAATCGTAAACAACCTTTAGGGTTTTTATTTGTGTATCTAATAAGCTGACTCTTCTTTGGGTTTATCTTCATCCCATGTTTACCAACCCAACTAGATATCCTGTCCGGATCACCCTGCAGCTGTTTAAAGTCCTCTACCGTTTTGATCCTTTTATATGGCATTATATCATCTGCAAACAATCTAATTTCTGTTAGTAAACAATACACAATTATTCATTAGAATAATGAATAGCAATGGTCCCAATACGCTACCCTGTGGCACTCCCATTTGTACTTCCACTTCTTTTGATACTGCATTTCCTACAATAACTTTTTGTTTTCTTCCTTTGAAAAATTCTTCTACCCAGCAAATCACTTTCTCATCCACTCCAATAGTTTCTACCTTATTTACTATAATTTTATGGCTCACTCTGTCAAACGCCTTTAGCAGATCTAGTGCTACACTATCAATTTTGCCCCCCTTGTACATTTCATCTGAAATATCTTGCATATATCCCACCAACTGAGATTCGCATGAATATCCTTGCCTGAACCCATATTGCCTACTTGAAAACCACTTACGCCCCTCACATATATTTCTGACGTGGTTGCGTATCAATCTATCCATTAATTTACCTACCACTGATATCAAGCCGATCGACCTGCAATTTTCGACTCTATTTCTCACCCCTCCTTTATGTACCGGTACTACTATCGTACTTTTCCAGTCCTGTGGTAAGCAGCAAGTATCCAGACTCAATTAAAATAATATTTCAAGATAAGGTACGATGTCACATCCGGCTATCTTTATTCAATACTTGATTGCCAAACGAACCCAATCTCAAATTTACGTCAGGAAAAGGTGAGTGAGAACGTTCAAGCGATTTAGGCAGTTCTCTTTTACCTACTACTTTCCATTATATGCAGTTGAGAGTTGGTACGACTCCGAACCGTCTCCTCACTAGCCGATGTCACTTAACATCTGTTAGTCTAACTATTACATGTCTGCAAGGACTTATAACCGATCAGTTCCGACCATTGGGGCACTAATTAACTCTGACAATGAGTTGGATTCTTCTTTACGTCGATTATCGACTAGTACAGTCTTCATGACCAATAAACGGGTTCTTAGCAAATCTCGTCTTCCATTCAGTACTTTAGAAAACACATTCCTCACTGATTCATAGGTCCTGCGAGATAAAATCACAGTAATATCGGAGTAATAGCACCAGTGATCACAACGGTAAGAGGTTGCAGAATAACGTCCTGAAGAAACCAAGACGCTTCAAGCAGACGTAAGAACTTTCAGGTCAGATTGTCATCTCAAAGAACACAACGCCGCCATTCAAAAGCTGTCTAAGAGTGTGAAGTAGGAAAAATTGCTTTGACTAAATGTAAAGGGAGGTACGGGGCGGACACTACACTTAATTAAAAACACCCACACCCGCGGTCGGATTCTTACTGGTGAACACTAAACTGCAAGATCAGCGTTTTTTCACTTACACTGCCTGGACCAGGTAGGGAAATTTTTCACGCTTCCGGCTTGGCACCACCTGTCATTTTAGCAAGTCTGTGAAGTAGCGCCTCACGTACAACGCCGTAATAATATTAAAACCCTCTTACTCTTTATCTCTGTGAAACAAGGAACGGCGTAGGCGACGGTACGAAGGATCATAAAAAATATGTGGAACATGCACCACGTTCACTGGCACACTCTGTCCTCAGCAGTAAGTATAGACCACATTGTTTTGTAATGAGGTTTTCTGGAAGTACTTGCAAGTACTTGATCCAACCTGCGGAACGCTCTATATATGCTAAATGTCTAACAGATATTTCACTGTCCACATTTTATTTTTGTTCCACCATTTATACAAGGTTTTCGTTGAAAACCTTCTACCTGAAACTTGTGATTCTAAAACTCTTTAAAAATGCACGGTGATACGCAGCCTTCTATAGTTGTAAGCTATCCTGCCTATTCGATGACGGCGTGTTATTTAGAGGATATCTGTGCGAATACCCTTCTTTCAACACAAGTAAGCTCGGGTAAACAAATTGAGAAGTAGTTTGACATAGTCTAGAAATGAAAAACTCACTGTTCTGATCGAAATATTATTAATTTTAATTAATATGACTGACACAACTTTTAAGAAACATTGATACGAGTTTCTCATACATTTCACAAGCTATTTTAGCTTGTGTACGAAAGGGCTGTGCTGGCGCCATACTACCATCTCTAAGCGAAAAACACAAACATACACACACACACACACACATACACACACACACACACACTGCCTCGCGTCCTGCCATGCTGCAATTATGGCACCAAATCAACACTCGCTGTCGCACAGCTGTGCTGGTCAGTGTCAAAGATTGTTACAAAGTTTAGAGGAAGACTATAGTGTTGCTATTAGAGTTTCATAAAATTATGAGCAGGTTATTTGTTTCGACAAAAAATTATACCTATCATTCGATAGAGGATTTCACAAAACGGAAAACAATTCAGTCATGAATATTTCTTTACTGAAAATTTTCAAAGACCCATTACAATTTTTTGTGATAGATTTTTTTATTAGTTTCATTTATAGAATTTTCTAAACGAATAATGAACTAAATCTAAAAATCGCTTGTCACTGTATTTAAAAACAAAAAACAAAAAAAAAGCAATATATTTTACATAATTTTTGCCAATTCAGTTTAATACACAGTTAGTATACGGAACCTTCACCTCCCGAAAGTAAGACAAACTTGACGGATCATTTTTTGATAATGACCTCAGTTGAATAAGTTACATTAAATAATTAGTTTAGCGAAATTTCAGACCATTTCATGCATCCTAAGATAGTGTAATGAGGCATGTGCAAGGGAAGTGAAGGAACTGGGCTATAAAACTTCGTGAAGGACCTTGGTTGAATATTGTAAGATGATATGCATACCAAACACAGAACTTGTAAGAATTACGAGTTCAGAAAGATAAAGTGTAATTTAATGTTTAACGAATACGTATATTTGTTAATCCAAACAGTTTGTTAATTGAGGTTTGACATTTGTGTTACATTTATTTCCAATGTACGGAACGAGCGTGGTGGGTGAGCGGTTACGTTCTAGCCTCGCATTCGGGAGAACGTGAGCTAGAATCCCAGTCCGGGCACCCAGAATTGTGTTTTCCATAGTTTCCACTATTCAGTCCAGGCGAATGCCGGTTGATTGCTTTATTTAAAAGGCCATGACTGAATTCCATCCCGTTCCTTGCTCCCATCCTTTCCCGCTTCTAATGACCTCGACGTCGACGAGGCACAAAGCCATAAGCAAAAAAAAAAAAAAAAAAAAAAAAAAAATGCACCCACCACAATAAAGCAAGATTCCTATGAGCACGGCTGCAAATTTGGAGCAACGTAAGTTTTTTGTCATATTAGATTCGCCTATAGGTGGTAACCACTTTATCAATATTTTGCGCAGTGTCACAGACACAAAATAATACGAATTGATTGTGCAAATAATGACAGCTCGACGTTTGAATTTTGGTCAGGCGTACCTCTCCAATTTCAGAATGGGAGGAACTATCACGCACATAGCAAAACTAGTGGGAGACATTGTAAGTTAATAGTCAACATATCACCATATATACTAAACCAAACAGTATGATAGTTTGATTTTTTTACTGTACACAAACTTTTAGCTTTAAAATACATGATAGTTTTGGCACCAAAATTATTTGATACTTACCTTTTCGTTCACTATCAAATATTTGGGATCCTAGATCCGAATACACTTGCACCCAGATATTTTTATGGTTTTCGATATGTTTATATGAGTAAATTAAACTGTAGATCTCTGTCGCTATATTTAAATTTTTTTTTACTGCTTTACGTCTCTCAACAGCGAGATCTTTAGAGAAGGGAAAGGATGGGGGCAAGGAATGGGAAGGAATTCGGCCATGGCCTTTTTTTAAGGTAGCATCCCGGCGTTTGCCTGGAGTGATTTGGGAAACCATGGAAAACCAAAATCTAGATGCCCGGACGGGGATTCGAACCGCCGTCCTCCCGCATGCGAGGCCAGAACGCTATCCATTACACCACCACGCTCGGTGCTATATTTAAGACCACACGAATATATTTTCACAAGTCTTCTAACTCGGATGCATTCACCACAGCATATATGAATTTATTTCCCCTTTAATTGGGGCTTCGCAGCAGGTTGAAGAAATGGGAGATGTTGCACTGTTGATATGAACAGACCATTCCGATATTCCCCTTTCAGGAAATCTTAGGTGGTCGAAATGTGGATAACCGGATCAGAACTTAAGCGCATTCGTGTGCCAGGTCCGAACGTTAATCAATCACCAACTATTCTCAGCACCACATTCAGATATAATACGTTCAGTGAACAGAGGTGGCTCGAGTTCAGTACGCTGCATCTTCAGCCTGCTGCCCTTAAAGGCGGGTACACATCAGTTCGAGGCAACGCACGAGCGGGACCGAGGCGAGGCGAGGCGAGGCGGATCGGAACGTATGTACCCTTTGGTTGCACGAACGCAGTTCCCCCAGGCACTGAACGGGTCACGTATCCGTCCATTCGTTTGTTGGCAGTGCTGTGAAGCTAGAGCGTCGACATGGAGTGCTGTAACTATTAAACAGTAAATAGTGCTTCAATTGCACTTACAGCTGATGTATCTCGAAAATCAGCTGTTTCATATAAGAAGTTTAGACTTTCCCAAGCGAATCACGTAGAAAGTTAAATCTCATTCTGACCCGAAAATAAATTCATTTAATTGTTTAAAAAATTACTTTGGAAACATATAAAACTTAGCACTCGAATTATTACTTAATTGTTGTAAATATTACTATTCAATTAACCGAGATAAAACTAAATTAAGACTTAATATGTTGTCTTACTTTTCATATATATAAAACCAAATTGTTTCAAATACTAAATATTATGGACTACCTTGTTCCCACGCTGTTAAGAACTCGATTTTTTTTCTCTCCTTCGCGAGTATAAACGACTTCCCAAGTTTCTACTTAAGCTGTCTCTTCCGTAGTAGGTGCTCTTTTTCCGCACCAAGCATCCTATTTGTTTTAATGCATTACGTTAAAATTTATTATCCTTCTTCAATATGGAACGCCTTCCCTACCCTTCAATAAAAAAGAGCCAGAAAAATAGTGTCTATATTCTGTTTACAAAACCCTACTACTCACTCCCTTACCCCATTTAATTTTGGCAAATGTTCTTTACACAAAGCTACAGTTTTTTTATCTTTATCCAAAGTTTAATCGAAATCGGATAAAAAATGTGGGTTTGTATAAAAATTAAGGGGTGTAAAGGGGAGAGGGGTGTTTTTTTAATTCATTTTTTGGTTGGATTCTCCATGAAAAATTACATGTATATGCCAACTTTGATCATAATCGGTCAAACGGTGTCGAGTGTAGCTTTTTATGAAGAACATTGATAATAATTATAGGGGTGGAAGGAGGGGGGAGGGGGGGTTGAATTTTGGAAGACCAAATATTGACAGAATTTTTCTCTTTGTTTTAAAGTATACATGGGCAAAGTTCAGTAAAAATCATATAAAAAATGTAGGTTTCTATAAAATTAAGGGATGTAAATGGGAGAGGGGTGGTTTTTTATTTTGATTTTTTGGTCAGAATCCTTCTCCATGAAAAACTACATGTAATTGCCAACTTTAATGGAGATCAGTTAAATGGTGTCGACTGAAGCTTTTAATAAAGAAAATTGACAAAAATTAAGGGGGTGGATAGGGGGAGATGGGTTCAATTTTTTTAAACCAAAAGTTGACAGTATTTTTCTCTTTATTTTTGGCTATATATGTCCAAAGTTTCATCGAGATCGAATAAAAAATGTGGATTTGTATAAAAATTAGGGGGCGGAGGGGGGTAGAAGGGGTGGTTTCTCAATGAAATCCATATGGGACCACTTTGGAGGTATACCCTATCCACTATAAAAATTTAATTTAAATCGGTTCAAAATTAGTGAAAATATCGCTGGTCATACATACAAAAAAAATACAGACGAATTAAGAACCTCCTCTTTTTTTTGAAGTCGGTTAAAAAGAACACCTTTTAGCTGTCCCAACTCGTGATTAAAAATGGTCAGAACAAAACGAAAAAAAAAAATTAACGAAAAGCTCAGTAACTAAAATATAGTGGTTTTATTTAATTTCATCGCACAATGTGGCTGAAGCACGACTGAGTGCCAACGTGCTAGTGTGGACGAAGGAGTCAGACGCACGACAGGAAATACCCGTCCACACAACATGTGGCGCACTACCGAATTCTTTTTGACGTACCTACTCGGGACGGATTGTGTTCTACCCGCCTCTGGTCGTCCGGCGAACAGCCAGAACAGCTTTGCCGCACCTCGTCTACAGGTACACACTGATATGCTCGCCTCCGATCGGTTCGTGCGTTGCCCCGTTCTTACGTGTACCCGCCTTTTCCCATACGCGTGAAAGGGAAATTTGCCACTCGCCTGTCAGGACATAGGAGAGGTAGGCAGGGAGGAGGCAGTGAGATTTATTATTATTATTATTATTTAGCACACATTTTTACAGCCTAGTATCTAGAAACTAAAATAGGCCTTAATTTAACACAACAGTTTTACATTTGATATTTCAACAGATAATTTCACAATGAATAATTTCAATTTTTGTTATGTATGGCTTTGGCAATATCTGTACAGTCTTTTCTTGTTGGCACGATACATACGATTGTTCCGCTGTTAACATATATTATAACTTTCTAAACTTGCTGCATTTTGTCATAATTGATTTATTGTAGTTTTCTAGGTTTGTATGGTGTCTGCAATTTCCTGTCCACTTTATGATTAGAATTTTTAGTATTTCACTATGTCACTTCGTACGTCTACCACTACTACTATTACTAAACTATTACTACTATCTACTACTCTACCATCTAAGAAAGCATTTTCCAGCATTGGTATCGGTGCGGTAATCCGAATTCCAAATCTCCCGGAATAGCGCACGTTCTCAGTCTCTCTGGCAGCCAAAGTGACCGAGAAGGCCGCCCATCGGGAGACCGGCCACCTCCAACACTGGTTGTGAGAACTAATTTCCAATGATATATATGCAATTGCAGAAGTAAGGAGTCTTTAATATCCGGCTAGTAGGTTGTTCGTTTCACAGGTGAACTAGATTAGTTTAACATCTACTGCCGGTATTTGTTATTTTCAATATTTACAAATTCCTATTTTAAGATTATTGGCTACATAATTTACAACTTTTACTCTTAACTAACTATTAACATTTTTACATATTTTAAGAGATAACAATGTTTTACATCAGAAGCGGCTCGAGACTGCAACTATTATGTATTATTTGTGTTATTGCAATGTCAGACCACATTTTATGCATCGGACTATAGTTCATGTGAGCACTAGTAAAGAACTTATACATACACTATATACTTTTATACGTGTTGCTTTAGCAAGTTCTTGTTTGTAGGTAGAATCTCCAGTGGTGTTACTGCGAAACGGTTCATTTAAAGTCTTTAATATGGTTTAAGCACTTCTCTCCGCAGACCAGCTGGTTGCGTTTTCAGCACGATATATGATTCGCTGATTGAGTGCTTAGACGCATTCGCCTGTGGCTGCTCTCGGGTGTTACTCTGTGACGTCAGTGAGATGAGAGCGAGGCCAGGGGAACATGACCTTGAACCGCCAGTACAGAGTGAACAGGTTATAGTTGTAGCAAGTGCTAATTATAGACCGCGTGGGACGAGCAGCCTTTGTATTACAGCTGTCCATTGTTCGGGCAATGCGAGTGACAGCAATGGTGGGAGGTCGGCAACAGGCCAGTGCACATCGAGACACTTGCACGTGCCCTTCAGACAAGGTCGACCGCTGCGTTTCATTCGCACTCTGCAAAGTGTTCCCGGGCGCCATCAATCTTCATTAGCGTTTCGCGGGGCAGGCGCTGCTCTCTTTTATCCTCGTTCTCTAATTGAAACGTGGAGTCCGGGGTGGCTGAATGGAGCCAGCCAGCACATACGTGCGCCCCAGAGCAGAGGAGAGCAGAGCAGAGCGGGCTCATTAATAAAACATCGAGCCCGCCCGCTGACTCACGCCGCTGCTTGCCCCCTCTTGTTAGCCGCCTTTCAGGAGGCCTGTATCAGCAGCAGGCGGAGGTCAGCCTGCAATTAGTACAGTCCGTCCGTCCGTGTGTGCACAGTGGCAGAACTGGGAACACAGCTGAAGGGTCAGACGTCGACGCCGAGAACTGCTGTCCTCAATGGCTTTCAAAGTGCTGGTCGCAGTTCCTGCAGTGTCAGATTTCACAGACTCGTCAGATGAGCTAACGTAACCAGAATTCCGTGGCACTATTTCAGGCCTTCTAGGAGAACTACGAGGGTTGTTTTTTAAGTAAGGGCGTTTTTTTTTAAAAAAAAGATACAAATACTTTTGCAAAAAAACTTTTATTTTCTTATTCTACACACTTACCTAATTTTCTACATAGTTGCCTTGTTTATTTAAGCACTTGTCATTCCGTACAACTAAGTTTTTAATTCCCTCTTCAAAGAATTCGGCCGCCTGCTCCGACAGTCAAGAGTTCACGGCCGCTTTCACTTCATCGTCGTCATTGAAGCGCTGCCCGCCAAGATGGTGTTTCAGGTACCGGAAAAGGTGAAAATCGCTAGGAGCAAGGTCGGGGCTGTATGGTGGATGGTCCAAAACTTCCCAGCCAAAAGAATCAATCAAATCCCGAGTCTTTTGAGAGGTGTGAGGCCTAGCGTTATCGTGCAGGAGCAAAACTCCTTTTGTCAGCATGCCGCGCCTTTTGTTTTGAATTGCTCTGCGGAGCTTCTTTAGAGTTGCACAGTAGGCATCTGAGTTGATTGTCGTTGCTCGTGGCATAAAGTCCACTAGCAAAACACCGCGCCGGTCCCAGAACACAGTTGCCATAATCTTGCGCTTTGACAGCGTCTGTTTGGCTTTGACCTTGACGGGTGAGGTTGTGTGTCGCCATTCCATCGATTTTCGCTTGCTTTCGGGAGTGATATGGGATACCCATGTTTCATATCCAGTGACAATTTGACTCAACATATCATCCCCTTCTTCCTCGTAACGAATCAAAAAGTCCAATGAAGTGGCAAATGTCTTCACTTTGTGGTCCTCTGTGAGGAGTGTGGGTACCCACCGAGAACACAGTTTCTTAAACTTTAGGTTTTCAGACACAATTTTGTACAAAACTGATCTTGCAACTTGTGGAAATTCCAAAGAAAGTGTGGAAATTGTGAATCTTCTGTCCTCACGAATCTTTGTTTCGACTGCAGCCACCAAATCATCAGTGATCACAGAGGGCCGGCCTGAGCGTTCTTCGTCATGGACGTTTTGACGGCCATTTTTAAACTCTCTAACCCATTGACGCACTTTACCTTCACTCATTGCATTCAAGCCATAAACTTCTGTTAACTGACGATGAATTTCTGCAGCTGATAGGCTTCTCGCGGTCAAAAAACGTATCACTTACCGTATCTCACACGCGGCGGGCGATTCAATAATCGTAAACATTATAAAGTAGCACAGCGATGCGTACACGTCAGCTACAGAGCTGCAACTGGCATCAGTGTGAACGGGAAGGATGCCGGCAAGTGGCGCGGTGGATTGTTGCGGCGTCCGCGCGAACTACGGGACTATACGCGCGAACGGCCCTTACTTAAAAAACAACCCTCGTACCTTACGCAGTGAGATTTTGAGATAGGTACAGTATCTTGAGCGTTCTGGTAGCTCAGTGCCGATTGCAGCTGGCAGCAAATTTGGAAAAATGTCAACAATAAAACGTTAAACCTTGCGGTTAAATCCACGTGGTACAAAGTGGTCAATGATATGGTAAGCACTAAAGAGAAACTTTATTCAATACATCTCAGCAATACAAACAAGTGCAGCCAATGCCAACAAATCGATAGCCCAGTCCACAGATTTGAGTGTGAAGAAATGAAAGAAATATGGGAATGGACTAAGGAAAAAGTCGCGATAATAAACAGGACCGCAAAAAATCAGATCAGAACCGAAGAATTTATGAGACCACAGAGGAGAGCGTATCCCGACACAAAACACAATGCCACAATGTGGCTACTAGGACACGCCGTATACTACACCTTCTCAAACAAGAGCAAAACAAAACTAGAATACTGGTTTTACCTAACAGAAGAATACAACAAACTGACACCAGTTCAAAAGAAAAGCTTCTTTGCAAATTTTTTAATTGTTATAAACGAATAAAATAATAAAACATCAAACTAAACAACATGAATGAAAATCACATTACGGAAAAGGGGAACAGAACACCCCATGAGTCAATAAACAAAGGTATAGAGCCAGGCAAAGAGCCTATTCATTGGTGAGCGAAAGGTAGGGCTGAAGGGGAGGAAGGAGGCCAAAAAAAAAAAAAAAAGAAAAAAAAAAAAAAAGAAAAAAAAAGAAAAAAAGTGCCTAAGCGCTTACTTTCAAAATGTTCGCTGCTACTGCCCCAGGCACGAATCCCGGCAGGCGCAGGAATTTTGAGAGTTGTGTTTAATCATATGAGCTATGCCAGGACGCTCCGTGGTTCGGATTCCACGTTAAACTGTAGGTCCTAGAGGAAAGGAACTGGCCGTCCTACCTCTGACAAAATGGCTTAGTATGCCTCCTTCTGGAGGATCCAACCAACCTTCGGGTTGTGGACTAAGTTAAGTTTTACAGTATCTTACTAAACAATTATTTATATTGCAACTGAAGCTCAAAGAGATTAAAATAAATAAATAAGAAACTTAGTTTAGGTATGGGAAAGGCACACTGATCAGTGCATGGTCATCACTGGAAAGTTTCTTTTTTTATTTATGATTTACGCCTCGTCGATGTCGAGGTCATTAGAGGCGAGATGGCATTGGAGGGATTCGGCCATGACCTTTTGAAGGAAGCATCCCGGCATTCGCCTGGAGTGATTTGGAGAAAGCATGGGAAACCCAAATCTGGATGACCGGATGGGCATTCGAAAATGTGTCCTCCGGAATACGAGGCGAGAACGTTACTGCTCACCCACCACGCTCGGTAATTGTCAAGTTCCTCACCTTCGGTCATTGGTTCGAGTTTAGTTAGCGGCATCCGTAGTATGGCGTTGGTTTTGAAAATTCTTTACTGTGGTATGGATAAAAAAAATTAAAAAAAACTGACATGAAATTAGAAATTTTAGAGCCAGAAATATGTGTTAATCAGCTAGTTTTTTTTTTTTTTTTTTTTTTTTTTTTTTTTTTTTTTTTTTCTTTTGTCTTAGGCCTGAATGCCAAAGATTTTTTTTTTAGGAGACCTGATGACTTTTTCACGATGAAGTAATTACAGCTTAAAAAAGATTGTGACAAGAAATACTAAGGATTTGGGCTATGGTTTTATAAAGCAACTGTACCGGCATTTGTCTGGAGTAATTTCGACCGAGGGTGGTGGGTGAATAGTTAACGTTCTTGGCTCACTTTCGGGAGGACGCGTGTTCGAATCCCCGTCCGGGCATCCAGATTTGGGTTTTCCATGGTTTTCCCAAATCACACCAGGCGAATGCCTGGACGCTTCCTTAAAAAAAGGCCACGGCTGAATTCCTTCCCGTTCCTTGTTCCCAGTCCCATCCCGGCTCTAATGACCTTAGCCGTTGACGAAGTGTGAAGCCATGAGTAAACAATTAATTTCGGAAAACAGAAATCGGGTTTACTCAACAGAGAATCGAAGTCAGGTCTCTCAAAAGCAAGGCTTGGAAACTGTGGTTCCCTCGCCGATGAAACATGCTAAACGTACGAAACGATTTCTCAGACCATCTCTGTCCGCTATTTAGTGATTAAAAACGAAAAAACTCTTGCGGAGGTAACGAAGGGCCAGAGCCAAGCACATCACTTTCGCCGCCGTGCAATTCTTCCATCGCGAATCATACGTGTTAGGAGTTCTAGTGCTTCACCTGTACCACTTCGCCTATCATGATTCATGCGGCAACTGGCAAACACCGAGCAATGCCCAATGTCCCGTTGTTATGGTATTTCAGTAACATTGGTGACTTTATATTTTTATAGCACTGACCTAAATTTCGGGTAGTAGACAAAATTACTATTTCCAGATTGATGTTAAATAATTCACAAACCCCCTAAACCCTTTCTCTGTTTTAATTTAGCAATGCAGAAACAATCCGAACACTTAATTTGATCTGACCGTCACTTTATTTTGTGACGTGAATGTATAACAAACTTTTCTAGAGTATAATATTCGGTATGATTTCATAAGTTAACAAAAATAACAGGGTTTACTTCCTAGACGACTATAATCTTAAATATCGTCAAAAATGGATATATGGAAGTTCATAGGGATAACGTGGAGATATGGAAGTGGTCTAGCAGCATCATTCAGGGTGAATTGCGTTACAGAGCGCCTGCGACACGCCACCATACCTCAACATATGAGCGGCGTGGTTGCCGTACCCCAAGGCGCTACCCCTCGGCTAATAGTTGCAGATGGATTTTCCACAAGATGCTCGATCGAGCATGAATTCACATATTAAGTTTAGAAAATTTGATAATATCAATCCCTACATATATTAAAATAACACCATTATTACCCTTGTAATAATAATAAATAAAATTTGAAAGTTCCATGAACCTGCTATTGATGATATGAGATTCGACGATTATGTATCATTAAGTGAGCTGTATTATTTATACAGAAATTGAATCTAGTAATGTGTTTTTAGGTTCTTGCAAGACTGAAGCTTCAAGAAATACTAAACCTGCTTATAACTGCATTCTTTTCATTTGATAAAGAAGATAATAACTTCTGAAAGACGGAGTGTTTCCTTTATAAATACTATTCGTACAATGGTTATGAGTAAATACGGATCAATGACATAATAAAACTGTTGCACCATAAAATAAAAGACCAACCTCTCTTTTTCAATCACTATAAAGCCTTCAGCTTTTTTATATATTCAATGAAATACAGAACTGGTATTAAAAAAATATATATTCTTTGGTTTTCCTCGAGTTTCCTTTAATTATTTCCAGTAATAACTCGTGAAGACATTAAAATATGACTTACGTAAATAATATTTTTTTGGTAATATTGAAGTAGTAATACCGTCCGCTTCACCTGTAATACCAATAATAATTAAAAATAGAGTAAAAAATAACACGTAAGAACTGTAAACCTATTTGTTTGACCTTCTCAGATCTATAACTGAGCGCATAACATTTGAACCGGTTACCCACCTAATATAAACTTAAATTCGAACATTCTGAAACAGGGTGAGATTTCATGACTTCTTCAATTTTAAGCTTTGGTCCTTGTGACATCTGGACGAGGATAAGTGATACTAAACTATACTATAATCCGATCCCTCCAGTGTAGGATCCTCAAGAGTTTGCTAAGCCATATCACCAAATTTGTCACTTGACGTAAAGCTGTGTATCAAGCTGGATTTTAAACATTTAAAACATTATTAAAACGATAACTTACCAATTGTTTATAAACTTTTATTTACTGAAAACTCTCCCCGTAAGTAATCATTGCTTATTTTCTAGTGACTTGAAGATTTTTTTACAGCCACGCATTCTTCAAAATAGCATTCTTAATCGAAAGGTCTACATTGTTCAACAACTCGGAGACTACGCAAGACCATATCGGCTCCAGTTAGGTATAACGTGGGACAGGATCAAAATACCTGACACTAAGTCAAAATTGACAGACTGTTGAACAAGCTTTGCCCAAATCAACCCAGGTAAACGCCGGGATTGTTCCTTCAAAGACTATGGGCGAATTCCTTCCCGTTCGTTGCCCGCAGTATTTTCACCGGCCCTAATGACCTCGACGATGACGCGTAAAGCCAGAAGTAAAAAAACAGAAAAAACAAAGAAAAACAAAAAATACTGCTGGATAAAGTAAACAAGACTAAACTTCCTCGCAACGGATATTTATGTGTAATGAGTGCTTCAAGAACACTTACATAAATATGCGAATTGCAGATTAGCATACTTAGGAGAAGGACTGAACAGACTTGTGTTAACTTGGACAGAGCTGAGGTGGGCAGAAGTAGGTCGAGAGGTGCCGTTAGCCCACTTGTTCAACTGATGGAACGACGTCAAATGTAGTTGGAACCAGATAGAAGTCTGTTCAGATTACCAAAACACACACAGTTGTTTTTATTCAGCGCCTTGCCCATCGTCCTCAAAGAGCTGAGGATTACCCACACGACTACTCTGAAGACCGTTATATATCAACCTGATAGAAGATAGTGCGACATAACATCGACTGGATCAAGGCGAAAGAGGGACTACCTCCTCTGAACAACCATGGCCCATATGGAAGTCACTGAACAGACTTCGAGTTGGAGCTGGCCACTGCAAAGACACTCTCGCTTCATGGGATACCTGAGAGAACAACCAGATGCCAAGTGTTCCTGCGGCGAGATCGAAACTATTTGTTATCGTGCCCACAACTCGGAATAGCTAAATGTACAGTATCTTAGTTAGATCTTAAATCAGTCAGTGACAAAGCCAACGCATTGGCGGCAAATCTACCTTGTATTTGATGCTCCCATCGACTCTAGAAGAATAAGAAGTCGTCTATACCTTCCTTCGTTGGTACTGTTAATTAGGATATTAATACTTTTCTCTGTAATGTAGTAAAAGAATAATTTCTATTTATATAACCTTTGGTTTGTCCATACTGGTAACTGCTACTTTGCGGTTCCATACACGACTGGCGCTGGGAGGAACAACCCTCAGGATTCGAAACATCTGTACCTGATTTAGAGTATTACACACATGTCATAGTGAAACTTCGTTGCCGTGAATCGTGGAACGACCATTAAAGATCTACAGTAGATTAAGTAAACCCAGTAAAGATTGCTGGCGACCGTGATCTCAATGAGGAAAATACTATAGTCTGTACTTGGACAGAATGAAATGAGCATACTTGGCGCTGATAGGTCCTCGTCACGAAATCACTGGCCTGCCCCACGGCACGTGACTACTTTGCAATACCTCCTGCCGCGAGGCGCCTGACGGCAAAAAACAATGCGGAGTGCGCGTCGAGTTGGCCACTGCGGTGGTAATTGGCGCGTTGATGGGCACAGTGTTTGCGCTTAATGGGCAGAATCAATAAGACGCCAGGGGAGGGGGGAGGGTCGGCTGGTTTGTGGTCGGCGTTTATCGCGGGGCTGGTCATTAGGGGAGGACGGGAAGTTGTTAATGTCTGAGACAGGCCAATTGCGGCAGTTTCCACACAAAACGTGAAATATGAGAACCAGGGGAACCACGCCTTTAATGCCGTTCATAAAAACTGTAATGACGCCGGGGTAGTATCACAGGAATTTCATTATCCCTTGTTCAATTCCCGACAGATAATAAGAGGGAGGCGTGCAGGAAGCGCTCTTTTGTTTCTTTCTTCATCTCCATTCCCGGGTTGCGGTGGTAACGACGTGTAATCATGCATTTACATTCTTCCTGGGACCCTCAACTTGATGTCTGCTAACAACTTTTTGAGGGCCACTTTCACCAAATCACCACTGTCTATTGCATTAAAGCTGACATCTTTCGGAGCTTTTACTAGCCTAATTACTTATGACGAAGAAGAACGACACGAAGGGAATATTGCATAGTGGTTGATGAGAAATTTATGGTTATATCTCGTACAGTGTTTCTCAAAAGAAGGCGGTCGTGAGTACACGATTATGAAAATGCTGAGACGTTTCTCAGAGCAGAGAAAGAATCTTGAGGCAGACTTGAGAATTCTGATAGACCTGAAAGTGGCATTCAGATTGTTCCAGCATTCATCCTCCACTAAGTGTGGGATTCTTTGTTCGATTTCTGCGCACAAAAACGTACACGTCACAGGGGCGGATCCAGGATTTTGCTTTGGGAGGGGCTTGAGCGGACTTCGGTTTGGGAGGGGGGGATTGACTTGAGTGGATTTTGGTTGAAGGGGGCTTGAGTCGGGCAAAGGCCCTCGAATACGTAGAGCTAAAAAAAAAAAAAAAAAAAAGTCTCCAAAATTACAATGTCGGAGGTGGACCTAGATACTTTGGGGGGGGGGCTTGGGCCCCCTAGCCCCCCCCCCCTAGATCCACCCTTGGTACACGACAATCATACAACGCTAACTGTAACAGACATAATGTCATAGCATCTTTATAATCACCAAATTCTACGCCTGACTATAAAATCTCTGTTTGTGCATAAAATCAATAATACGTCAATTCATTTGACATTAATTTGCTCGCAGATAATAATTATCAAAAAAATTTCAGCTGCATTGATGTGTAATTTACTGCAGATAGAAAGTTGTTGTTATAAAATTGAGAAACATGTACTATTACATCCAGTTTAATAAACTTTTAAACAACTCACTTGAAATATTTCCTAAACTTTACTAAATCTATAAGGTACCGGGAAATACTGTACGCAGATACTAAGTATTTCAATGACAATCCGTGAAAGTACTACTCGTATAACGACTAGGTTATGTGTTTAGTTTTTAAAATAACGGATGTTACCTAATTTTATATTTTTTTTGTACGTAGTCTTTTTTAGAACGCGTACAGATTTCAACGCAGCAAAGGGTTTGAAATGAAATCGACTGTACCACATATATTGTCAATTATCAAGTAGTTGTTAATGCACAATTCCCAAGAACGCATACAGCTGTGTCAAAAAATGAACGGAAATAAAATAGCAGCAATTGTAAAACGTTTATATCAATTAAACTCTCAACATTCATAATTTACTCTTTTCATGAAACTGGATGGCAAGAAAACTAAAAGGAAACAAACAGAAAATTTTTGATGAGTAGATTGTTGAAACTATATTGGGAAACAAAAATAGTGGTAATAATAGTGAAACTGATAATACTTTTATCTTATTGAAAAAGGCGCCGCTACTGATGTTCGGTTTGTTAAGATTTTCTAGCTGCGCCCAGTTGTTGTAATTTCACTTAAAACAACACAGTCACATACTTTCTTCTCGTGTTACATTTGTTTCCACTTTCTCACTTAGCTTTGGGTATTATTTCGGCGTTTGTTCATGATCTTTCCTCTTATCACCGACGTACAATTAACTATTACATTAGAGGATCACAGTCTCTCTCTCTCTCTCTCTCTCTCTCTCTCACACACACACACACAAAACAAAAAATCACTTGTAGGAACTGAGAAACATGAAAGTCCATTCAATATCGAACACTGGCAGAAAAGGATAACAACAATCAGAACAAATATTTTGAATCTAGAGCGTACAACAAAAGTTTCGTAACCCCCCCCCCCCTAATGATCAGATCTGGCAACAAAAAAGATTGAGATAAGACTTAATTTCGCTTGTAATAAATACCGAAATCTGTCACTTTAAAACCTAACAAATTAAAGTCTTACCTACACCCAATTATTCTCTGAAGCGGTGTAATGGTTAGCGTTAGCGTTCTCGCCTCGCATTCGGGAGGACGGCGGTTCGAATCCCCGTCCGGGCATCCAGATTTGGGTTTTCCATGGTTTCCCAAATCACTCGAGGCAAATGCCGGGATGCTTCCGTAAAAAGGCCATGGCCGAATTCCTTCCCATTCCTTGCCCCCATCCTTGCCCCCCATCCTTTCCCGTCTCTAAAGACCTCGATGTTAAAAAGAGACGTAAAGCAGATATAAAGATTTCGCTATTGAGTCAACTAAACCAAGGTGATGAAAGTGTTTCCAGATTCGCGTATCGTTTTATCGCGTTTGAGATCGCATTGGTCGCTTCGTGTGCTCGGTGAGATTTTACTGCCCCATAACAATATCGATTCGGCATTGTCATGCAAACGTGAGACCGTACGACAGTTTCCAGAGACTCGGAAATCGTGTTCCACGAAGTCGCTATTCTGAACAGCGGTGGCAGAGAATCACGGCGGGTCTCCATTCGTCGCCATCACCTGTGGTGCAGACGGATTCCTAGGGCCGCAGGGATTGTGAGCGTGGGCGAACATTCCAGCCGCGCGGTGCAATATGTGCCGGCTGATGGATGATGAGACATTCCCGCAGGGGCGCCTCGGCGCAGGAATGTGAACATCGCCTTCGTATCGCACCGGCTTCGTGGGTCCCCAGCATCGAGTGCAGCGATGTGGCTTAGACCAGCGATCAAACACAATCTCTGACTCTTCGATATTTGAATTATTTTTTGACCTTGTGACATTATCTCTAGCCCCACAATCATTTTGTTATTTTAATTAATATTAAATTATGTATTATTTACTAGATATAAGTGTAATAAATAATTGTAATAATGTTTGTAACCTTGTGTGAATGGAGACTCTCCCGGCGTATCGATGCAACAAAATCTTCTCGGGTATTCAGCCGGATGGTGGTGTAAAAATACGACGTTTCGACAGCTGACTCTGCTGTCTTCATCAGGTATCTTGTAGTTGTTCTCAGCTGACTGTCTCTGCAGGGACTGTCGAGGCAGAAACATTCAGCTGAGAACAAATGCCAGATACCTGATGAAGACAGCAGAGTCAGCTGTCGAAACGTCGTAGTTTTACACCACCATCCGGCTGGACACTCGAGAAGATTTTGTCGTTTGTAACCTTATTTATATTTGTCCAGCCGGATGGTGGTGTAAAACTACGACGTTTCGACAGCTGACTCTGCTGTCTTCATCAGGTATCTGGCATTTGTTCTCAGCTGAATGTCTCTGCCTCGACAGTCCCTGCAGAGACAGTCAGCTGAGAACAACTACAAGATACCTGATGAAGACAGCAGAGTCAGCTGTCGAAACGTCGTATTTTTACGGTTATATGGCAAAAGCGCTCCGTGACAAAAGCGCTCTACCGCAGGTAGGCGAGGGTAGGTATAACCCTCCACCCTCGCCTACCTGCAGTAGAGAATTCCAAGAAAAATTCTTCTGTGAATATTTAGCACAGCTCATCTGTTTAAGCTCTTATTACTTTCGTGTCATTCATACAGTGAAGTTTATTGGCAGCAGTACCACTTGTGCTACACAGTTCAACTGTGAAAGTATTTCTAGTTTGTCGTCATGGAAGTGCTAACAACTAATAAGGGTAAACCTGCCGTGCATTATGAAGGTTATTCGTATCGGAAATACAAAAGTAAAGAAGATTTTCTAACGGTATGGCGGTGTCAGAAGGAAAGGACGAAAAGTTGTGGTGGAACGCTCAAAACGAAAAATTGGAAAGTTTTATGTGTAACTGAAGCCGTACGAAGCAGCGGACGCAGTTCGCTTGGAAGTTGCTAAAAGAATGAATCATGCGAAGAAGAGGGCCCGCGAAGAAGACACGCCCGTTTCTAAAATTTACACAAAAGAACTGGGAGACTTACACAGTAAATGCTACGAAAATGTAGCCAAATTGCTCCACCAGGTGACTGTCAAGAGAACCTTATTTCGACAGAGAAGCAAAGCTCGTGGGAATGGAAAGGAACAGAAGAGCCAAGATAAAGTAGTTTTAGATAATGATATGCTCCAGATGAAAGATGGTTCAAGTTTCCTTTTGACAGATGACAGCTCAGGAGAGCGAATGATAATACTTTGTGGACAGAAAGGAAGAGAATGTCTGAAGAGACAGCAAGATTTCTTCATGGATGGTACATTTAAAAGTTGTAGTAAACAATTTGCTCAAATTTATAGTATCCACGCTGATTACTGAAGCTTCAAGGAAGAAACTAATGTCTATCCAGTAGCGTTTGCCCTGTTGCCAAACAAAAAGAAAGCAACGTATATTCGTTTATTTTGCCATATTTTACATATAGTTCCACAATGGAATCCAAGAAAAATTAACATTGATTTTGAGGGAAGTGCAATATCCGCACTTGGAGAAGTTTCTCCAACCGTTGAAATTAATGGTTGTTACTACCACATGAAGAAATGTCTGTGGAGGAAATTGCAGGAAATTGGACTGACCCGTGAGTATCGGGAAAATGAAGAAATTAGGCTGCATGTTAGGATGTGTGCTGCGCTAGCATTCCTCAAAACTGAAGACATCTTAGACGGCTGGCTCAAGATATATACGGAGGCTCCAGAAAATCCGAAATTGTCTCAGTTTTTTGATTATTTCGTTGAACAATGGTTGGAGAATGAAGAAATTCCTCCTAAACTGTGGACTTGTTACGGTAGGCGACACCGCACTACGAACGTTGTGGAAGGTTGGAACAACAAAATCAACCATCTTCTCGGGCGACCAAATCCCAAGATCAAAAAAGTGATAATGTGTTTAAAGAGTGAAGCTGAAAATTCCGCTTGTATGTACATGAGAACGGAGATCAATCTTGCTGGGAAAAAGAGGAAAAGCTTCTAAGTATATTAAATTAGATGAATGTTTGGAAAAAACTGTAAAAAAGTATGAGGAAAACGGTGATATTAGGTCTTGTTTGAAAGCGATATCATACTTAAAAAAGCTGGGCTAGACCTGCTTTTTAACACACAAAAAATGAAAATAATGTAAATAAAGAGACATTGTAAATATGTAAATAAATAAATACTGACGAAGCTTTATTCAAGCTAATTTTAAACACGCCTTAAACGGTTGTGTGCTACGTGCATTTCAGTCACTAAGCCATCCAAATCCTGGAAAAAGTGTGATGGAAATCAGTTATTAAAATGAGTTATTAAGTATTAGAAATTTACTGAATTACTACTGGAAAATGTATGACTTCATGAACTCTTTAGGCTAGACGCATTCTAGCGATTTTCTGTAGCTGCGATAGAAAAATAGGTCGCAAAAAATGTTAGTGCGCACACTTGCGACTAATTTGTCGCAACAAATGTCAGATTACATTGTCGAGATAAGAATCGTCTCTGTGTAGTTAGGTTCAAAAAATATACTTAAAAATAACTATTCTGGGCATATCTTCTTACTGGTCAAACGTTACTTAAACGAAAATTTCAAGATGTTCCAGATAAGAAAATTTCATTTATTTTAGCAAATTGTTTTTTTTTTTTTTTTTTTTTTTTTTTTTTTTTTTTTTTTTTTTACAAATGTATAATGTTGTTCAATCTAAAAATTAACATAGAACAAAGATTATTTATTTTGCAAGTGAAAAGAGTTTGGGGAAAGTGTAACAGTACATATAACCATTAATAAATAAATATTACCATCTACTGATTAGCTGTTAGCTATTTAACTGCTAAACGGTGATGGGTCGTTATTTTTGAATACTCGGAACTAAAAATAGTAAAGAAATACAATTTATTCCGTATTTCGACGGCAGATTGGCAATTTTTCAATCTCTCAAATCAGTTTTCGATATTTGTGTTGCTTGAAAAATTGGTCTTTAATCACCCGCCAATAATTCCCAAGTGCTCACGTAACCTTAGAGGCCATCAGGGCTTCACTGTGCGTTTCTTCTGGCGACACCGTCTTTCCAGGAAGGTAGGGGATTATAGACCGTCCTTCCAGGAAGGCAACCCTAGAGCGCTTATGTCACCTGAGCGCTTATAGTCAGTCACCTATTTTTACACCACCATCCGGCTGAATACCCGAGGGTTTTCAGAGTGTGTAGTTTGTGTAGAAACCAGGGGTAGCTTAGTGTTTTTATATTAGTATAAATCCGTGACCCTGACGAGCCATCTATCAAGCAGCAATTGTTGGTTTGGGCGGCTGTTTTTTTTTTTTTTACGCTCGCTTTAGTACATAGTAACTCGGAGAAAATTTCTCTTCTAAGTGATGAAAACTAATGAACGAATAATTTTCCGATTCTCGCTTATATAGACAAGCGAATTAGCTCGGAAATCCCCAAAAAAGACGAAAATGTAGGGCACCGGTGTATTCTCTAACAGATATCTGCATAAGGCATCCACTTATCATATAATCTATCGAAGAATTCCCCGTAAAACACAAACAAAAAGGATTGCCAACGTCAAAATGTAAAATCGGAAAAAATAAGGAAAATTTCCTTTTACTATCAGAAATCGTGGAAAAATCGTTACATTCCGTATTTTGTTAGGTCAGACCACTTATCGGTAGAAATAACGAAAAATCGGTAGGTTGGAGATCACTGCCTCCATGCAGTATTATAATCCCAGGTTCTTACATACAGTAGATTGCATATGTTACGCACAAAGATCAAAAACGCTCATTGAGCGAAAAAAAAAAACTACCCAACGCGTTCTGGCTACTTGAAAACGGGTACAAAACGCGTTATGGCACTGACAAAAACAGACAGCACACTTTGTAGCTAAATCAAAAAAGACACAACGCGAAATTCACGTCTGATCCAGGTCGCGTCCTCCACTGATGACGATTCACATTTTTTTAGATACTTGTAATGCGACGGGTAGGAATAATCATATGTATTGAATTCATCCTGACCGAGAGTTAGATACTGATAAGCCACAATGTGTTGTGGCCAAAGAAACCAGAACGCGTTTTCGGCCTTTGAGCACATTGAGGAGCACAACATTTACGCGAGTTATTTTGGCTTACATTTTCTTTCTATCGAGCATAATTTCGGAATCCAAGCGGTGCTTCTAAAATTTCAGACCAACCTACATATCCTAATAGTATTTATTTTTGGATCGAAAAATAGCTGCAACATTTCAAATTATTTTTGGCGATAAGTTCGTAGATGTGAACTTCAGTGATAAAGTGCCTCCCATTAGTCGGAGACGACAACATGATGGTTAGATTACGGCTCGTTGGGTGTTGCGCTGAAGAACTTTATCACCACGGCGCGTGTTAACGCGTCATGGCACGCGCCATTAGCGCGGTAACAAGAAAAGCCGCCAAATTTATACGGAGCTCAGCCGAAACAAAGCGGCGTCGGCTTCTTCTTTCAGAGTCCGAAGACCGGCCGTGTTTTGCTTGTCCCGTTGCTTCTCCCTCGGCGTTTATGAATATTTTATTCACCGCCGGACACAGAACAGAGGGTGTGCTCTCCGCAGTCTGAAGAACACACCAAAAAAAAAGTCCCACTTTATTCATTTTGAGCTAGACTCCCTCCCGGAGTCTAATCCATATGATATTATACTTGCACGTCCTTTGTCCGCCAGACAGCTGTGGTTTTCCTCTTCAATTATTGTGTAACGCCGCGCGAGTCGACTTGTTTAATATGTAATCGTCTCCGCCTTTCATCTGGCAATCTGACGGACGGATTGCGGTTTGTTTCGGGGCAGAGTGTATGTGTGTCGTAAAAAGAGAGGACGGGACGAATTTTGGAGATAAACGACAACCGCAAACCGCGAGGCGCGGTCCGTCACACAAAAGACTGATTCGAGCAAGCAGCGTGACGCGGCCATCATTTGCTTCAATAAAATCTGCCCCGACGTTTTCAAGAATACTTTTCTGCATATCTGGCATAAAAACGCTCCCCGTTAAATTGTTTACGACCACCGTTTACTGCGCGACTCACGCTGCGCTCACAATTTCAAGAGCGAGAAGGACTTTACTGCAGTCGCAGAATTGTGCTATTAACTTCAAAGGGAGACGGCGCAGAAATCAACCGCACCCAGGACGAAAGAAATCAGTGTCAGACGCGTTGTCGAGGAGAGGCTGAAAACATTGTGCAACCTTGGTTAACAGAATCTATGTTGTAATGAATTAATAAGTAAAAGATTGGTTAATACCAAGCAGGATTCCGACCACACCGATCATGCACAGAACAGATCTGGAACCTAAAAGTGATACTCCAACATCGTCAGTCAACCCGCACAGTGGTAACTTTTGAAGACTTTAAGAAAGCATGTGATTCGATCGACCGCACTACGCTGTTCAATATACAGGGTCCGGCAATAAAACCTCCCACATTTCAAGTAGCCGGCGTGCGGGTTGTAGTGAGGATACTGATGTGGAATGTGTTTTGTTTTAATGAGGTATACCTGCCATTTTCGGTTTGCGCCATGTCATGGCTTGGTGAAAATCGTGCGTTTATTGTGTACGAATTTATTCGTAAAGTTGTTCTCAGATTTTCGGAGACGATTCGAACTTGGTCTACATGATCGTGTCCCGGATAGAAAAACTATTCAACTGTAGGTGTCGAACTTTAGAAAGACAGGTTCAGCACTAAAAAAAAAAAAAAACCTACAGGCCGTCCTCGGACTGCAACAACGCCGAAAAATTTGGCGCGTGTGAGTGTGTCTATGCAACATTCACCAATCTTTGGGGACACTTAAAGCCTATAGTGTACAAACATCGTCCCACAACACTGCAAGCACTTAAAGAGGCCATTACCCAAGAATTGGCAGCCATTCCAAGAGAAATGACGCGAAAATGTATGGAGAACTTTCTGGATAGACTTTGTCAATGTGTCAACAATGGAGGGCAGATATAATTTTTAAAACCAAATAATTAAAAATGGCAAAATATGTATTTTTCATAAACAAAAGTAATTATTCTCTATCATATTTACTTTTTATGTGACAACACATTAAAATGAGGGAGGTTTTATTGCCGGACCCTGTACTACGTGAATATGGAGTAGATAATAAAACAACTATTTTAATTCAACAAACTTTGACAAATACAACTTCAAAAGTGAAATTTATGGGTGAAATCTCTGAATCTTTTGAAATTAAAACTGGTGTAAGACAAGAGGATGGGTTATCACCGCCCCTGATCAACTTGGTACTAGACAAGATCATTAGCATATGAAAAAAAAAATATCTGGAATATATATGGGAACAAAGGATAAACGAATCAACATAAAATGCCTTGCTTTTGCGGATGATCTAACAGTAATTACACGAACTGTGGAGGAAGCCAAACATGCTGTAGAGAAGATTATGAGATAGCTATCAAAACCGGCCTCCAAATCTCTTATGAGAAAACGAAATATATAGACTCCAAAAGCACAAACCTGAAGCCACTCGTGACCAAATATGGCACTATCAAACAAGTTAAACAGTTTAAGTACTTAGGAGAAATTATTGGTAATACTGGAACTGAGAAAGAAGCCCACAAGAACCGCGCTGAAAAACTGCAAAAAGCATATGCTATTACTTGGAATACGTACAATAAGAAATCGCTTTCCACCAAAGCCAAACTCCATCACTACCACACCGTCGTTCTTCCAGGAGCACTGTATGCGACGGAGACATCGTCATTAACGGTAAATGTCAAAGGAATAGAAAAAATAGAAAGACAGATACTGAGAAAAATATTCGGCCCCAAAATCCAAGATGGCATCTGGATGCGCAAAAGCTCAGAAGAACTGTATTCACTGACCGAAAGATTCACCCCACTTGCACGGAAAAGACGCATGAAATTTTATGGACATATAGCACGAATGGATAACTCACGACTTGCCAAGAAAATTTTCCACATCGTCAACGGTCCCCGACAAAACAAAGCACGCTGGTTTGTAGAAACCCAGAAGGACCTCGCAGAAGCCAGCCTTGACCCATTGACATCCACACGCAGTAAATATAGACAATAGAAGAATGAGAAGGACAATGCAAATTAATGGTTCCACGCGCTCCTTAGTGGGCTAAACGATATAATAATAAATAAATAAAAGGTGTCAGTGTTATTAGACACCGAGTGCCCCTGCAGTACCTGCGAGATGTTGGCGGTGCGGTATGGTTCAGACAGACTGTCCTACATGACGCAACAGAATGCCCAGATTTACACATCCGGTGAGTGACTAAACATTCTACTTGGCTTGGCCATTCAGTGGATTTATTGCCGATCATAAATAGCTAGGGTTCGCTTTCAATTTCGGCACTCTTCGGAAAAGATCGGTAAAATGCCGTAAGGTAGGACCGATGACCGAAAATAGGCCTCAGTGCCAATTATCAGTAAAGAGACGCGCTCGAAAAGTGGTGGAGGACGATTCAGTCACCAAAGAAGCCCGCTAACAATATTATTAACGTTTTGGTGTGTTTTTTTTTTATTTGTTGAGCCTACCAGGAACGGTCATCTTGGCGGGAAGAAATGTCATTTGCCGAGGGTCATATGCCACAACGCAGTGCGAAGGGTACAGAGTTTTCCTCGGAGCAGAGGATTGTATAGAGGGGGATTCGGATTTTGATGCTGATCTGGTGCAGTGACAAATAACCTAGCAGCCACAGCCAATTACTGCTCCGTTGAGCAGAGTAGGGTGGTGTGTGTTGTCGCTAGACATTTACTCCAGCTTCATTTTGATGGGACATTTCTTCTCTGTTGGTTTGTCGTCGCTTTTGGCTGTCGAAGTTTTCTTGAACTGAGTGGGTGCCACCGCGACCTTCTTCCTCAGAAGTGGTAGGCCGCATTTTGTGTCGTTCCACTAATGCTGCCTCAGGGAGGCAGAGGTGTCTTCTTTTGATGTGAGGTGATTTACAAGCGTTGTGAGAAGGGTGATGAGCGAATCCAAGCTTTCTTCTCTTTGGACGTATGATTGATGGGTGGTGTGCTCGCATGATTCTCTGCCGGTGATCTTCTGCCTAGGTTGACTCTTTGGTGTACGCCGTCTGGTGTAATCCGCGTGATGCCTAGTCGTCTCCGCTGGCACGGCCCTGTTCTGTTGTCGTCCTGTTAACGGGGAGCTGCTCAACTTCCGGCGCTCCTCGGGCCGTGTGGTAGTAGTAGTGCAGACACCGCTCTCTTGTCGGCTTGTTGCGGGCTGCGTATGTGACCTGCTACTTGGATGAGGATTCTTCCTGCTGCGTTGCTGCTTCCAAGCTCGGCAACCGCGATACGAAGCAGCGTGTGTAGAGCCGCAGTTGCAGCAAACGGCGTCCTCGCGACGCTGGTTGCATTCTGCGACATAATGACCACCTCCACAAGATGCCGGAATTCTTGGCACCTGTAGCACTGCACCAGCTTGCGTGGCTGCAGTTTTTCTGCTGATTTCTGCGTAGAAGTGCCGGCCTTCTTCGTCCTGGGGCCGGAGAGTGTGACTTCATATGATATGGAGTCCTGCTGCAACATCTGGATGGCTGCTTCAAAGTCCTCGGAACAGGACAGCACGATCTTCAATCCCAGGTGGTCTGGCCAGCTGAACACAGGACGCTTCATGGCCCTCTGCATCTGAGCCAGTAATTTACAGTAGTTCCCTGCATAGTTGACGGTGATCGGTGGTACTGGGCCTACTTGTGTGGCAGGGAAGATTACTGGTGCTGGTGAGTCAGGCGACAGTGATGCTGGCTCACCATTTTGAGAAGGCGATGGAGTTGGTGTAGAGGGTGGTGTGGGCCTTATCGGCGTCGTCTTGAAGTTGCGGTTCATCTTTGGGTCGTAGCTGAAGATCTGGAACCTTCTTTTGGTGTCTTCAACGTATTCCTCTCAGACGAATTCGCTGGCCAGTGGGGTTGGAAACACAAGTGCCTCCGGCCAGGCCTCGACTCCTGCAGCTGGGCGATACTTCTTGACCAGGTGACGGTGGTCGCGGCTTGTCAGCACCTTCTTGAAGGTGGCGGCGTCGCAGGTGGGAACATGCAGCACGACTCGAGTGCCTTTGGGCCGAAATGGCTCTACAAATAACCTTCACCGAGGCCTGAACACTGTACGAGACTGGGGTGGATAGGCGGCCTATGGAAGAAGCCAACACTTCCCGGCATTCTAACCCCGTGGCGCTATTCTGATTTGCTTTGGTCCTCTGACCTCGCTAGCGGCGAAACGGTATATCTCCTTTAGCGACGGAAACTTATGCAAATAGTTCTACCCTGTAAACGACCATGAGAAATCTAACTGTTTAAAAAACAAATACATTCGACAATGTGTAATTGTTCATATATTAATAAAATCAACTTTAAGTTTGCGTAAATTTCACTATGCTCAAGTTTTAATAAATTGTACACCCACTTATCATTGATCCTATTAAGTCCAGTAATATGTCATGTAACTAGCTTAAGATGCATAATCATTAATGATATACAAACTTGATAATTTTTTATTGTTAGAACAATATGATCCATAATTTACTTTTCTTACAATAAAAGCAGACACCACAATGTGCATGATGTAATTAAAAAAGAGACAGGAAAGTATTTACTCTCACTTTCATCGCCACTAAAACAGGAAGACATAAGCTGCGTGACATGAAATCCGAAAAGCGGCGTAGTGTCCATCCTGATAGTGGCTTTAGGAGCTTTCGTCATTTAGTCATCGTAGATGGTTCCCACTTAAAATCTTAAAACTATCTCTGACCTCACATTCTGGAGGAAGCGGGTATCCAGATTTGGGTTATCTATGGTTTCCCAAAATCAATCCAGGGAATGCTCTGGAGCCTCCTTCAAAAGGCCATGGACGAATTCCTTCCCGTTCTTTGTACCCAGTCCTTTCCCGCACCTAATGACGTAGACAAGGGGCAAAGATATAAGCAAAAAAATATTTAAAAAATAAAAAAAACTCTGTTTGCTGTGCAAGCGGAATAACACAAAAGTCATACTGTTTGAGTATACTGCACCACTAACCAACAAGCATCAGAGAAGAAGATTTTTAATTACTCCCAAGAAACATCTAAAAGACCTTATCCTGCTCCAGTCTACTAAAAAAATGATTATAACAAAGCGTGGTGGTGTAACGGCTAGCGTTCTGGCCTCGCTTTCGGGAGGACGGCGGTTCGAATCCCCGTCCGGGCATCCAGATTTGGGTTTTCCATGGTTTCCCAAATCACTCCACTCCCATTCCTTGCCCCCCATCCTTTCCCGTCTCTAAAAGACATCGCTGTTAGAGAGACGTTAAGCAGATAAAAAAAAGAAAAATAAAGAAAACATAAAATGTTGATACCTGCTGAAGATTAAGTCTTATTTGAAAGCAGGAGTAAAAATATACGAAAATTAGTGAGTGGTATGAAAAATAATGGTCGGGAATATATATACAGTGGGTTCTCTAATTCCAATCTGAAGGGACCGTAAATAAACTTCGAATTACTGAAAATTCGAATTAGGTAGTGTTTATAAAAATAATAAAAATACAAGAAAACCGTCCTTAAAAATTAAGTTTTAACTTCTTTATTTAAACATAATTTTAACTTATTAAGAATATACTGTACAAAGCAAAGTTTAATTTTTAGTAAAAAATATTTTTAAAGTCCTGGAGTTTATTTAAAACACGTTAGCTTGATCCTCGATGTAGTGTCAAAGTTGATGGATATAGTTAAATGTAAGGTATCAATAAACAAATTGCACAGAAAACAGCACACAGACAATAAACACAACCACGGACTGTACACGGCTACTGTGCTATCAAAACAGCATACACAGCTGACTGAACTGCAACTAGATTAGAAAATAGCGATGCAGGTGGCTGGTCGATTAATGAGTCACCAAATTTTGGAAACAATAACAATGGGTGACGTGCTCTGAGCAATGACATTAACGACTGTAAAAGATGGACTTATTACAAGATAGCGCTCAACAAAAATGTGTTTCAACAAACATTAATTTATATGAGAATTACATGTTCTTTTCCTAAATAAGAACATATTTTCTTCGAATCAACGAAAAACTAATTCGAATTATAAGAGTTATTTTACACTACTTTATTACCGAATTCAAGGAACCATAAAAAATTCGAATTATCGAGAAATTCTAATTAAAAATGTTCGAATTAGAGAATTTCCACTGTATATACATCAGCTATGTAGCTCGGATTACGGAACACTGTTCAATACTTGATTCGGTGTTAGTTCATGCAAGCAAATGTGATGGATTAATTTTCATCATTTCATAGTGATGTAGAAATAATGACTCTCTCCGCAATGAGTTTAATGACAGTATACGACGTTGTTGATGGTAATTCGTCCGTGAGCTAGGATTTTTAAAGGACATTAACCCGACCTTTACATCTGGCACAGCTTGCTGTATAATATGAAGTATGCCAGAACGCTTCTGTGGTTCGGATTCCACATTTAACTGTAGGTTCCCTATACCCGCTCGTATTACCTGGTTGGTAAATCGAAAAACATTGTCACCTGGCGGCCGAACAATCTTTCGGAATCTCCCTGCCAACAATGCCATATGATTATTGAATTGACCATCAGTAATCAAAGTATAACACATATATATACTATATCATACAGAAATACACATATATCAATTACATATACAGGGACTCCAGGTCATTTTGAGCAGAAAAGTAGGTAAAAACCTAACTTTGCTGATTTTAATTTTGAGTTTACACAAAAAAATTTGTACTACAAAAGTTGTAGGAAATTTTGTCCTCTTTCAAATTTGAAATAAAGTATTTCTTACTAGGACTCTTCAGGAAGGAGTTAAAGACGAAAAACCGAAAAAAGTACCAAAATGTTGATGTTTTTTTTGGCCACAGATAATTGTGCCGAGGGTGTCGGAGGTCGAAAACTTGGTTTCTGCATACTCTCACCAATAATATACAAGCTAAGGGGAAAAAAATCTACTACGTGATATAATGTATGTGAGACCCCCTTTATAGGAGGACCCTGTTACTGAACTAATGGGCTCATGAAAGATAGTGATCCAGAAGTGTCCTTCACAAAAGTTAGGGCTGATGCGAATGCACATAATTTCACGCTCTCCCTACTTTCATCCCGATATACGAAAATGAAACATCACACATTAAACACCACTCATGGTAATCATCTACATACGAATATAAACACTGAGTACAGTATTCAGACAATAGCTATGCAGTGGGTCAGAAATGATTATAATAATATATTAATTATTAGAACAGAAACATATATATTAGAAGCAGATAAAGAATTTTATTTTTTGTGGTACTACAGTCAATGTCCGTAAGGGATTAATGCATAATAAAAATAAATTTAACTTTTAATATTTGATGGAACGCAAAATGTGCCAAATAGGGTTGCCAACCGTCCGGTTTTTGGCCGGACTGTCCGGTTTTAACGTGATTTGTCCGTTTCCGGTTCACTACATGCGACCGGATGCAAAATGTCCGGTCATTAAAAAATTTAAAAAATTATGGAAATAAACGAGGTCGTCTCGCTCCTTATTTCCCTACCGCTGAACGTAATTCAACTGTTTCACTCTGTGTTCAAAAGTTGACAACAGTTGGTCGAATATCTGATTGCCGTGAAGCGATTGGTTGTCTCAGTAATCTACCCGGCACGTTACATGTAGATAATGAGTGATTTGCCGAAGAAAGTACGGGAACGTAGAGGAGTGGCTCTCAAATGACCAAATTAAAACGTGGTTACGTAAAGAAATTGATTCCGCCGCATATTGTCAAGCCTGTAAAATGAATTTTACTGTAAAATTTGAAGGTATAAATTCAATGAAACTTCATGTGAGTACAGAAGGACATGTGAAGAAAATAAAATCTACATTTCTAACAACAGTTTTAACCATTTTTTTAAATGTCTTTGCTGGAGAAGACACTGTTTCTTCTGCAGAGGTTTTGTAGACATAATAATAGTTATTTTATTGCATTATTAAATTTATATTGTTAAATTTTTCTTAGTTTTTAGTTCGCAATTTTTATAACAACAATTAATTGTAAAAATAATAAACGAATTGCTATGTAAATTTTACTTTTTCTAACATACAGAACCCCCTCCTCCCCCCCCCCCACCTTCCAGGTGAGGTTTTGTTCGTTCGAGGAGATCTGAAATGGCATTTGTCCGGCCATGGTAATCTGAAAAGTTGGCAACCCTAGTGCCCGACCTGATCTGTTTCTGCCATAGCATGTATTTTCCTTCTCCTTTCTGTTTTTTTTTAATTTTGTTGGGTGACAAAGGCCGTAAAGAAGAATATCTTTCGTCGTATTCCAACTTTAGCAAGCGGGTTACCCAAATTCTCGTTTAATAGGCAAGGCACTTAGCGTCCAGTGGGGCGCAAAGAAGTCATTCTCGGAATGGATGTGAAAGGCGGATATATTACCCGTGCGAAGTGGCGGGTAGAGCTATCCGTTTGGGCCCACTTCTCGTCGACCGTAATGTGTTTGCGCGCAGCTCCTAAAATACGTGGCGCATTATGCAGCATTCATCGAGACGTTTGGCCCATTTACGACGACAGGGAAATATGTCTCCTGCATCTGTCTGGCCCGGTAGCTGTTGCCACGAAGAGCTTTCCTTCACTTAACGTATTTGCCTCCTCACCATGCAAGCCGACGACAATGAACTTTCAACCACCTTCAACAACTTAACATTACTACATATTACAAAATGCAGAGACTCTATCACTGTATACGACATCCAATAAGTCATTTCAATAGAAACATATTTTTTTAACATAAATCTACTTTCTAGATCTATTATCTGGTTGAGTTTTACTCGTAATTCATTAAACTTTATAAAGTAGATAGTCAACATTGTCTGAAGTGCTAAAGTCAATTAATAAATGTGGGAACATCAATGCTTTCTTGGCATACACCGCTTATAGCAAATGATTCAATAAATAGAAGTATTCAGTCATGATGCTCAGTTAGAACTTTTTATTCTATCCACACTTTTCACATTTTTTCCATAACCGTCATCAGCGATTAACCGGCTGTCATTATTTCCAAGCGTTAATTTTTTTCCAATAATTTCAATTTAACGTAGACTCGATCAAATAAAATATGTCGAAGTTGCATTACACAAAATTTTTATTATCCTTGCGCAGAGTAACCAACTTTTCTGGTTGTTTTTCGAATGTGGATGCAAAAAAATCCAGAGACTGCATTAGTACCGTTTGAAAGAAGGTATATACAGGTCTGAAGAAGTCTTTCCGTAAATGTAAACAGACAGAAAGTACAATGGTGTAGAATTTTTTTTCCAGAAATCGTTTTCAAGAAGAAGAATTGTAATTACAAATTATTTCAGCTTCATCCAAAGTAACGCAAAACAATTATGAAACTAACACTACTAGTATTGTAATAAATAATTCAAAATGGTTCCATGTTCCAGAGATCGTTTAGTTATGCTTAGCAGAACTTTTAAAACACATCTAAGTGCAGTTTCTCCCTCAAAGAAGGCAGAGGAAGTTATGACAACTCGTTGACTCCATTCCCGTAGCATGGAAACAGTTTATTCCAGATGCAGAAGTCTTCAATTGCAAATAAACCGTATTGTATACCAAAAGTGAAATGGGTATGGATAAGGGGTGCAAAACAGTTAATTTTAATTTATTTTAAATGTATTTATCACATGCAGTTATTTACTATTGCTAAAAAATGACATTAGCTACCTTCTGTGACAAAACCTGTAAAATACAGAGTCACCGTTCGTACATGCATTATAGTGCTTAACACTTTATAGGATAACATTACTAATCGTATTTGTATTTTTTTTATTCGTACAACATTTCTAGATGTCAAGAATCATCAAGATTTCATAAAAGTTTAAACTTACATACATCATTCGTTTACTAACATGGACAGACTTGTATAAGTGGAAATTTGATTATATTAAGCTTCAATGTTTTTTCCATATTATCGTTTGGTCTCCTCTGTTCTTTTCTGGATTTAGTGGATTGTCGAAGAAAACTTCTTTCTTTAGTCTTCATGGACGACTCTTAAATTTATTACACCACTTGTGATAGTGTTTGTCGAAAAAAAAAATTAATTCCCCAACTATTTTCACGAAACTACTGATCTGAAAATTCGTTAAAAATTTCCAGAGAACTGTCGCCTCCTAAAGATCACAGAACACTACAACCATTTTGCCGGAGGAATGGTTCTGGTAAAAAATGAATTTTCTGGCAAAGAATTGTGTACAGTATTTCATTTCAGAGGGAATTCCATGAATCTAATAATAAGTAAGTTGTGAAAGTATTTTTTGAACGTTTTAGGAACGTTTCCATAACTCTCTATAACTTTTTCAACTGAAACATTTTTTAGTTTGATTTATATACCATTTGAAAGATAATTTCGAAGAGAAAATAATGAAACTGATTTAAGAGCATCTGTTTGTGAAGCTTTTTTCCTTCTTTTTTAAAAAAAGTTACAAATAACATATTTTGTTGGTTAATCCCGTTTAACAACTAATCTGTGAACGGAACTGTGAATTATTTTCTTGTTTTTTCCCCCTAATATACGTCAAGGGTATAGAATAAATTAATATTATTCATATTCAAATTATACTTTCCTTAGTAAAAAAAAAAAGCTGCTTTTTCGCATGGAACCTACGAGTTTCCTCCTTTGACGTACTCCACCTGCAAGTGCAATGGAAATCAGAGCCTAGCCCCATGAAATTTTATTGTAGATACAGCACCTGATAAATGTCCTCAGAGTCCTCAAACTCATTAGTGCTGAAAAGAAAGAGTCGTTAGCGTCCTGTGCTGATGAGCCTTTGTCCGACTGCCGGAGCTCCTGAATATTAAAATATTCGGCGCGCATGGAATGCCTGCGGATACCTAATACATAATCCATTCCCGGGGCCATATTTCACCAGCGGAGAAAATAACTGTGGTGACCTCTTACAGGTCGAAATACCTACGTTCTACCACACCAAAAAAAGAGCCCGAAAAAGTACTTTTCCAGCTTCAAAGGTGCACGGAGAATCGAAAACAAAAGGGGTCCCATTAATCTAGGTGTAACCACGCAAGATTTATGTAACACCGGCCCTTGTAAACTGCCGGCAATAAACACACAGGGATTTCCCCGACGCTCCAGCCTACGCGCAGTAGCCATGCCCCACCACTTTTTTTAGCACGTTCATTCGGCCTACTGTTCCTTTTTTCCCTGGAGTTAGGAAGGGCGCGATGGAGCGGCCATCTGGTGGCACGGCGCACTAACTAACAAGGGCCTATTCGCCAACTCGATTAGCCCGCCCGCCTGATTCTGTTTGCGCGCCCAATCAGGCGACCGCACTCCCAGGATAGCCAACCGCACAGATTTCTCGCGCCACCGCAAGGTAGCGCGCCTCCTCGTCTAACTGCGCGGGGAACTACAGTATTGGATAGACTAAGATCTCAGCGACAACCTATGTACAGGAATTGTTTAAAACATTGAAGTCTTCACCACATTATCGTGAGGCGGTGAAAAACATATCGCAGTATACCTTTTTCTAAGGGAGAAATTGAAGACATGTGTAATTTATATACAACGAAATCACAAGTTAAAAACAGTTGTATTATTTTACTATCTCTGCATTATAACTATTATAACTATTTCCAGAATCTTATTTGATTTCATGCAACACTTCATCTCCTGTTACCTGTGGCTAACCTGTTATTATCAACTAGAGTTGTAAAAATAGTGATAAATTGAGTACCGTATGTATTAGTTATTTAACCAATCAGTACTCGCTACTATTGGTTCCTTGGTCGTTACTTTTTTAACAATCGAGCGCTATAGCTGTGGCCAGATTAATTGGCGGGTCAGTGTGAACGCTCTGTTGCCGAACTTGGGGACAATATCGCGATGCGCTCTCTTTCTATCACCTGAAAATTGCAACGCTGTGCGGCATGTGTTGCCTAGTCCAAGCGGCAACAGCTCGCTACCCCCCCCCCCCCAAACCTTCCACCGCCCTTTCACAAAAAATGTGTGAACCTGAGAATCGGAATTAGAAAGTGTCAGTGTGAGTGTGACCTTGCTCGAGAGAGGATATTTTGATTTTTGGCGATTTACGATTTTTACGTGCGTTTTAAATAATTCCTTTTGGTTATTTATTAATTAATTTTACCGAACAAAAAGTGCAGTAACTTATAATTAGGGAAATTTAGCAAGAGAATCTTGCTACTAAAAATGGATACTTAGGAAGAGACTTATTCTCCTATTCCCGACTCCCAACAAGACGTAAGTCATCGACAGCAGAACCACCACGGCTGAAGCAGACAACAGAGTAAATCTATCATTCACAATGTACTATATAAATATTTCAAACTTCTTGTGGACAATGATCGTGAAATTTTGTCTTCTACCACTCATCACGCTGGTAGGAAAAGACTTGAAAAATATGGACGTACTTGATATTGATGAAATAAAAAACTGCAGTGATTTGTTACCGCAAAAAAGAACCATATTGCGAAAAAATTAGGGAATGGACAGGCTATTTGCGCTGCAGCTTGTGGTGTCGGTTTGAGAACTGTCCAGCGCGTGTGTCGTGAGGGAAAATAACCTACGTTTGTTTCTCGAAAGAAAAGTATGAAACAATACAGCACTCTAACAAAGCTTAGTGACTTTGACAGTACTTCGTCAGGAGGACAGTACACGAATTTTACGATACTGATGAGTGGTAATATATAAACAGATAATTTTGTCGTTAATTATGCAAGTTTTTCTGTGCAGAGGATAACAAAATAATTTTTTTATTTTAGTTATAAATATACAAACTGAAAATAAAATTTAACATGTGAACTTTTAGCCACAAATAAAAGAAGAGTATTTCCATAAGTTTTCTCTCTCTGCCGAGAAAGTCTTTTATTTTTCTGCGCAGATAATAGAATAATAAATAACAGGTCTTTTGAAACTTCCAATTATATTAAACGCATCTGCAATGCATAACTTTCTTAACGAAATGACATGCATCAATATTTTATGACAGAATACTGATCATAAATTACTTAAAACACGTTACAAAGTATTACTACAAGTAAAGAGGTGAATACAACTGTTACGCGCACTGCTTGGCAACGGCGCATTTGACGCCACCCGCCAAAAGATTTGGCCATCACTATAGCACGAAGCATCGCATCGAGTCGCGTCGCGTTCGGATTACTGCACAACCTCGTACTCAGTAAATTTTAAGTAAATTGTTCATTTAGTGCAGTAAGTTTAGGTAAAATTTGTACTGTAAAATAAAATAAAAGTTAGAATATCGCATTTTAGAATAAACGCATATCATAAATGTTTGAATTTAATAAAATCTCACTAATGTATGATCAATACAAAATAATAAAAAAAACAACAACCATCTCAAATTATCTTACCAGATTTTTTATTACTAATTATGTTCTATAAATTTTAATGCTAAACAAAACTACAAAATAACTCTTCATGTTGTCAAAATTACTTGCCTCGTTAAAAATATTAACACTTAACAGTAAATAATATTAAATTACTGTACGTGCAACGTGTTTTTTCTTACACATTTTTCTTCGTAACGAAACGAATCCGAATTATAGTTCCCAGAAAAACGCGACACACGATGATCAAATATTAATTATTTCATTCAGAACGCTCGAACGATTCCGGTTCCCACATGAGGTGTCGTATTTGTTTGTTTATCGAACCAAACTGACATCCATACGACAAATGAATTTGTAAGTAACGTTTCGGTACTTCGAATCAGATGTACTCGTTATTCAGTAACGAATACATACGATTTGGTACAGCTCTGTCCTCAACATATCCATTATAACCTGTATTTTCTATTATCGGTAAATTTTAATATTTCAATTGCTCTGTAGTTCCCCTTACTATCTACTGTTCAGTTCACTGACAAATTATCCAATTCCTCCAGTGATTTTCCGGGCTAGCGGCCGTCCCTGCTAATAATATTTGGATTTTCCTGGAGGGAAGTTTTCGACTGACATGCTGCAAAGATAGTATCTCTGACGAAGGCTGCACCTCGTGCACGCTAAGGAGATATACTAGGGACTTAGCCGCCAAAATAATTATCTGAATTTATAGAACAAACATCTAACATCAAGAAGATTAACCTAACTTTTTTGTTGCTATTTTTTACGCCTTCTAGATGTTATACAAGGCGGGTATTACGATATGATATCACGTAGCACTGGAGTAGAAAATTAGAATATGTATTTTTTTTTTCTTTTTGGTCTGGCATAACTTCAAAACTATTAAACCTGATTTGACCCTGACTTTTTTTGGGGTTTTTTGTTTTTTGTTTGTTTGTTGTTTTACACCTCGGTGATGTCGAGGTCATTTGGGCAGGGAGCTAGAAACGAGAAGGAATTCGGCCATGGCATCTCGGCATTCGCGTGGAGTGATTTGGGGAAACCATTGAAAACCCAAATTCTGTATTGTCGGACGGGGATTCGAACCCACGTTCATCTGTATGTCAGGCTAAAACGTTACCACTCAATACCACGCTCGGTAAGACTAATCTACAATTGTATTAATACTTAAAATGGAAGACTCATATTGTAGGCTCTATCCAGTTTCGTAAGATATTCCACAACTTATTTTACCCTATGTACCAATTAAAATGATGTTCTATCAAGGGATTAATGACTCCTAGATGGAACATGACCACAGTAAGTAGCTGGATAGTGCGGAAGAAGGGTAGATTGATTTGTTCGTGAAAATTACGGTAGAACACAATCAGTAACTGATAAGATAAAAGGAGCTGGGTTGGAAATCATTGGAAGACAGGAGTCAGATGAAGAGAATACTGGAAATATTTCAGGCATACATTAGCAATGAGACCTGGATAGGTTTAAGCATTAGCAGAGGTACTTATCAAGATATATGCTGAGCGATTTTACCTTAAACGCAGAAAAAATTAAATTGAAAACTGTGGTAATACGAAGACCAGTGTGTAGGAAAATGGCCACTGTACCAGATGCTCCATCGCATTTAATAACAATAAGTTCGACCAGCAATATTTGGTTTAGATATTACAAAAAAACACAAAGAAATTCAATCATACTGAAGGCGCCGTTCTTGCATTCGCCTAAAGTCCTAGGAGTGATATCAGGAAAGTATTGTCAGCAGAAATCTAGATTTAAGACAATTTATCATAATTTTAAGCAAAAACGGTTTAATCAATTATATTATCAACGACTGAATTGGCGATGTACTTTACAGAAACCTCGACCTACACAGGAATAAATGAATAAATAATAACAGTTGACTAATTAATCGGAAGGGTAAGGTTCTCGGTGACGATGGATGGCCGCTGCTCTTTAATTCACGTTAATACGCTTCCTGATGCCACATAATGGATCTGCTCAGCGGAACACGCGAAAATGTACCGGTAAGTTGCTTTTTGCACGTGAGTACACTTTTCGCGTCGCTCTACAAAATTTCCGGCGAGGATATATTTTTTTATATACATAAATATATTTGTTCACATAGTCATTCAGTTCCAAAAGGGATTCTGACAAACCAACGCTAAAAGCCAGTTTGTTTATATTCACTTTATATCCGGGAAGTTATTGACGTGTTTTCGAGTGGTCCGCAAAAAGCCATTATTGTTACGTTGAATAAAAATTACCGCGTCAAAATGTGGGGCTGAAAGCAGAACGGTCCTCGCAGGGAATCAGCCAACAGCAGGAAAAAATAATAAAAATAAAACAGAGCAGAGAAAAAAATGATGCGAAATGTAGAGTGTATAGCAACGTGGGGTCAGGCTGGAGGGGAGAACACTTAGTGTAAACACAGTCTGCAGTAGGATGGGAAGCAACCTTGCACCTAATCTTTCTGTAAAGAACTAAAAATTAAAGAAAAAAAGCTGGAGAATCCGTTGATGGAAATGCCAGTGTACACTATGATGAAATAAATTAAAGATCGAATCACTGATAGGGCCTACGGCGCTAATAACCCAGTCGTTGACGCGCCGTAAAGCAACAAGAATAATGAATCACTGATCTATGATTCGAAAACAAAAGGGAAGAAAATGGTTGCCATGATTTAAAGTTAAACCGTGTTTCTAGTACTAGTGTTATTAATACCATCTTCTTGATCCATGTCAAATTCACTTGAATTTGGCAACATTCCGAAAATATTTCTCCGTGTAATATCTGTGAAATGAATATCAGTGTTTCGTATTCATTTTTCCAGTTTATCTAATGAGGAAGTGGACGTTTAGCTATCTATCGGTTAATGCTGTAATCTGCGTTCTGTGTGAATGTTAATTTTTGTGTAATTTTTATAGCGAAATTTATATTCGTCCAGTCATTCGCCTAATCGACTACGGAAAACCGCCTAAAACTGCAGTCAAGACACACTGTACGTCAAACCATTGCGGTTTGAAACTCGGTTAGCTGTAGCTTATCAAACTGGGGTTGCATAAACGAGTATACGCGGCCAAAGTGTTAGAAAAATCTTAAGTACTTTCTTTTTACTTATGGCTTTACGCCTCGTCGACGTCGAGGTCATTAGAGGCGGGATGGGATTGGGGACAAGGAACGGGAAGGAATTCGGCCATGGATTTTTGAAGGAAGCATCCTGGCATTCGCCTGGAGTGATTTGGCGAAAACCACGGAAAACCCAAATCTCGATGCCCGGACGGGGATTCGAACCCACATTCTCCCCAATGCGAGGCCTGAACGTTAACCGACAGTAAACTACGAATAATACGCAAATTCTTAAAATGTAAATTTTGTGAGAAATTATGTATGAGAAGTAAAAATTGTACGTATACTGCATTCAAGCTTTATGTTACAAAAGGTATAGTAGGGGTCCAATTAATTAGCAAATAAACGTAAGTTTTATAAACGTTATGCATTATAACGTGCCTTGTAACCATTTTATATTATTTAATACATTAAACTGTTAAAACTAATCCCTGACTTCCGTATACAGAAGAAACACTTTTTATTTTATATCATTAGATACGAAGATGAGTACGAGAATCGTCATAAATGTTGTTAAATAACGACTAGTAATCCGCTTAATTAGCAAGCAAATAGAACTAATGCGAAGAAACACTTTGGGTTTACTGCAGCACAAAGCGTTCTAGTCTTAATGACGTTCACTGGCCCAGAAGCGTATAGACCAACTCATTAACGTTTAAATATAACAAATTACAAGTTTGCACAGCCATTGCGAACCATGTCAATTCGCAGCGTCTCTTAAATCGTCCTCAAACGCATCACGCGTCCCTTATTCGCGACTACCCGTCCTTTACAGATCCTTTAACTGCGAAGATTAAATAAAGAGTCAACAAAGGATTCAGTTCAAACAGTTCTGCAGATTTTTAACGAATGTACCCTCTTAATTAAGTCACTCTCCTCAATTAGGGTAAATAAAACAGAATTTGATGCGACATTAATAATTCTTTGTGAACACAGTTTAAGCAAGCGGAACACAATTACGTCTTGCTGCGTTAACGACCTATCTATTTATTCTAGAAAGCAGACTTGCTCTTCAGATTTGCTCGAGTAATGTCTTTGGCGATACTGATTGTTTAATCTCTGAAGACAATGTAGTTTTTTCGTTCCTAACACAAGGAAAACGGAAGAATCAGACCTTTCCGTCGACGTGATTTTCTTTTGCTGCCACAGCTTAAATTGGACCTTTCAAGCACGTTTTTAATTGATACTATAAACTTTCGTAGATGATAGATAACACTAAAACAAATATTTCTGTACTAGAAATGTATAGGGATTCGGAAAAATAATTTTGTCTTTTTTTTAAAATAAATAATAACCGTTCATATGCAATGATTTTCTTATACGGATGGAATGACTGGCTTTTTTCTTTAGTGCCAGGACAAATCTTTACCGTTCACATGCTAACTATACACATATTTCTGTTTATAATCGTGGCATTTTAGCTCGCTAAATGAGGCATACGATCCCCACAAAAGAAACCACAGACGCATGTAGAATCAGAATAAAACTGCTATGTTATCTTGCTGCCCGTACAATGGACAGATAAACATATCAAGGAATGAACAAGTTGTTTGGCTGGCTGACTTGTAGACAAAACAAGGTGGGCCGACTATTCCTTCAGTAGCTGCCAAGCCATACGAATAAAGTAACAATTTTCTAAGAACTTTGGCCAACTGGCAATACTATACCTGAAAATAGAATTGCGACAGCCGATATCATAAATCCTACAGATTCGTGGGTGACAAAAGTAAGCTCAGATAATGTCGTACACCATGATATACTGTACGTTATTAATTTTGCTTCTTACGTGAAGGTGTTTCATCCCATGGGCGTAATACGGTAATAATCAGGATAGAAAGTATGCTTGTGACATAAGCATAAGCATAAGCCGAATCTATGTACAGCTTAACTGAAATATATTCACACGCATTTGAATGAGGCGCCCACACACAGCCGAAGATTCCAAAATTTACGGTTTGGGGCCCTCAAAAGGAACCAGGTTACTAATGTGGATTAAGAAAGTATTTTATATGTTACCTGTTAACGTAATTATCACTATGCAAAGTTCTGAAGAAATACGTTTTTTGTTATTTTTGCCCCTGTATTGTTGAGAAATATATTTTTAATCTCAGTAAAAAGTTTCCTTCATGTTAATTGGCGACATGAGCTATCAATATGCGCAGTTTCGTTAAAATATGCCGAATATATTTTTGCGTGATGAGCAGTCAATTAGACAGAAACATCAGAACTTAATGGCTCTAAACTTTTTACCATCGGGAGTTTGGTAACTTACCGAGATAAAAGATGTCCTATGTCCTGAAGAACAGCATAAGCTATCACTATTCGCAGTTTCGTTAAAATTCGTGAGTTCGTTTTTGCGCGATAAGCGGACAGACAGACAGTAAAAGAAATCAAATGTTACAGTTTGGGCGCCTATGTTAACAGTAGTATAAACTACAATTACTATTTTTTACGAAAAAAATAATGTAGCTGTTTCAAGAACAGTAGCAAACAAAAGACGATAATAATTGCACGACTTCTACAATCTATCAAGAAACTTTACTACTGCCACGGGCAGGTTAGGGTTTAATCATGGCCGCATGGGACACTTAAACAGACTAAATTTGGTATCTTTTTAGTACTGTGAATGTGGAGACACATAGATCATGTATTTTTCCGATGCCAAAGATAATGCCACAACATCATATGACGATTGCAAAATCACGTGACATGTGGCAGTGCCATACCAGTGAATATAGTAATGGTACTGTTGACCTTGGAAATCAAAATATGTGGTTTGTTACACAAATTTTTGTGTGTATAGAATGAAAATTTATGTACTGCAGTTGATTTATTACATTTGAGTTATTTCTGTTCTTTATTAGCTAACTTCCTTGTATTAAACAGATAAAATATGGATGTTTAATAGACGTTTTTTAATTATGTTTTAGAATTCATTAAAATCAACGGATACTAATGCATATATCGATGTCTCTCTCTGGTACAGTGTCAAGGTTGACTCTTCCTACAGTTTACGCGTGTCAATATATTTGCTTATAGTTTTTACTTGCGGTTTCTAGTGTATTGTTTTAGTTCTATAGATCCTTTCCCAAACCATCATATTCCTCATTCAGTCCGTCCATATTTTCAAGTTCTTCATATTCCTCAACCTCACATTTATTCTTGAATACTCTCCAATTACTCTTCTTACTTCTTCCTGGTTTTCCACAGCGACATTTCAATACTCTAAAAGCACTTTTCTTGCTTCTCTCTAATTGTACGCATCTCTGACACTTGTATCTCATTCCACACGAAACATTTGACAAAGTTCTTTCTTAATTTAATTCCTAGCTGTTACCCATTCTTTTATTTTATCAAAGTTTTCTACATGAAATACTTAAATCAATGCCAAATATAATAGTGAAGAACAAAGGAGAAAGTGAAACAAAAAAAGATCAAGCTATTATAAAGTGATCAACAAAATATTAAAAGCTATGAGGGATAAGAAAGAGGTAAATATCGTGACCAGGTATGAACCGGGCGTAAACTACAGTATTTATAAACAAGAAAGAATATGACAGATATAGTCACGGAAAGAAGTAAAAAAGGCAGAATGGTTTTGCTGTTAACAGACATTAGTAATAACAGGAATTTAATGTCGATGATAAAGACCGAAATAAAGGATAACGGGTGATGGAATAGAGAGATACTACTAGAATTTACCTGTGGAAAGAAATATTGGTAGAGGATTCTTATTATGCAGAATAGTCAGCAAAACAATGGACAAATATTTTAAAAATATGTCATAAAAATAAATGAAAATAAATTTAATCTTATTCATAACCAAGTGAGCAATATATTGCTATTTAGAAGACAGCCGGATTTAAAAATTCCGATCTCATTCTGACGACATACAACTCAGAAAAAGATGCGATTCACGCACGGAGATGCAAAAACAAAGCTTGTAGTGTGGGAAAAACTGGAGCCAAGAACCCTTTGATTTTCATACCTGGCCATCGGCATCAGATTGCTGTTCACGGGATGGCTATGATATTGAATATTTTAACCTCGGGATGGGCGAATATTTCTTGTAAAACCTGGCAAGAGTTTGGCTGGAGCTGAGCCAAAGAGCAGAGCAAGGAGGGAGTGCCCTCCGTGACCGGAATAAGGATTCATGGCAAGTGAGAGAAAGCTCGCAAAACACCAAGGACAAATGAGGAAGCTGTTGAGACATTTGCATCAACCTTTACCTCCTATACTAATACCACGGTACAAAGGACACCCCTCAGCAAAATGTGAAGTGATATTTTGCGGCTGATTATTGTAGTGGAAATGTGGGTTGGGTTTGTCTAGTAGTTTGGCATGTTACTGAATACATCAATACTAATAAAAGGCTACTTTGGTCACCGTGCCTGTCACCTTAGGTGATGGAAAAAAATTGTCTGATAAAGCACAAATTTGTCATAATCCCCTTATTTTGCGGAAACCATAAACCGAAATATGGCTGCCGTGTTATTGTAAAATGTAGCAGGCTCCATATTAGTAAAAATTTGGAAAGAATTTTCTGATTTATTGTTTCATAAATAAACGGATAACATTAAAAAATTAAATAAACAAGGAAAAATTTTCACTTTTTTATTTTATTTTTTCGCAAAAGCTTCCAAAAAACGTGGTGTGAAAAGGAAAATCCAAACATTTTGAGACTCGACGGGTTGCCAGCTTTTATTTGATTATCTTATGGAAATATTTTCTCCAACCCCCACACACCATAAAATAAAATTTTCACGCATCCCTTCAATTTTAAATTTTTTTGTATTTATTAATGGTAAGGTTAGTAAGAACTAAAGTAGCACTTAATTACTAATTTCTAAATTAAAGATTTCAGAAGTTATGACAGAAGAATGGACAGATGGAGGAAAGAGCGAAATTGTAAGAGATCCATTTTCTCTCGACAGGAACGGAATGCTAATTAGAGAGGACGGTACAGATACTTATTAATGATCAATAGCCACTAAGTCTTTTTCAAAGTGTTGTATGGCGTATTGTCATGAAAATCGGTGGCAATTGTTTCTAAAACGGTAACTGGGCTAAATGAATAGGACATTTCAACAGTTAAAAAGAAAAACTTTATTATTTTCAGCTTCTTATATCAGAGAATCATTCATAAAAACGATGCAAAAGAAGGTAAGGCAGAGAAATTACCGTTTATACTCTTGAAAAGTGTGTCTGATTTATATGAATCCAAATAATATTAGGTACTTAGCATTTTAGATTACTGCATTAGGTAAGATGGAATTTTTGAAAACAATTTGATCACTGTTCATCATAACCTGCAGGGAAGGTAAAAGAACGTAATTGTACGGAATTACATACCTATATTAACATTCTCTACCAACAGGTCAAAAGAACTTGTTGTGGAACCAGGATTGAAGGGCCAAGTCTTTATGAAAATATGTTTGGGTGAGACTTTTGCTACATTCGTGGTTGTCGTAAAAGTTGCAGCAAGTTGTAAAACACGAAGTTACTCGTAGGTCCATACCAATAAAGTTGTTCTGCTAAAAATCTTCTTCGTAGCAAAGCACTAATCAGTGCCATATGAACGTTGTGCATTTAGATTGATTTCTAGAATTAACATAAAAAATTCAGTACAGCAAATCTCAGCACAAATTGTTTTACGAAAGCAACAATGATTGTGTATTTACATTCTTTTAGTATAATCACGAGACTCAGTTTACCTGTAATTAACATTTTGTTCTCGTTTGTTTCAAACGCTGAGGAGAATTATGCGGTGAAAAACATAGGTCAAATATTTGACCAAATTATGGGAAATATTAGTAGATTCCATCTGAAGAACTGAATACTTAAGAAAATAACAGAATTTATTTTTAACGACCTAGCTCCTTTTAATTTACAGTTTAAAATTTGCTTGCTCACTATAAATTCTCCCAGAGCAAATTGTGGTATAGTGTTTGGCTGCTGTAATAGCTTTGGGAGCTAAGCTTCGAAGCGTCTGTGAAGACACGTATAACTAATAGCGAGAGGTCGATTACGACCTAGCTAAGAGGCTCGATCCGGGTGTCTGCTATCGCCTCTCTACAGTGAGCCCAAGCTCGTTAAACGACACACGTCAGAAAGAAACATCCCGGCACTACAACCACTGGAAAAAGAATCATCGGTGAAAATACAGCAGAGGACCTTATTTTTTTTGACGGAGAAATTAACATGGTGTTTGTAGCAAGAGATAAACAACAATATTGCGAGATGCGACTCAAACTTAAATCCCACAGGCAGCCCGACGCGATAGGAGAACTAAACTACAGCTGAGGCCAGACGTATTGGCGTTTAGCTTCGAATGCGCCGTTACCAAAACGTGCACATAACAGTTAAATTCACCGTCAAATCGTAGTAATAGTTTGTGAGTGAACGCTCATACTATGAAACAGAGGACGCTCAGCATTGCCATTTTTTAGTGTTAGGAACACAGAGCTACGCGAGAATATTCCGAAGTGCGGCAACAGCGCGATCGCATTCACTCGTCAATTTCCCTGGCAACAGCTATAAAGCAGGCGGTTCACTGGACGCAAAAGGAGGGTCTGTACGATAGACGTTACGTAATTCCAGGTCTATATGCAGATATAACCGTATTCTTCACAAATATAAATTTGATAAGTAATGCAAGAAAATGAGTGAAGAAGCGGTCTCAGGTGAAAAATGTATTTATTTTATCCATTTACTGTAAAAAAAAGTCCAATTTGCTCAATGCTTAAAGTAAATTAATTCCTCTCTCACACACCACTTTTTCTGTCAGATAATAAATTATTCGCAATGTTTTCATTAGATGGGTTCTTCCGTACACAGAAAGGATATAAGTTTATTTCTGCATAATATTTCTTGGTATCAGCTACTAGCGTTATGTCCTGTTGCGCCATTAAGTAATAAAAGAGGAAACACATTCGTATTTGGGGTAGAGAAATTAAAAGAAAGGCATTCAGTAAAAATATTTATTACTGGTGAAATCTGGATCCAATATATAGAAAGCTCACAGATATCGGCGTATTAAAATAGTTGAGAAACAATACAAAGCCAAACTACCGGGTGTTTCAAAAATGACCGGTATATTTGAAAAATCAATAAAAACTAAACGGGCAGCGATAGAAATACACCGTTTGTTGCAATATGCTTGGGACACAATAAATTTTCAGGTAGACAAACTTTCGAAATTAGTTACAATTTTCAACAACAGATGGCACTGCAGTCTAGGCGGTGGAATTTCAACCCCAGAAAAATCCTCTCTCTAAGGAATAAACAATTTTTTCACAGCAAACTTGCAATCTGTGAACAGCACACGCTTACAGCAGAAAGACGACTTACAGAATGGCGAACTCACAGACTGCGTTTACCTCTATATCTTTCAAATCGTCTGCAGCGTCATCTGTTGTTGAAAATTGTAACTAATCTCAAAAAGTTTGTCTGCCTGAAAATTTACTGTTGTCCCAAGAATATTGCAACAAACTGTGTATTTCTATCGCTGCCCGTTTAGTTTTTATTGATTTTTCAAATATACCGGTCATTTTTGAAACACCCGGTATCTACAGTTTTTTTGAAAAAAATTCTGTGATAACGGACTTAAAATAGCTGTTAGTTCTTACATTCACGAATGAGAGAATTTTCCTTACCACTTTCCAGAACATTTTTGTATGAATTTTTATTTCTGAATTCTAAAGGTGCGGTGAATTCAACGATTTTCAGATTCATAATTTTTTATTTTGAAGCAGAGAACCAGGAATATTATAAGAACGAAGCTATTCACGGCGTTGTAAATAAATGTCACAATTATGGGACGTTTCGAGGGCGTCTATCTCTGCCCTCATTTTCAACCAAAGATATAACCGGATAATTGTTTCTTTACGCCGTGCCGCGGAAACGGTGGAAGACAGAAACAGACCCAGTGCGATGACGTCATCCACTCTTCTGTTCCTTAGCGATGCGTAGCTGCTTCAACATTTTGACAGCCAGGTTCCAGGCCACACTAAACTGATATCCGGTGTGCTTGTTAACTAAAGAATCAGCTGCTCTGATTTCAACAGCTTCTGTTATAATGCTGTCCCAAAAATCTCCAACCCTAGCTAAAATTCTGGTTTCTTCGAAATTAAATGTATGATATATCACAGCTGATTTCTCTTCTTGCATGCTCGACACACCGCTGTGTTTGTCCGATATATCGTACGTTTGTGTTGTATAGCGGTGTGTCGAGCACGCAAGGAATGTTCGCCTGTGGAAGGAAGAGAGATGAAATGTGGTTGAGCACAGTGTTCAAGAGGGATATACATTTAATTTCGAAAAAAACTAGAATTTTAGCCTGGGTCAGAGATTTTTGGGACAGCATTATAACAAAAGCTTTTGAAATGGAACAGCTGATTCTTTAGTTAATAGTGACACTGGATACCAGGTTATCGTGGTCTGGAATCCGGCTATCAAAATGCTGAAACAGCTTCACCTCGGTAATGAGCATAAGAGGGGATGACGTCATCGCGCTTGTCCTCCAACGTTGCCGCGGCACCGCGTAAACAAACAGTTGTTAAGTTATATTTTTGTATGAAAATGAGGACAGAGTTAGACACTTTCGAAATGTCCCATAATTGTGGCATTTATACGCGGCTGGAAGCCCGAGAATTTATTTAATTGAGAATATTATTGAATCCATTTGTCCAGTGGTTGTGTGGTATTGGGAGATTCACTGTGTATTTTATTTTCTTAAAAATATACGTACAAATCAGGACATTGAGAACCGTAACATTATTTAGATACAGCTGGACGAATACCAATTTTAACGAAAAAATCCCGTGTCTTTGTCTCGAATCATGGTCTCTCTTACAAAGATTGTCCTTCCTGAACCATCAAGGTAGCTGATATCGCATAAATGCAATTGACTGAAGACTGATTAGCATGTACTTACCAGCTGCTAACATTTCCTTGCCACACATTCCGTGTTATTGAACTGTGATGATGCTTCTTTTGTTGTGGTCTCGGTTGAACTGCGTGCCTGGCTTATCTCTGAGCAAGACGTAATTGATATAGAGTTCAATCTACTTCAGTCGCATACAAGCCATGGCTAAGCAATCTTTGTCAGAACAGCAGCTAGTTTATTATCGAAATACGATGCTAGCAAGACATACAGATGAGAGCAATTAGACCCCGACTGTCCAAAGTTCATCATCCTAAAAACATTGGCAGCTATTAAACTCTGACATTAACCACAACTCATTATCTATAGCCGACTGTCACATCAGTCAGGTATGGAATGTTCATACAACAGCTCCAAAATTAGTCATTTCTTTATTTGTGGCCGTTTATATGTTCTGGAAAGCTAATACAGGGCGTTCGCCGGGAAACGCAACCCACTGTTAGCGCTACAAGGAAGAAACTGCTCCCGGCGAGCGAGCGGTCAGCTTCCGGCATTGTTCGACCGTCGGCCGCGGACTATTTCATAATAATTACGCTTCATAAACTTGTATGTGCTAAGCATTTAAATGTGACGTCAGTTGCGGATTAACAGTGCCATCGTGGACACCCTGCAGGTACCAGCTGCAAAATATAATCCTAGGCCCCTGGTCTATTTCTGTAATTTTATGCACCACAATTGTTTTGTACGGCTTTAAGTGAACTAGCTTTGTTACTTTCCAAGCTGACGTCTTAGATACGCCTGCCTGCTGTTCTAACTGACTTAATGATTTTTTGGGTGATTGTTCTAGTCGAAAAGCGATATCGTCAATTTTCTCCTCTGTGAGAATACGGTTGACCGACAGTCTCTTTTTGTTAAAAAATGAACCCGTTTCTCTTACTTTTTTAACCACACGCAGAAGTGTTGATTTAGCTGGCAGTAAAGCGCCAGGATATTCGCGACGAAATTTACTGCGACACTTTTTAAACGACTTCTTCTTCACATATGTATCGTAGAGAAATATTCTTTGTTGCAAACTGTAACGTACCATAATTTTACTCACACTAAAATACGGTACAGATTAGTAAGAGTATGAAGCCCCAAACCAGCCAAATCGCAAAGAAACGTTTATTCACAACACTGATTAATAAGAGACTGAAGTCACAAACTTGCTACAATGCAAAAAAAACCGTTCTTAATAATGTAAGGGTCCCATTATACTGTGTCACTGCACTGTTGGGGCAGCGGAGGTGTTAAACAGTGCGGTGATTCACGGCGCCGTGTGGCGGAAACTGCTGGCTTCACTGACCGAGCAAGTTGCCGACGGCAACAGACTGGGAGGGTAGCGTTTCCCGGCGAACGCCCTGTACTATGCTATGGAGTACCATAATTTCTGTCACGAGGTAGACTGTTAAAATGAAAGTAATTTTCTGTCTGAGTTTATGAAATTTATTCCTTTGACGTTAAAGCTTCTCAAGAATGAAAGAGCGAAGTTAATTTATTATTAACTGCGATATAACTTACTTCCCAGCGGCACGAGCTCTACACACCTGTTGTTCCACCATTAAAATTTTCAGCACCTTCCTTAATAAATCATCTCCTATCTACAAAAGAAACTTTTCTGCTCCCTTATGTTTGAAATAAGAGCTAATTTATTGTCATTGTCTTCTATTCTGATTGTTCACCCAATATATATTTAGACTTCATTACTGATGAATACATTATACACACTCATCAAAAAATCAATATCTTCCAATTATTTCCAAACAAGTTTTTCAAGTTAGTTACCTATTATGTTCAATGATAATTTCCACAACAAAACTAACTGCCTTCCCTTATACTCACTCGAACTATTGCATTTGATACTCCTAATCTGACTCTCAAAGTATTGTACACTTTTTTTTTTTGATTATGGCTTTACGCCTAGTCGACGTCGAGATCATTAGAGAGGGAAACAGCAAGAGGCAAGAAAGAGGAAGGAATTCGGCCATGGCCTTTTGAAGGATGCATCCTGGCATTTGCCTGAAGTGATTTGGGGAAACCATGGAAACATAAATCTGGATGCCCGGACGGGAATTTGAAAACCGCGTCCACTTCGTTTCCTTTCCTGATACATCCCCTCATCGCCCTTTCGGAAAGACGCAGAACCTAGAAACGATTCCGCACCGATTTTAAATTGTGCCATGTTAAAGGGTTTACTCTTTCCATCTGCAAACCACATAATTACAGAAAATCTTATTATTATTTTTTTTAAAAATTTGCTCCTTTAATATCTTCCATGTTTGCTTCTAAATTTAGCAGGTTTTGTATTAGCAGAAGACAGAAGACCAGAAGACGATATCAACGTAGAATATCCAAATTCAGTCACTTAAGCCTTCTTTTTTTTTTTTCGCTGATGGCTTTATGATCATCGACGAAAGACTTGGTGGCAAGGAGCGGGAAGAAATTCTGCCATGCTCTTTTTGAAGGAACCATCCCGGCATTAGCCTGGAGTGATTTTGGGAAACCATGCAAAACCCAAATCTGGATGGCCGTACGGGGATTCGAACCCACGTCCTACCGAATGAGAGGCCAGGACGTTAACCGTTCACCCACCACGCTCAGTGCAAGGTTTGTTTGAATGACTATGGTGTGTGATCAATAAAATGTTTTGTTTCTGTTTTATAAAAGAAATGAAAGAAGAGAGAATATGAGGCCCAGTGCCACTCCATCAGGTCCGAAAGACACCACGGAGCTGTGATGTTTGCGATTCCCTATTGACGGATGACAAACCGTCAGCAGTGGAGCAGTTTGGTATTTCGACTATGCGTTTAGTAAAAAATCTGGTAATTAGGAATCGTGCATCACAACCACTGCTACCTTAATGGTTAAGTCCCAATCTGTGAATTCTTCTGCATGGCGATTCAAACCAGCTAATCATTATGCCTAACGCCAGACATCATCATGAAACTGTAATGACTTGAGCCAACGGGACAAGCCGTTTTCAAGACGAAGTTGTTCCATGTCCCTCTGCATCGCCAGCTTTATTCCCCATGGACAATTTTTAGGGTGGAATTGGATGAACTTCTTATATGCGAGAAATCGCGAGAACATAATATCGTGTTCCATCTCAACTGGCGACTCAAGGTCATATTCCCCTTGCCCCACTACTCACCTCACCACCCCCTCCAAGCACAGCGCTATATCCAGGCACACGGGGGGCAAATGTGACATCGGGCACTGTTTCCCCTACCGCTTGTAGCTGTAAGGGCATCGGAGTGGGCATGGAACAGACTAACCCTGAGCCGCCCCTGTTAACTGAACGGGCTATATGACACAATTTTAAATTTTTACATCACTAGATGCTATGAAAAATGTGTGTGAAATATAGAAGTAATAGTTTTTCGTCAGTTTCATAACACGCAGTACGCAACGTTGCCCCACATTTTAATATTTAGATTAATTAATCCAGATGATTGTATTTACTAATTATTCTCTTAAGTTCATTCTAATTAAAGCATATCTTTTATTTCATTTTATTTATTTATATCATAGTTGGATTTAAATTTGATTTCAATCAGACACATTTTTGTGCTTTGCATGTACTTTAAGCTTCTTCGACGACAAGGCTATTGGAGTGATGGGGCAAGGAATGGGAAGGAATTCGATTATGACCTTTTGAATAACCCCGACCCGGAATTCACCTGGAGTGATTTTGAGGAACCTTGGTAAACCGAAATATGATAACTGGACTGGGATTCGAGGCCATGTCCTCCAGAATGCAAGACCAGAGCGTTATCGCTCACTCATCACGATTGATCACGATTTTCTGTTGTGAATTGACATTTAGATATAAAACATATATGAAAATGAAGAAGAGCTTGGAGAATCAATTCGGCAAACAAAATTACAATGTATATCTGTCTTTAACAAGTTTAGATAATGTTTCCATACACAATGCAAACTATTTCCTGATTTAAAAATTACCGAGTCTATTTTAGATGAAACATATTTCGAGCATTCCTTTACAATGATTCATCCTGCAATTTCTTAGCAGAGTAAGAAAACAGAATTTTCAGTTCAAAAGTCTATAAACAGAAGTGCTATAAGTAGACAGATATGAGCCCAAACATCTGGCAAAAGATTTACATAGAGTAACGCATACCAATGAGAAATTATGCGTAAATCATTTGCTTATTGCACAAGTTACCATATTCATAAAATCTACTGTGAAAACACACACACACATCGGCAAGTAGATATAAATTATTTCTTCCTGCAACAAACCGTAAAGATAAGCTGGATTCTAAAAACGACTAACTGTTTCGTCATGTCCGCTGTTGTAATATAGAAATTCCGCGAAGCTCTCGTGTAATGAAAGAGCAACGACCCCGCTGTCAGAATTCAGCTCCAGGATGAATGGTGAGCGTATCGGATCATGTAGCTTTTTGCTGGCGTTCTTTAACGAGAGGGCACGACCTTTCCACTTTCGCTTTCACCTGCCCCGCACTTTCTGTAGTCCTGCTAGCGGCAAGTAGAATGGAGGATTTATTAAAATGCTCGGCGACTTCAATAATACGGACTTGAGTTCACTTTCCTTTGCAGCAGAAAAATACTTTCACCAATGAAAATGTGTTCCTGGGTAGCATCCAGATTTTTTTTAGAAACATGGCGTTAATGCTCTTAGTGTTTTGGTATGTTGGGGGTTAGAAAGATATAAAAAAAGGAACTGTTGAATATGTGACTAGCAGACTATGAAGCTTTATTAGCGTATTTGTGTTTATTTTTCGTGCTGTTTTCTTGTTTTACCTTTTGGCATGTTGTGAAATACGTACAGTGTTACAGGAATAAGAAAGCAATGATATACCATAAAGAGCTACACAACTGTTTTGTTAATTCTCACTTTCAATAGATACTTAAATACAGTGAAAAACATATAAGTTAATCGAAAGATGAAATTAAGCAGTCTTGACTTAATTTATAAGAGCTGTTATCGTTTTCAGTATTATGAAATAGATATCCAGATATACAAGCTAAATATCAAAATTGTGCATTAAAATACTGTGTTGGCCATTATTAATTCCACCAGCTGCAACTTACCCTTCAAAGACAGGTGAACATGAATATTTGTCATCGCCAGTATATTATTTCGCTCGTTTTGTCCACTGTTTTCCTAGGCGGTGCATTCGTTATCAAAACAAGTCATAAATTTTTCTCCCAAAATTTATTTCAATTAAACTTTCGTTGAAACTTTTTATCTCCTTATCATTATACCACAGTACTGACTTATCACATAGTGTAAATTCAAGAGTGGAAGATTTTTGCTGAGTTTCAACCCAGAATTCAGGATCAATCTAGCGAATGGGGTACCTATTTATACTGCGTAGTCAATAGATCACATTTTGATTATCTTTCCTCATGGCGTATTATAAGAGTTTTTTTTTTTTTTTTTTTTGCTTATAGATTTACGCCTCGTCGAGGTCATTAGAGGAGAGAAAGGATGGGGGGGGTCAAGGAACGGGAAGGAATTCGGCCATGACATTTTGAAGGAATCATCCTGGCATCCGTCTGGAATGATTTGGGGAAACAATGGAAAACCCGAATCTGGATGCCCGGACGGAGATTCTAACCCGCGTCCTCCCGAATATGATGCTAGACCTTTACCACTCACACAAAAAGCTCGGTTTTATAGAACATCGAATACAGATAACAAAATAATTATATAGGGACCTAACAGCATCATTTTTCAGTCACAGTTTAGCAGTTAGGCTAGTCTTTGTACGTAATGTGCAGTTTGCATAAGACAGTGTTAACTGAAATATCGAACATGTTTGTACACCCGAAAAACGCTTTCGCATGTAACATTATTGCACGTTTTAATTAAATTTGGAGTGTACAATAATAATGTAAATTTAAGGAAAGGTCGAACGTGAATTGAAATTAATTTAAAAAAAAAAAATCAATTACCTCCCGTCGCGGTAGAACTTAGATGAATAGTTATACCACGTAAGTCTATAGGATGTCATATTCATTTGTATAAAAATTGCTCTGCAAAAACAAAGACAGGCAACTATTGGATGGTGAATTAGCGAACAGCAATATAACTCTTCCTTTATCTCGCATTTCATTGCGAACTTAATGGCTCATGTACCATTAATGTGCTATGTTCAGCCTTCAACTATGTCTGTAATGAAATAGTATACTGCATTCCTCCACCCATTTAAAGGGTTCCTAAACACCGCCAGATACGTTTGGAGAATAATAATACACATAAAGTGCTTAATTTCTGTTTTCTCCCAAACCATCACTGCAGGAACATATTGCAATAGTGAAAATATTAATTTAAAACCTCAGCAGATATGCACGTATTAAGCTTACTTAAGGCACGTTACATATTGTCGGTATGGTGCCTGTGAATACCATTTTTAGCAAAAATGTCACAAGTAAAAGTGATCTGTTTTTTCCTTGATATAAATGACTTTCGGTAATTAATAATCAGTGGCGAAGTTTCGTAGTTATCATTTCAATGTCAACCGAGCTAATTAGCTTTCGTGTTAAACAAGTGTTTGTTATGCTAAATTCTTCCTGAAGTTTCACATCCATGTAGCGGAGGGCCATTGAATTGAATTGAATTTAATTGCAATGGAGAGCATTCTCCGGTGGAAGTTTTCCTGATCTATTAACCCCATTCTTATTATTTTTTTTATCCATTATATTGTATGCTCTGAGTTTTAAATTCCTCCACAAATCTACTTTTGTCATTTACGAATTTTAATTTCCTTCATTGTTTGCAGTAAATTATTTATCACTTCCGTTGGTAATTTGTTCCAATCACTGGCTCCCTTACACACAAAAGAAAAGTTTCTAATTTACTTATGCATGAAATTGAGTGACAGCTTGTGTCCATTATCATATTTTCCTTCTAATCAATACTCCTAGTTCTTTGACCAATATCCCGACAAGCCCCACCACCAACATCCGCCTTAAACACTCCCAGCACTCTCTTCCAATGATTACCAATCCAGCTCTTTTATCATATTAGTTAGCGACTGGAACCTGCGATAATTTCAACAGACAAATCCAGCTTTCTCCTTTCCACGTCCTCCAGCTCCTATATTCGATACCCAAAATTAGAGTCCCAAACTACACAACCATATTCAAGGACTGATCTGACCGAAGTTTTATAAACCAATTTCCTCCTATCTCTGGTATATCCCCTCATTCTCCCTAGTAAATTATGGATTGTGAAACTTTTTCCATCAATTTGCGCGTTGTGTTCTGCCCAGCTGAGTTTATTATCAAATGTTATGCTAAAGTATTTACATTTAAAATCTTCAGGAAGCAATTCCTTTCTCATCCTACAATCAAATACAACCTATAGTTTTTTTTTTCTTTTTTTCTGTGTACGTAATAAGCTGACTCTTCTTATCATTTATCTTCATTCCATGTTGACCTCCCAGTTCAGTTAGAAATACATATTACAGCCCATACTTCGTAGATACCAAATTGTTATGTACAGTTTGGTTAGTACATTTTTCTTGTCGTAATTCTGTAGACCGATTTGAGGCGAGCTCTCCGGATAAATTTTTTAAAAAAAGTCTTGAAATATCTGCTTCGTACATCCTCATTTCTTCTGTTCCTCTATACTTATTTCCGCTGTTTTCTCCACTAATAAATTAACGAACCCGCATGCCCTACAATGTGATTAATTTTTGACTTCTTCAGAAATGTATTTACCAGTCCCTAATTTCCAGAATACTTGAAGATCCTTAAAAAGGTCATACCCTCGGGCAAAAACGTGGACACCTTGTAAGGACGCGCAAGGTCACCTTGTTGGCTCGTTTGCTGTGGGTATTTCCCACGAGATCTCACGCCCGCAGGAAACAAGCGACGCATCTCCGCAGACCAAAGGTTACTGTGTCGACAAGTGTACCAACCAACGCGTCGTCAAGGACTCTTCACTCGAGTCTCTGTCTCCGTGGCCACTCACAAGTGATCTTGACATACTAATTCTCCATTACGTAGCGCCTCGTTTCTCTACTTGAGCACAGAAGAATAGCTTTCACAACGTGTTCAGAGCACCGAATCATTGTGCCACTTTCAACTTGAAAATATGCGTGGGTATTGATGCCCTGACAAACATTTAACTAAAGAAAAACTTTCATCGACCTTTCTCTGTTCGGTATTTATCTTTTCTAACAATTACATATCACGTCCATATGTTAATATTTATAAATATAACTGATGCAGTTATTTATTGGTATTACGAATTATAAATAGACAATACTAATACTATTTTAAGATTATCTCTGAAAGCAAGGAGTATCTGGTTGATTTAGAGTGGAGAATAAGAAATAATCTGAAATAAGAATATGGCAGCAGCGTGAATGAAGATGCAGAAATTGTAAAATAGTTGAACTGAAAATGGAAAAAAACAATTGAATTGTATAAAGTTTATTACTGCAGTGGATGAATAAGTCACGCAGAAGTGGAAGTTATAAATTACTTTGTGATTAAGGTACGAAAAGTTGTGAAATAAAAGTCATTTATAGTTTAACTTGCGAAGGTATTAATTAAAACATAATCTATGAGTATTTGGGTAAAAGAGAATAAACAAGACAAGGTAGGTATTCTTCGGTGCTCAAGTAGATAAACGAGACCTTATGTAATGGAGAATACAACAATTTTGAAAATTGTAACTAGAGATAATATGATAAATCATCTAAGTCTAAAACGAGAAGATAAATGTTCTCGTCCTGGCTGGGAACGACCAAAAAGACATACTACGGTAAAAGTAAATTAATAATAATTTGTTTAAGACACCATCATAGAAAGGAAAAGCTTGATAACTGCATATAAAACTAAATATAAACGAGTAATTTCTTTCGAAACAAAAATTGATGATAAAGAACACAGCAACCAGTCACATTTGTTGTAAATATCTTTATTAAACCATTACCGGTTTCAAGAACAGTTGCTCATCGTCAGATGGTTTGCATTTAATTCACATCTGCAGATGCAAGTTACAGCGTATTTGTGCGTCCTATAATGACAAAAATTGTTTTTGTTGAATAAGAGCAACCTGTAACTTGTATCTGCAGATGTGAATTAAATGCAAACCATCTGACGATGAGCAACTGTTCTTGAAACCGGTAATGGTTTAATAAAGATATTTACAACAAACGTGACTGGTTGCTGTGTTCTTTATCATCAAATTTGATTTAACAGTCTCGGAATTCCACCGATCCATCATGGACAAAATATTATTAGTCTTTCGAAAAAGTTTTGTTGAACTGTATCTCATGTTGAGTTCAGGAAAGGTGGGTTAGATCTGCCTCTGACGTCTTCAATTCTTGCTGCGACAAGATCGATATACTTTAGTACTCCGAAGGAGAAACATTTATCGTCATCATCACCGATCAAACAAACTCTTACAAAGTTTCTTTCTGACCGTTCATAAACCATTGCAGATTGTCTTTTGGAAGGAAACTATGTGCACTTTGGCTTTCGCTAATAACTGAAAAATCATCATTGTCGTGAGGAATAAAATGTCTCCTCGTGACGTGGGTTCCTGTACTATTTACATAAAGTAAGAAGTATAGTGTTTCCGGAAGCCAGAGTTTAACCGCCAATGCTAAAAGAGCGAGAGTTACAACATAACCAACCCTACCCTAACAAAAACACTCACTACATATACCAGATAAACTAGTTTCCAGAGCTGCATTATACTGTTTGCGGTACATACTTTTAAGCTTACCGTATCTTCCCATATGTTACCAATGGAAATGCAAATCTTCCATAGCAGGACCCTCTTCATGCAAAATAGTCCAGTTCTTAAGGTGAAATACGGATCTACGAAGTAATCAAATAACCGAATAAACTTATAAAATAACCTAGATTTGAATCAAATGCCACGATACATCATTTTCTCTGTAGTTACAATGAAAGTTTCTTAAACAAAGAGAGATATGACTTGATCACTTTAAATAAAAAAATGAAATTCTACATCTACATCTTCATCCATACTCTGCAAATCACAAACATTGTGGGTGGCAGAAGGTGCTAAGCACCAATCCTAAACTCGCCCATTCCAATCCCGAATAGTGCGAGGAAAGAAGGAATACATATAAGTATCAGTACGGCATCTTATTTCTCTAATCTTATCCCTCCGGTCATTGCGACCTAAATAGGTTGGCAGAAGAAGTATTTCATTGCACTCGAAATTTAAATTTTTTCGCATATTCTCCAATAAATTCGAACGCAAGCTACGACGCCTGTCTTCCAAACTATCCCAGCCCAATCTATGTATCAATTCTGTGACGCTTTCATAAGGGCTGTAACAACAAGTCACGAATCTAGCGGCTCTCCTCTGCACCCTCTCAACTGAGTCAATCAGAACCTTGCGATACGGATCCCAAACCCCACAACAGTAATCCAGATGCGGACGCACTAGTGTTTTATACGCTATCTCCTTTGTTTGAGCATTACAATTCCTCAAAATACGACCTATGAATCGTAATTTAGAATTTGCCTTGCCTACGACGGAAGTTATGTGCATGTCCCATTTCATGTTGCTTTGTACTATCACCCCCAGATACTTCACGGAATGAACCGTGTCAACAGGTGAATTGTTTATTTTGTACTCGTGAACAACCATATTCTTCTTGTTACTTATCCGCATTGCCTTGCACTTTTTGCAATTAAGTGTAAGCTGCCATTTACGGCACCAATCGAAAATAGCATCCAAATCACGCTGAAATTAAGGATAGTCCAAAAACCTAATCCGTAATAACCAGCGATTTTTTATTTTTTTTGACGTTGTAGCAAATATAATTACAATCATGTTAACGTCTTAGAGCTCGAAAATCGAAATAGTGCTTTGATTACTGCATCGGATAACTAATAATAGTTACAACGGAGAAATCTGTAAAACTTTCTTGCAGATTATAATTGACAGGATATTTTTTTAACCTCAGATGGATTCTATACGCTGACAATGTATGACCTTACAATCTAAATCTTTATGTAAATCGTTTAATTCTTTCTAGTTTACTAAAACAGTAACAGCCAGGATCAACTGTTACCAAGTTCGTTTAATTCATTTCACTGAAATAAATATTGTGAACACACGCGATGTTAAGAATAGAATGAAACATGTAGTGCAGAAGTAACCAATACCGCAACCGTCTTCATTGCAAATTTACAGAATTTTAAAATAGTTACACAGTGAAATAACAGATTTATATGCTGGACCTGGACAAAGATGATCTTTACTTTATAGGATATTTTCTCACTTTAGAAAAAATATTACATCGGGATTCAAAATATAAAGAAATTTGAATAAAATATGAGTAGTTACAAATAGGTTTAAATTATTCTCCTGACAGAAGTGAAAACTTAAAACTGGGAAAATCTTACGCACAACACGTCATACTTATAGCTTCAGATATACTGCTAACATTAGCATGTCGGTGACGCGAAGATTTTATCTTTACAAAAATCGCCCAACGCCTCTAAAAAAATTTTCACTTAAAAAAAAAAAAAAAAAGTTTCTGGGATTGTGGATTCGATCCCTTAACCTTCCATTCTACGGTACAGCGTTTTACCACTTCACCTAAGGGGACCACCAATGGCTGCGAAATTATAAGATATAATTCGAGCGATTAATGTCAGATATTTTACAAAATAAAAATATAGGGAAGATAGTCAAAAAACATTAGGTAGATACGATATGATAAGTACAATGTATAACCTCCCATGAGGGCTGAGGACGCATCGTAATGAGGTATATATATCTTTCAGTCAGGTATATACAATATATGTATTTGTGTGAATATATGTACAAAAGCCGCTGCGCGCCCGCCAGTAAGTACAGGGCGTTCGCCGGGAAACGCAACCCACTGTTAGCGCTACAAGGAAGAAACTGCTCCCGGCGAGCGAGCGCTCAGTTTCCTGCATTGTTCGACCGTCGGCCGCGGACTATTTCATAATAATTACGCTTCATAAACTTGTGTGCTAAGCATTTAAATGTGACGTAATTCATTAGCTTACCTTATAAAAGATGCTGGAAGTGTTGACCCTCTTGTGTAATGCACATTTCACATCTTCTGAACATATTTCGAGACACACGCTGCCCTAACTGACTTAATGATTTTTTGGGTGACTGTTCTAGTCGAAAAGCGATATCGTCAATTTTCTCCTCTGTGAGAATACGGTTGACCGACAGTCTCTTTTTGTTAAAAAATGAACCCGTTTCTCTTACTTTTTTAACCAGACGCAGAATTGTTGATTTAGCTGGCAGTAAAGCGCCAGGAAATTCGCGACGAAATTTACTGCGACACTTTTTAAACGACTTCTTCTTCACATATGTATCGTAGAGAAATATTCTTTGTTGCAAACTGTAACGTACCATAATTATACTCACACTCAAACACGGTACAGATTAATAAGAGTATGAAGCCCCAAACCAGCCAAACCGCAAAGAAACGTTTATTCACAACACTGATTAATAAGAGACTGAAGTCACAAACTATCTACAATGCAAAGAAACCGTTCTTAACAATGTAAGGGTCACTGCAATGCACTGTTGGGGCAGCGGAGGTGTTAAACAGTGCGGTGATTCACGGTGCCGGTTGGCGGAAACTGCTGGCTCCACTGACCGAGCAAGTTGCCGACGGCAACAGACTGGGAGGGTAGCGTTTTCCGGCGAACGTCCTGTATATATTATATAAAAGTATAAAACGAAAACCGGACATATTGGTCGTAAAAAAACTCGGAAACTACAGGGCAGATTTCGATGGAGTTTTCACCGTTTTAAAACTTACAATCTTAATTCACTTGTCTGGCATGTCTTATGTTTCAACGTTAAATAATGTAGGAGCATTAAATGAAATTCTAAACGTATGGTGAGAAATTCCACAGGAGGAATCACTAGATGCCGCATACTCCGCACTAAACACACTACACAATGTCTCTGACCATAGCCTTTAATTAAAGCAATAAGATAACTTATAGTAATAACTATTTTGCACTCTAAACAAAACTTTAAGTATTCTTTCTTTTAATTTGATATATTCGATTTTTAAAAGCTATAGCTTGAAGTATTCTTTCCTTTAATTCGGGATATCAATTTTTAAACGACATAGATAGCCGTAAAAACAATAGAGATTTTCTTTAAGCACTATCTCTGGACAATATCTCTGGCCTTCAGCATTAGTCTTTACGGTAATATTATTCCGGATTCACTTTTGATATTTTATCTGCAGAGTTAAAGGATCTGGCGTTTCGAGCCACAAGTATATCCATTCACTTCGCAATTGAATCAAACGTGAGTTTTTAACATAATCTAGGGTTGTTTAGTAATGTAGTAATGAAATTTCTTAACCAAATTATCGAAGCTTGATATACATGAATCTTTTCAGACGAATAAAAATAGTATACGTGCAAATAAACTTCAGCCCACCAGTTTCTTGGTAGGGGCGGGTGAATGTAAGTTTGCTTTAATTCCGAAAAAGTTTGCGCGTATTTTATGAAACTTTGTACAAATGTTTTGCGGGTATAAAAATAGGGTACGGTTAAATCTACGCCAACTATACCGGGCAACGCCGGGAACTCCGCTAGTATATTATATGCTGTTGTCATACTTACAGCTACAGTTACACTGCAATTACAGCATGTTGGTGACGCGAATTCATAAGATTTTATCAATCCTAAAATCACCCAACGCGCCTAAACAAGTTTTCACTTAAAAAAATAAGCTACATAGAAGAAGTGAAAGAAATTGCATACTATGATTTAATGAGGTATATTCAAAGAGGCAGTTCCGATTAAGAGGTAAACTTTTCACTGCTTACTTGAAAATATTGTGGAGTTCAGTTTCTCAAACTTCATTTTACAACACAGCAGGCTCTTTTTCCTCAAGGTACAGCGCATGTGCTGTACGTCATAAAATCCGACTGTAGAAAACTTTTCAATCGCCAGAAAAATTTACGATCGGCACAGCCGGCGACCTGTTAAGCCTTAACGAGGAATATGTCGATAATGTCGAGATCCAGCTTGGCCAACTTCTCAGCTCCAAGTCGTGACTCATAGGGCTCGTGACACAATACGGCAGACCTCCACAGAGCTGCCAGGGCGCGAGATTCATGGGATATTCATCGGGCTTAGTGGTGGCGCCCACACCTCCAGGTCTGTTGTTGGCCAAGCCAGTGTTTGTTTCCACAGACGAGTATTCGCCGCCTCCTCCGTCTATTGTTCTTCACCGCGCGGAGGACACGCACGGGTACAAGGTCGTTCCCCAGAGGACGGTGGCAGTCTTCTGCATTCCGCAAGCAGGTGCGTAGGCAAACACGGAGCCGACTCGTGTCGGAAACATAACAGCCGAACCGAAAGTAACTACGCAAAATACCGAGGCAACGAGAAAGGTTTTTTGGCCATTCCAGTTTGACAGACTCTTTTGTTGATTCTTGCATTCCTTACAGCTGGAATACAGGGTGCGTTTACAAAGTTTCAAGACCGGTCTCAGAACAAAAAATTTACTAAATATTGCACAGAGAGCTAAACGTATTCGAAATATGATCCAACGCAGCCAGAGTTTTTCTCCATTGTTCATCGGCTTCCTGGAACTCTTCGCGCGGAATGCAGTCAAAGGAACTCGTCGAAGCTGCCTGGGCCGCTGGAATCTCTTGGTTCGGGTGAACAAAAAGAATTCGCAGGAAGCTAGGTCGGGGCTGTAGGGTGGCTGTGGAAGTGTTGCCACATTGAACTTGACTAAACGTTCGGTGCCGGCGAGCGACGTGTGAGAGGACGCGTTGTCGTGGTGAAGAACCCAATTCTTTTTGGTCTCCGAACGGCCGTGGTGGACTCGATGGTGGACGATGGAGCACTTCGGCGTAAAACTAACCCGTGTTTACGCACTTCCATCAAATTTTCATGAATTCGGCTCGTTGAAGGTCTCCCAGCAAGGTAATCAACGTCCTCGCTGCCACCTTTGAACCTCTTGTACCACATGAAAACTATCACGTGACATGGTTTCTTCTTTATGGGCCTCCTGAATTATACCAAAAGTCTCTGTAGCAGAGAACTTTATCGAATAACGCAGCTCCTAATGACGCTGCATTTTCGACTTTCCGAGTTTCCGACAGATGTCACTGAGACGCACTCTAGCGTCTGGAGGCACTGCCACTGGTGCAGTCGGTTAGCTCGCAATACTTTGCAATTTTTGACTAGCCTATGAAAATATGAAATTTAGTTCGCCAATTACACCACAAATGCTTTCAGACATCATTCCTGAAACATGTTGGGCTATCTAAAAATGTCTAAAACACTAAGGAAGAAAAAAAACACGGCAAGTATTACTTCCTGGTCCAATTCCTTGTAAATTTCGAGCAAAACATGAAATCCTTCTTCCGCATTTTGCGGTTTATGTAGTTTTTGTTGTGTTTGCCCCAAAATTGGGGTATATTCTTATAAATTTTGAAAACATTCGTCAACAACTCTTTAGACAATTTTTACGACACACACAACTAATGGCACGAAACGCACTCGCTGCCTGCTCCAAGACGACTGAGCCGAAATTGTCTCAATCGCCCTACGCACGTCTCAATTTGCTCCCTGTCTGCATAGACAATCTGTAAATTGTTTGTGGGGCCCTGCCAATCTCCAGATATCGGCAGCAACATAATCCCGGCCGAAATTGGGTCATCTGTAGCCGCTTTAAGTGCAGCGGAGTGGAGAAAATGCAGACTGACCTTGAGCCGCCTCTCTTAACTGAACCGGCTATAGTCATAGTTCTCCTCATCATATAACGTCACTTTTAAACTGGAAATTCGTTTACATTGTTAGCTGAAACGTTGATAAGTAATTTAGTTGGATGTAACCACCTTTTGCTTATTCCTAGCGTTTTGTCGCTGTTCTGAAGACCCGTTGTTACCAAACCGTGGCTATGACAGCGTTTACCTACCGGCCGCTAGAGGGCCGGCAAGAAACATTAGTGAATGTTTTCACTTGATTTGTGAGTGGGCAGTTTTATTTTATTTGTGATTTCTGTGGACTGTGAAGTCCAAATTAGGAACTCATCCAGAATTTGTCTAGAAACATTAGTGAATGTTTTCACTTGATTTGTGAGTGGGCAGTTTTATTTTATTTGTGATTTCTGTGGACTGTGAAGTCCAAATTAGGAACTCATCCAGAATTTGTCTAGACGATCACGGAAAAACAGCCTAAAACACCAATTAGGATTCCCCTATGTCGGTATGCACTTGCGCCCGTTGAAGCTGTTAGAACTATCACTGTGGCCATGAAAATTGGCGGGTGAGTGCAATAGCGCTGTTGCCGTATTTCGGAACATTCTCGCTAATACTAGAAAATGGCAACGCTGAGCGTCCTGTGTTGCCTAGTACGAGCGTCAACGCACAAACTATTATTACAAGCTAACAGGTAAATTTAACTGTTAAGTGCACGATTTGGCAACTGCGCGTTTGAAGCCGTCCAGCAATACTTCTGGACACAGCTACCATTTAGCAACGTTTAACTCACAGAGACAAATTGGCGGGCATTGTTTTTCATGAACACTTGACTCTATACTAAAGTTACCAATAGTCTCCTCTTTATAACTATAGGGTACAGAATCTTCAAACCTGGGTGACTTGATTCTGACTCAGAAAATTAATGTTATACATTCGATTTTTTAATGGTTCGTTTAACGGGCTGGGCTAGGTCACGTCATTGCTGGGTGCTCTAGACTTCATGAGTGCCTGTGCACCATAAAGGAAGGAATTTGGGGATAAGAAACGGGAAGGAATTTAGTCATATCCTACTAAGGGAACCATCCCTGCATTCGTCTAGAGTGATTTCGAGACACCGATATCAGGATGATATATTCACCTGGCGCTTATGTATGAGAGGCTTATGTATATCAACGAGGCACCCTAATCACAGGAGTCAGCCCTGTTGAATGCGAGAGTCTCATCCATATTAATTTTTAACTAATGCTTCTCCATAGTATAAAAACAAATATGAGAAAACCTAGCCAGGAGATTGCGCTGTAAACAACCGTTATGACGTGCTCGATAAACAACGTATCTTATGTCGTGGTGACAGCGCTTCGACCTTTCAGTGTGATGAAACATCTACAAGCAAGAGCTTCTGGCTCTTAACCCATTTACAAAACAGCAAAAACTTATTGTACAACTCAGATTAATTTATCTGGGGAAGAGCAGATCTGTTTAGCATTGCATATGACACAAACGCATCTCTATTAATAACTGTACGAAAGGTATATAGGAAATTTTATAGCGACTGTTACATACTGCTTGTGCACTAATTGTGCCTCAGGGGTCAATTCTTGGTCCCCTGCTGTTCCTAATATGTATAAATCGTCTCTCACTGCTATTAAATATTAGTAAATGTATAATGCACTTTAGGGCCCACATTAACATGTCTATATGAGTCTCATCAGTATAAAACACCACAAATTACTCTGAAATGATAAGGAAGTGATTTAAGGCAAACAAATTAATATTCGGCGACGAAAAGACACATTTCAGTTAGTCATGAAATAAAGGATCAATGAATGAAGTTATACGATTTCCCTAATAATGTGTATAGCTAACTTTAACGGAAACCAATGATTTTCGCAATTTCTTATAAAAGCCATTTTGCCGAACTTTCATTAAGGATAATAGTCAGGATAGATGATTATAATTAATTTTTTTCCATTCCTTACTGACTTTTAGTATCACCTTCCGGAAAAATTCTTCACATATGCGGAAGTTATTTAAATCATAAAAAAGGTTTTATGAATTATTTATAGTATAAGACAACGTATACTGTGTAGAAATTTTATTAGAAATCTAAGAACTAATATCAATGCTAGCAAACGAAATATTCCCTCTTTATTCCAAAATTGTCAACGCTATTCTGACAACAGTTAAAGATTCGGTGATAGTGAATAACATATACCTATAAAAACCTGCAACTTTACTTCAGTATGTCCAGAGAGACAGCTTCTCTTCAGAAACCCATTTGACACCAAGAAAGAATTTTGCTCCTCGAATCCAGGATTATTGTACATCAATGTATCATTAGAGGTAAGAAAGGGAAGGTGAAATTTTTTTTTCGGAATACAGTTGTCGTGTATTACTCATAGGAAATGTCTGGAAATGTAGCAATTATGTTCAATTGGAAATTTGGGTTAAATGTTTGTAGTTGGCAGTGGAAATTGTAGTTTTAGGACTCTAAGACACTAATCCGTTGTTAATTGGTAGTATTACGAGTTTTAACAATGCCATATGCTGTTACTCATCTCCGAGACCATTCTCAAATTTGACCGAAGTGAGCATATATACTCTAATCCAATAGTGCAATTATCTGTAATACTTTCCTCTGACACCTTTGTTAGAGGGATCATTTGTATTTAGCCTGTACATTTTTAGGTTGGAAAGACGTCAGACACTTGACAACTGCGAAAACTGAAAGAAATATGTTATCTTTGTTATGCTTCAACAACTACTACCATTTTAGTAACACTGTAATTGTTAGGAATACGCGCATTTGCCACTGGACTGATAAGAGTAGCTACTGTCTAACACTTCCCCTGTTATCAAAGCCGCTAGTGTAAAACATGGTGGAAAATACATTAGTCTGGTTGTTCTCTCATAACAGCTAACTATTAGTGGTCTTATCGCAAGGAATTTAATCTTTTAACTATCATTAATCTGTGAATCAGAAAAAGGTAGACCATTAGAGAAGTAAGGACGATGACTTTTTATCGTTTTCCGTTTTGAGAGCTAAGCGTATAGTAACTGATAATTAAGGAATTTAAATTCCTTCTTTTTATTAGCAACAAGAATACTCATGTCTGGAACTATAACCTGTCGTGACATTCTTAAGTTGTAAGGATTACTGTTTTAATTTTACACATGGCTAAAAAGCATCTAGTTCTAAGGATTGCAATCCCGCACCGTTTTTAATCGCGCATGGCATTAGCGGGATTGGCGTCAATCCCTCGGGATGTTGCAGGATCCTCATAAGTTTTTAAAGTACAGGGCGTTCGCCGGAAAACGCTACCCTCCCAGTCTGTTGCCGTCGGCAACTTGCTCGGGCAGTAGACCCAGCAGTTTCCGCCACACGCCACCGTGAATCACCGCACTGTTTAACTCCTCCGCTGCCCCAACAGTGCAGTGCAGTGACCCTTACATTGTTAAGAACGGTTTCTTTGCATTGTAGATAGTTTGTGACTTCAGTCTCTTATTAATCAGTGTTGTGAATAAACGTTTCTTTGCGGTTTGGCTGGTTTGGGGCTTCATACTCTTATTAATCTGTACCGTGTTTGAGTGTGAGTAAAATTATGGTACGTTACAGTTTGCAACAAAGAATATTTCTCTACGATACATATGTGAAGAAGAAGTCGTTTAAAAAGTGTCACAGTAAATTTCGTCGCGAATTTCCTGGCGCTTTACTGCCAGCTAAATCAACAATTCTGCGTCTGGTTAAAAAAGTAAGAGAAACGGGTTCATTTTTTAACAAAAAGAGACTGTCGGTCAACCGTATTCTCACAGAGGAGAAAATTGACGATATCGCTTTTCGACTAGAACAGTCCCCCAAAAAATCATTAAGTCAGTTGGGCAGCGTATGTCTCGAAATATGTTCAGAAGATGTGAAATGTGCATTTCACAAGAGGGTCAACACTTCCAGCATCTTTTATAAGGTAAGCTAATGAATTACGTCACATTTAAATGCTTAGCACACAAGTTTATGAAGTTTATGAAGCGTAATTATTATGAAATAGTCCGCGGCCGACGGTCGAACAATGCCGGAAACTGAGCGCTCGCTCGCCGGGAGCAGTTTCTTCCTTGTAGCGCTAACAGTGGGTTGCGTTTCCCGGCGAACGCCCTGTATTATCAAATTACATAATAAATATTTATTTAATTGATTAATAAAATCTCATGCCAGAAATTCGCCCCTTCCCTAAATTCGTCCTCCCCTTTAGCTTCCATGATAGTAGCTGAAATCTAGTGAGAGCGTAGGAAAATCTTCATAACAACGCAGTTGACAGCTGGCAGTGACATAGTTGCTTTGTTGTGTTCATTTACGCTTGAATGTTTCAAAAATAGGTATTGTGAAAGCTTGCTGTAGTGTGTAATCAACTTTGAATAGTTATATTGAGGTCTCACTGTACATTTTACGTTGTTTAATGATTGGTAATTATAGACTACTCTTTTAAAATTGCGTTAAAATTATCACAGTCGTGTAGCTGCAGTCGTTTACTTATAAGCAGTCACCATTTTTACTATAACCGGTGTCCTTAATCCATCCCCTCCGTAATTCTCAAATACATCACGGGGACGAATTTAGTACTATCGTAATTAATGAAACAAATGTATTAAACTAGAAAGTTTTACGGAGAGAAGGACGTAATGTTGCTATAAAGCTAACAGAGTGGTTACCGGCAAGGGAAAATAGTATGTTCATAAAGTTTCATCTTCCAGAGCCGGTACACCATTCCTAATAACGGAAAGTCACCATACGACGATTCTGAAAGGCTCTATCGGAAAGAAACAAATGGCGGCTGAGCATCAAAGAAACAACCACAATCAAATGTCTACGAATGATGATAGCTCAAACGATGAGAATGTATGATATCCAGTTAGTGGAAAGCGTTTTTACCAAAATAAGCGAAGAGAGAAAAATGCTCCCAGTAGTGCCACGAGATGTGCTATTCTTAAAAAAAAAAAAAAAAAAAAAAAAAAAAAAGTGAAAACTTATGTTTTAAAATATATAAACATGTTGTTAAATTAACAAATTTATCTGAAACCTGTATTAAATTAACTTTCCTAAAAAAAAAAAATAACTGAAACAGGGGGACGGAATTAGAAAACCATTTTTTTTTTCCTTCGATAAACCAAAACTTGCATTCTTTTCATTATTTAATATTTTTCTTAAGAAAGATTTACTTAGTGTAAACACAGTAACAACACTAATAGGCAATGAGTTGAGTCCCTTAAATCATTTTTTAATTATTAATAACTCTAAACGATTTTTGACGTTTTTACTTAAGGGGACAGTATACGGGAAGCCTCCTTTAGTTTATTCGCGAATGTTGAGATAGCGTAAACGTACGTGCATAAGAAATGTCCATGTTGCTGCCATTTCACTATGTTTCTGCCGTATGGAACGAGAATATAGTATATTTTGGTAGGATTTCGCCAACCTCCCCGGAGCGACAAGAATTGCCCACATGTCGATACTGCGAGAGGTCGATATCTCGGCAGAGGCGGGCGACGCGACGCCAGTAATGGGATAGCGCTGCGATTCTCATTATTCGGAATCAAACGGATTCCAGAGGCGGCCGGGGGATTGGGCTGTCCGTCTGTCTGTACTGCTCATTTAATCCCTGGAGCAGCCTTCCCGATGGGAGCCCCCAAAGAGAAAGGCGAGGCAGCCAATTACAGCAGCCGAACCGACTTGACTTCTCAGCCTACCTGCACGCAATACTTCCGCCTGTTCATATACCTATACTCCTTACAACAACAAGTTAATATGTGTTCCATTCTTTTCATCTTCCCAGTAAACAAATTAGTTTCAGTCAGGCACGGCACACAATGTGGATCACACCGTAGTATTTTTCTAATACTGGTTTCCTGAAAACTGAGAAATCACAAAACTGCTTCGTTGACTTTTTCTGATGCATGAGTTTCGTCTGCAGTTCAATGTACTACACATCCAATGAATCTTATCATAATGGAGGCAAGTACTTATAAACTTTCGGCTTAAATATTTTATCAAGCAAATGGTGTCAACGATAACAGGAAACTGCAATGGGGTACTTCACTACTTTTGGGCGTCTACTATAATCCAAAAAATGTTATTTCATGACAAAAAAAAAAAAAAAAAAAAAAAAAAAAAAAAAAAAAAAAAAAAAAAAAAAAAAACAAACGGAAAAGGGCAAAATATTGCATTTTTATGCGCTGATTTGAATATTGGCGCCAAAACGCTCGCAGCTGTCATGGAGTCTCTTGTGACGTCAAAACATCTGCTCGTGTCGGTGTAAACAAACGGGCGGTTTGCTTATTTCGTAGATAAAATTAGTTCTACGGTTTACAAGTGGTGTGTAGTGCCTCAGTGAGTAAACACAACATTTAAGACATCAAAGAAATTGTTTTTTATTTCCACACAAAGAAAATATGCCGAAAAAGTGGCTAAAGCTTGCACGACGCGACTTAACGTATTTGCCTACAAAGTCTTCAATATATTTTTGTGAAGTCTACTTTGACGTATGTTTTGACTTAATATTTTACTATGTTTGATAAGCTAGGTACTCAATGTATTGTTAAGTGAAAAACTTAAAATTTTGTCGATAAATAAATTACAACTTCAGACGTTAAAACGCCGTTCGTTAAAACGCATTTGTTATAAATGCGTGGAAATTTTTTACTAGTACCGTTCTCAAACAATATGAAAAATTACATGAAGTATTATAGGTAGCACTATCATAACTGTGGCGCCGCAATTTGATGATGAATTCTTACGTAACTCCATGAAACAAACCGAATTTAAAGATTTTTTATTTTTTGACATCTCGCTTATCGAGATATTACACGCTAGGTAGCGTCCATAAATCACGTAGCACATCTCTAGGGGTGGAGGTGGGGGGGGGGAAGGGGAACAGTTGGATTGAAAATTACACTGGGCTACTTCGGGGAGAGGGCGGGGAGGGGGGGGGGGTCTGAGCCAAACCACGTAACTTACCATTTATATCGTTTGTCACAGTTAAAAAAAGCACAGAAAACACATCAGCATGTAAATATTTATTTCCGTCCTTTAATTATCTCCATATGTAATTTACGGTAGTCTGACAGAAGAAAATAGTTAAAAATGTCTTCTGGAATCAATAGGAATAAAAGCTACGTGTCACGCTGGGGGATGTGTGTGTGTGTGTGTGTGTGTGGGGGGTTAAAGGCTTAATTAAGCCTCATCAGGCTGCTTGTGAGAAGGGGTTCAAAGGAGGCCAAAATGGAGCTACATAGTTTCTTGACGCTTCCTAGCTGTTGTCCGCAACATCATTTATGTGTACTGTTAATTTTAGTTTTAATTTCAACATGTCATGGTTAACACACAGCCAGCAAAAAAAAAAAAAAAAAAAGGAAAAAGGTTCCTTAATAACTTTGTAGAAATTGCGGAAATCATTTCAATTATGAGAATTAACAAAATTCAGTTAGTAGTTCTAGCGCGAATCAAAAATGGATAATAATTTGTGGTCATTTTTATATTAAATTTCTCAATTTTCAGAGTTCATATAAAATATATTTTACTTCCGTGGCAATTATTCGCAATTCAATTAAAATCCTGCCAGCAATTCGTGAATCTGGTTCTACGAAAAATGGATACCAATTTATGGAAACTTTTATCTTAAATTTCTCAGCTTTCAGTCTTCACATTAAAATCAGTCATACCATATTTTATACTGAAGTCGCACCAAAATTTAAAAAGATGTATGAAATCTCTCAATCCAAACACACAGTCAGAAACAAATCTTAAAAACTGTTGATTCCGTTTCTACAGGTCCATTAACAATAGGTCACACTCATTTTTTTTTCTTCAAAAATATCTTAATGTGCGTATTTTCTTTCGGTTACAGTCTTATTATATGCAAACCTGATGCACTTAACTACGCATGGATCTATGGCTATTGATTTTAATCTACACGGTGAAAGAGTTGACCAGCTCACCAAGGAAATTATTTCTCGTTGGGGGAATGGTGTTATATTCAGTTTTCCCGTGCAAAGTTCGAGAGATGTGGTAGAAGTTTGGTTTGCAAAATACGGGTTATCTAGAAGACGGTAAGAATAATAAGAATGAGATTGGGACATGCGTGGTACTAAGGTCATATTCAAGAAATTCATGAAATGAAATCACACTTCTACTAAACAGATTGTGAAGAAGTGTCAGAACTAAATCGTATAAAACTTAAATTCGGAAGGTACCATGACCCTGAAGAAATAAGTATAAATTAAGAATATACGCAAAAGTTGAAACACTTTTCTGTTATTAATTATTATCTGTATCATGATATTGCATAAACAAAGCATAGTAATAATTGTAACTGCAACATGAATCCAATTTTTACCAATACGGTATCTTTTAGTCTAGCGATAATATATGGCAGTTAATCTGAATTCCACATAAGGAGCAACACTTTTGCTTTAGGGAAAACGTGACTTGCTGGTGCTACTTACTAACTGTGTTACTCTAGCTAGACAATTTTATTGAAGCAACAGAAGTTATGAATATGTTAACTATCGAAACTGATTAAGTCGAAATTTATTAAAATCTCGTTATTACCTGCTTGGAAGGAACCTGCTGGGATTTTTTTTTTTTTTCGTGGGTAAGGGGGTCGTGGATTGGAATAAGTTACCAAGCGAATTGATGAAAAATTTACTAAAAACGTTGAAGCAATTAAAAATCTGAAATTTGTATAGGGCAGAAGTAGGTGGGTACAGGAAAGGAGGGAAAATGGCCACCGGAGCGTACGCACCATCGCAATTAAATTAAGAAGTTATTGTATAACTAGTATACTGAACCTGTTCGCGAGACTACTTCTTGTTTTAACTTCACACAAGCAAATACGTGGGGCAAAATTTATTTTTTACTGAGATGAAATAATGGGAAAACCATACACAAAACAACGCTAATTCTGCATTTCACGAAACGCCCCAGCATTTCATGCAAGCTGTCACTATACACTTGTTTCTGACAGAATGGCAGCTGTTTTTGCCCCCCAGTGAATAAGCGAATTAACGCCTTTTTTGGCTCAAGCGTTCCTGGAACAGGAAAGGTGTCACTGGGTAGCTTTTTTACTGTATTTACGACCTCTAATTGCGAGGGTAATAAGAGCTTAAGTGGGGAACTAAGTATGCGTGCGTGCCGTAATCATGTGTTCGGGGGATTTGCTTAGGGAGAAAAAGCCAAAGAGCCTGTTCAGTATTCAGCACACAGGAGGTGGCCACGGAATTACACGAGTGGGAGCAGGAAAACGAAACCCGTTCACTAAATGGACTGGCCTGGGGCTCTTTGACGTTTTGCTTATCATATTATATGTTTCTACTTAATTAGAAATACTTTTTGGCAAGATAAACGAATAACCTCATCGTTTCATTAAGTAATATTCAGCAGGAAATGTCGGTTCGGACTAAGGCATGGGTGGTTTTAATTAAATATTGCGTTTGTTCTGTGTTGTCCATCCAATTGTGATCATCCGTAACAACATCAAAAACTAAAAGGAATAAATACTGTTGCTGACTGAATATCTGTAAAGCCAATGTCATTTTTTATTATTACTTTTATAGTAATATCTCTGTTATAATCAAGTCCGAATCGTCCTATCATTTGTAAATTGCAACTTCTTTTTCGTGCTCGGATGAACGGCAAGTAATTACATGACGTTTTACAGTCAATCGTTGCCAATCCGTGGTGAATATAGTTGAAATCCCTGCCTGGCATTCAGATTTTGTTTTTTTTAGGTTCCCCAAAATAAGTAGAAACGAATGGCGGGATGGTTCCTCAAATGGCCATGGCCGATGTTCTTCCTCCAGCACCTCTAATGACCTCGATGATCACGATAAGCCCTAAAGGAAAAAAAAAGATGGTATAATAATGTCATCTATCGCTTGTCGTCTGACGTAGTTAGTATTGAGTCTTTTAATCCTATTAGTTGATTATGAACAGGAACATGACAGCCTCCGATTCAATTAAACATGTTATAGAGCTGAATATTTGCTACGCCACGACTTTTGGCATCGTGTTTTGTATTCCGTCCACTCTGAATAGGCGGTTCAAGGTCAAAAAATTCATATTGTTCCGCGCCTCATTTCGTCAACCCCCCCCCCCACACCGGCGTTGTGCACTGATTAAGGCCCGCATTACACTGTAAAAGATCTTTGATAAAAGATATTTTATAAAATAATTTACGGTGTAATAGGACGTGTTTTATAAAAGATTTATTTTATAAAATGTAATACGTCGGTATTACATTTTATGAGAAAATTCATCATCCTGCCAAAGTAAACAAAGAAAATGGCATAAGCAAAGTTACGGGAGTTTGTTATGACTGCCGAATGCATGAAAGTCTTGATTTATGAATACAGTATAAACAGAAGAAACTGTTGTACAGTAAAAAATTTGTAGACTATAAGAATAGGAATAAAAAGGCGGACACTTAAGCAAAGATTGCGAAGCTAATTGGTTCTATGAAAGAAGGATGTGCTGTCGATGACGTGAAAAAGACATTAATTGATTAAGAAGGCTCTAGTACTTGGCAGGTATAATAGCGGAACAATACGGGCGAAATACCGCAGCATGGTGTAAATCCGCCACCAGCTATTGAGTACAACCCATTGCACAAACACCGTAGAAATAGACACCCAATAGTATTTATCGTTAGGGTTGGGGGTAATAATTCTGATATAAATTTTTTTGAAAATATTGGGGTAAGAATTTATTAGACCTAAGCTCAAGCTTCGACCATAATTTTTATAATGTGTCGCGTCCTCACATTGCGGCTCTTTCACTAAACTTTGATGAATTCCTTTCATATCAAGTCTTGCAATCCACGATCTAACCGACATAAGCTTACTTCTCTTCTTTTTCTTCAATAAAACTCATATTGTGACAGCTGCATTTACTGCGGCTGGACAAGCATACAAGTTTACTTCATTCATTTTAGAGAAATACGATGAAACATTTTAGTACAACGGGTCTGATAAAATAAATATGATAAAATCTTTCATAAAAGATCTTTTATAGTGTAATGCCGGCCGCAGACGTATGCGCATAAGGTTCACTTTCGAAAGTGGGGGTAAGTGCAGCGTGTAACCTCCAAACAATTTATTTACTGCACATTAAATAAATCCTGGCAGGTTGAGCCAATTGTATCCTCCAAACTTTCAAAATTCATCCAATTGAAGCCGAGCAAATCCCATTAATTAATTTGCTCGAAACTCTGTAGATCGTATGACGACGTGGCCCTTAATATGTCGTCTTTTGATCCACGCACACAGAGTAGAGGTCACCTTTCTAAAAAATATTTAAAGATATTCAATGGTAATAAAATAGCTCATGAAATTGTCGCTAGTTCTACAGAAGTTACAACTCCAAGTCATTAGCGTATATTCTCAGCTGTTTTTAATAAAAATCAATCCAAAGCTCGCAGACAAAACAAAACACAATTATAATACATAACTTCTCGAACTACTAATATATTCATATAATTCTACTGCGACACTCAGTCTAAAACCTACAGCTTTTTACACACACTTTCCTTCGTTTTTTTCTTTAAGAATCTCTCACACCAGACCAAAGATTTTCTATCCCATTTTTTTCAAAGATATACTACCCACTGACAATGTTTGTTTATCTGTGGATCCCTCGAGTTTAGAAATTATATCATGTACATTAAAATATTTAAATGGTAATTAATTACACTTAAAAAAATAGTATTTAAATGATAAATAATTACATAATTGGGGTGGTGCATATGTTATAAGCGAAGAGGGGTTAAACCAGAATGACCTTGAGCCGCCTATTGAAAATGAACAGACTATAATTGTATTTACGGCCGAATACTAGACATAGTTTAGGTTTCTCCAGACACATATTGTGGACATGGAAAATATATATATATATATATATATTTTGTAACTGCTTTACGTCTCTTTTTAACATCGAGGTCTTTTAGAGACGGGAAAGGATGGGGGCAAGGAATGGGAAGGAATTCGGCCATGGCCTTTGTGAAGGAAGCATCCCGGCATTTGCCTGGAGTGATTTGGGGAAACCATGGAAAACCCAAATCTGGATGCCCGGACGGGGATTCGAACCGCCGTCCTCCCGAATGCGAGGCGAGAACGCTAACCGTTACACCGCCCCGCTCGGTGACATGGAAAATAAAAGGACACGATTGAGTAAACTACTGTTCGTGCAGATGCTATTTGCTGGCGCTGTTATCGCGTAAGGAACACTATTACCATATGGTCAACAAACAATTTACAGATCCCGCGGACACGCAGGCAAGACGTATGGCATAATGCCGTACCCACTGTGTGACTGTTAGGGTCACGCACACGCGTTTATTTGCCGTGCGCGTGACCTATTGATGAGGCGTGGCGTGACTGCTGTCGGGCGGTGAATTATTAAACCGGCCCGGCCGTTCTGCCGCCACGCTTCCCACGCATTAACTGCTGCACGCGCAACACTTGCTGTGTGGCCAGCTAACAGGAATTAACCCGCACCGCGCCAAGCCAGACAGTGTCAGCCGGCGTCTAGCGAGCAATGCGGGACAACTCACACCTGTACTAACACTCTGATAGAAATAACACGGGGTTAGATTTTGGGGGTAACATGGTGCACAGAATTTAGTGACCTTCTTCTTTACCAGTGATCTACGAGGCGCGTCCAGAAAGTAAGTTCCGTTTGGTAATAAAATGAAATTGTACACAGATAAAGAAGAAATTTTTATTGCACAAAATTCTACAACTCTTAAACTACTTTTCCACATAACTGCCGAAATTTTTCAGGCATTTGTCATAGCGTGGCACCAGGTTTTGTATACCTTCTTCATAAAAATCTACCGCCTGTGTCTTCAACCAGTTGGAAACAGTTTCTTTCAGCTCGTCGTCATTGGTGAAGTGATGACCGCCAAGGAAAGAGTTGAGATGTAAGAATAGATGAAAGTCGCTAGGAGCGAGGTCAGGGCTGTACGGAGGATGGTGAAACACGTCCCAGCCAAATCCCTGTACGAGGTTTTTCGTCACGTTTGCAGTGTGTGGTCGTGCGTTTTCGTGAAGCAAAACAACACCTTTTGACAGCAGTCCCCGGCGCTTATTCTGAATTGCACCGCGCAATTTCCGAAGTGTCTCGCAATAAGCATCTGCTTTGATTGTTTGACCACGCGGTAAGAAGTCAATGAGTAGGATGCCTTTCCAGTCCCAGAACACTGTGCACATCATTTTCCGAGGTGTCATGATTTGCTTCGGCTTAACCTTTGGTGGGGATGAAGTGTGCCTCCATTCCATTGATTGCCGCTTACTCTCAGGGGTGTCGTAAGAAACCCACGTTTCATCTCCTGTGACTATCCGTCTCAGAAATTCTTCGCCGCTTTCAGCATAACGGGTCAAAAACTCAAGTGCACTACCCATCCGTTGTGTTTTGTGTTGCTCAGTGAGAATCTTTGGTACCCAACGTGAGCAAAGTTTACGGAATTTCAGTTGTTTGGTAACAATTTCATGCATCAGTGATCGTGAAATTTGGGGGAAGTCCATAGCGAGAGCACTAATTGTAAACCTACGGTTTTCCTGGATCTTGTCATCAATCGCGTGAACCAGTTCTTCTGTAACCAAAGGTGGACGCCCACTTCGTTATTCATCGTGCACATCACTACGCCCGCCATTGAACTGTCGGACCCATCTTCTCACCATCGAATCACTCATCGCATTTGGTCCGTTAAAATCGCAAATTTGCCGATAAATTTCACTTGGTTTCACTTTCCTCTTATTCAGAAACCGAATCACAGACCTGATTTCACAGGCGGCGGGATCTTCAATCAACGCCGACATTTCAAACAAGCACAACAAAGCGTACGTAACTGACAGCGATCTCCAAAAGGCGCACGTTCTTCCCCTTGATACACATCGTCTACAGCGCATGTGCGGAACTGCAATCGCAGCGCTGCAGCGGAGATAAATTGAAACGGAACTTACTTTCTGGACGCGCCTCGTATAATAACAATAATAATTCTGGGTGGTTGTAGTGACAGGATTTCTATTGGCTACAGATTCCGCCCCTGTCTTATCCGCCTTAACCGAACCCGGTAGTCCTAGCGGGTACAGGGGAATCTCGGAAGCGTTCTGACGTAATTCACATTATACGGCAAGCTGTGCCAGAGGTGAAGATGTGGTTAAAGGCCTATGAAAATCACCCCCGAAACAGTGATTCGAACCGGAGACCGTCCGTTCCCCAGTCATCCACCTTAACCATTGAGCAACCAGATCGCTCAGTAAGCTATTGATTTATTTATTTACGCTTGTAGCACCGCCAACAGCTAACGTTATTAAAAGTTCAGCCACGAAGAGAGTTTGTGGTTTGTCCAAATCTTTGATGCTTTGCAATACACTATTGTGACGAAAATTATGAATGTACTAGCATTCGTGTAAATGATTTAGCGAAAATGCCTGGAAACAGCCAACAGAGGTGTTCCGGGCTAAAGGCGTTTTGACAGCTTTTATAAAACACCCTCAAGTCTCAGAAAAAATTGTCCGAGACTTTGCATAAAATTTTAATATAACAGTGGTAAACAATTTGTGACTAAGTCAATGCATAACTAGTTATAACGCACCGATTAAAGAAATAATTGTAACCTGTCTTCGATAACATCATTCATTAGGACTTGATCAAAAATTTTAAAAGTCAATTCGAATCATCTGTTTTAACAGATTATATCGTTAACAACGAGCTTTTGAGCTAAAGCAGAGTAGTGAATTCAGTTTCACACATCCGTTGCCGGGAAATTTGGAATTTTAAGTACAGCCAATTTTACTGTAAATATCTACTGCTTGAAGTTTTTTTCGTAAAAATTCTAATTAGTCTCGGATCCGTTCCGTCAAAAATCCAATTAGTTTCGGAACCACTGACTTGGATACAAATGAGACACATATTCGTAAGGATCACAAGCAGAACCGTGGGGTACGCAGTCTAGCTGTTGCGCTCATAGCGATCACTTCCGTGTTCCGGAGCTTAGCCAGCCTCGTAAACAGTCAAGTGAACTTACAGTCCGCGAGTGCAGTGAAGTGCGAATAAAATTTGAATTGCCTGAAGATATAGGCTTCAATTCTTAGCATCTTCTGACAGCCTGGGCCGTGCCCTAACATGGAAGAGCCCCCAGACACGGGGCAAATAATCAACGCGGCACTGCAGCCGTGTTATTTTCCAGAAATAGCCTCTTCAGCCCCGACGATGATGCACTTCCAACAAGGTATCCAGCCACAGCCATCTCATCTTCATCCGCTCAACTACCCAGGTAACGACGCTGCTTCTGCAAGCTGCCCCTCGATCGCAGTGTTGAACAATGTAAATTCGGAAGAAAGAACTGTTAAACGGTCTCGCATAGAGGGAAACCCTACTGAGCTACCGAACGAGGAAATGTCCACTGTAACGATAAACAATCTAGTGAGTGTGCCTCAGGAGTTAGCTTCCATGTCATCAGTGATGTTTTACCCAACTACTTCAGTCCCAGAATTAGAGCACCAATATGATAGCCGTGATCCAACCCAAAAAACATTAAACGAGGGTACGGGCATGGATATCACAAGCATTCCCGTGGATCGTGAAGGAGTTCAAAGTATATTATCAATCAATCGGAACCCTACTAACCAAAATAGTATACCCCAGGTGCCAAGCTCCAACTTAAATTCCAATAAAGACAGAAGTAAGAATAACCGATACAGCCGCACAGACACGGGTCCATACTTCGTCTTTGTAGAAAGTGTGGATAAAAATATTGGCAGACTTCACCCCATGTCAATAGGGAAACTTCTTTATACACATAGCCCAGCACATAAGCATAACATCATCAATATCATAGCGGCCGGGAGATATAGGATAAAAATTGAAACTAATTCAGCAGACTCTGCTAACTTGTTGGTTCAATCTACAGTTTTCAAGGACAGAAACCTAGAAGCATTCATTCCAAATTTTTTAATAAACAAACAAGGTATTATCCGGGACGTAGACACCTCCCTGTCAGAAGAAGAAATCCTACAGGCGATAGAAAGCCCCTATCCAGTTATCGCAGTTAAACGGTTTACCAAGAAGAACTCATACCAAAATAATGATAGGAGAATACCGATACCAATATGCATGATCACCTTTAGATCACAATCCCTTCCGGATCACATAGCAATCTTTGGAGCACGTTGCCCAGTCGAACCTCATGTCCCACAAATTCTCGTCTGTGATAATTGTTTACGTTTTGGCCATCGTATAACTCAATGCCGTAGCCCTCCCCGTTGCAATAAGTGCGGAGGCCCACATACTATGGAGACGTGTGCCAGCACAGCTGATCCACAATGTGTGCATTGTCACGGTCCTCATTTATCCAATGACAGAATATGTCCCGTAATAGTTCAACAACAAAAAGCACGTGAGGCAGCGGCCCATAATAAAGCGTCTCCCACGCCGAACTGGTGTCCCACCCATCGTCATACATATTCGCAGGCAGCCAGCGCCGCTCCGCTGTATTACGACGAAAAGCAATTCCCCCCGCTCTCTCCAATTGCAGTGCAGCCACCTAGTTTAGCCTCAACAAATGCATTCCAAAACTGTCCTATAATCCCTATCCAACAAAATCAAGAGTCACGCCACCAAAGTAAAGCACTCTCTCCAAACCAACCGAAATATACTACTACTACCGTAGGCCACAACAAGCAAAGGCCAGCAACCCCAAAAGAACAAAAGTCCCAATATCCTCCTGTTTATCAAAGAATGTATGTACCCCATCATATACCAATAACACCTATCACACAGAATCCCTACCCTCCTCAACCCAAGGATAAGGAAAAGTCCCTCTCCCCCGAAAAAGTAGCACTCATAGAGAAGACATTGCAAATGATTATGAAGATGATTCAAGAATTTCCAGTAGCTCCATCTGATACTTCCCAACTCGACCCATTTCGTCACCTTCTTAACAATCTAGCAGGAATAAATTAAAGAACCGAATAATCTCTCTAAAACCAGTTAATAGTAAGGAATATACACATTGTAATGAAGAAAGAAAAAAAAAAAAAAAAAAAAAAACAACTATAAGGAACTAACAATAATGTATATTTCACTGTATCATTTGTAATTATGTCTGAGCAAGTTTAATTAATCATAATGTGTCAAACCCCTATAGGGGATAAACAAAAATGTTCCCTTCTGATTAATCAGTTTACCATGTTCTATCCTTTATATTTCACTAATCATGTCAAGTCTTGCCCTCTTACCTTTATGTATAATGTTTATATATGTGTGTACAATTGGATGATGGTTGTATAGTGCTTAGGCGCTTAAAGCAAAAAAAAAAAAAAAAAAAAAAAAAAAAATAAAAAAAAAAAAAAAAAAAAAAACCGTGGGGTATGCAACCAACCAGTAAACAACGATGACTGTGTTGCATAACTTTCAGGTGCAACGAGATAAATACAGGAAGTGGAAACTTGTTCGTGTACACTAACGGAATATTTGTTGTCAATAATTTATATATCATCCGGAGTGTGAATGCGAGCGTTAAGGTGCCATCACACTGCACCAGGGAGGTACAAATGCAGGTTCGTGTATTAGAACCCTAGTACCGGCCAAGCTAATTGCGATTTTCAGGTAGTTTTCTGCAGTTACCTAGGCGCAATCATCTCATAAACTAGACATATCACAAAGAAACAGTTACCATACAGAACACAAGTTTCGCAAACATACAAATAGGATTACGCAGGCGTGGAGATTAAAACTAAAGTTTTATTTCGTTAAGAGTTCATGAGATTTTTAGGAGTCTGAAGAGACAATATCATCTGTGACTGAAATTGAGGTATATATATATATATATAAATGACAAGTGCTTATTGTTTAGAGGTCAGAGGTATACTTAACTTAGACAAAATTTCAACACGGTGCAGCATAAATTAAATTCTGATAGTTGTAAGCTAGTGTGCATAACTTGTCCCCGAGTATGGTGAAAGAATCTCTATTCCTGGGATGATTGATTCCTTTAAGAAACTCTGTGTGACAGTGCAAGATTTTTTTTTCTGTTCCACGCCCTAAACGTACTTGGGCGCAATGGAACGAGAAACGAGATCGGAGAAATGATGGAAAACATTTCAGGTGTCAGACCACTTTGTTTACTCACTTGCATGTGTGTGTGTGAAATAAAAAGAAAGAGATGTTATATAATATCCATATGTAAAGGGCAAAGAATTTACTTAAATAATTTATAAATTACTTTAATTAACATGGAAACGTAAAAGCATTTAGTAAAAAAGATACCTTCCAATAAACCACAGTAAAAGGTTAAAATATTAATTGGAAATATATAGATACTCTTAGGTGACAGAAAAATACTTTGAGAAATTGAAAGAAGAATGAACTTATAACCAAAAATACTTTTTATTAATGCACCATATTTCGAACATAAATTTTGCTGTGAATTTGTTTCTCTTTTTAAATAAAAATTAGAGTACTTCCGAAGATAATGTAAGATATCGTGGTCAGGGATTACGAAATAAGATTAAGTACTAGATTCTGCACTTATTGGTATTCGATAATTCAATGAACAAAAGAAAAAGAAAAAAAACATTTCAAACAGTCGGGTCACTTTTGCTGAGCGGCAGTTTTCTTAAAGGAAAGAAACTCACTGGGTTAGCAGGGTCGTGGAGTTCCGTAAACAGTCTGCTGACAGCAATGATTAACGACGGGCAGAACCTATCGAACTAAAAGTTGTCGTAGGGGAAATAAATTTGAGTCCGGACGGGGATATATCACCGCTGTTTTCGCTGCGTTGACAGCCCGAGGCCAGCACGGTACGGCTATTAACATTGCTCGTGAAGTCCGGCAACAGATGCCGAGAGGAAACAATACGTCTTCTTTTTACTGGCCTCTATCGTTTACATACAGTACCCACAAGCCTTCTCCATTACATCATTTCAAATTCTTTTCTTGAAAGGTGTGTCTAGTCTTTAAAAATTGTTTAATTATGTTTTAAATTAAAAAAAAACTAGAACGAAACTGTCTTGTCAAATGTTTTTGTTGATATAAGACCGTTGATAAAAGAAAGTTTTACAAAATGATACACGGAAATCTGTACGGGTTCTATGAAGTTCAGTCGCAGTGGTACAATAAGGCCATTTTAACCTCTGAAATCTGACGTATTAACTGCTCTGATTACTACTTGTAGAAGCTTATCACCTCGCAGAATGCTAGCTTCAAAATGGAAACTATTACTAACAGTTCAGCGGGAAAAAACTCTTTCGCCAACATAACATTGGCCGATAGAGATTATTTTGTGTCGGTCTTTACGCCTCGTACTCGAGGCAAGGAGTCGGAAGAAACTCAGCCCTGCCTTTGGAAGGAACCATCGCGGCATTCGCCTGGAGTGATTTGTGAAAACCGTGGAAAACCCAAATCTGGATGGTCGGACGTGGATTGGAACCCATGTTCCCCAGAATGCGAGGCCCGACAGAGATCCAGAGTATATTAATGCTAGAAAAGACCCCCAATTTCTATCCCGAAATCCTGACAGTGAACAAAACCTTTAAATGTAAGATGCAGACCAAAGTTTGCAGAAAGAGAGCTATTATATTTAGTGTAATAAGTAACCGGAGAAAGGAAGTTAAATCCAATCCGGTATTCATTCCTCTAGACAACAATATAGAACAAGAGTTTTCAAGTGGTTGTGGGTGTTAATTAGTCTGAAACTAACAAAAAAAGTCTATAGCAATTGTTTACAGTTAAAAGTTGGAATGTAAGGGTTTTTTTTTACGTTAAAACTGAACTGATTTATAATAGATACAACCCGTAATCTTTAAAGGGATTGAGAAGTCTGCTCTATAGGATAACGATCAAAAAGGAATGTGGTAATATATCCAATAAATTAGGAATTATAACATTTTTAGTAATTTTCCAATCAACGATTCTAACACGTCTGAAACAAACTTTTAACAAGACATTACTACGCAATGACTGAAACTGATTTACAGGAGAATGTTAAGTTATTTAAGTTTGTTTAGAGAGAAGGGATACATTTACGAACAAAGGTTTTTTTTTTTTTTTTTTTTTTTTTTTTTTTTTTTTTTTAACTTCCTTCCCCATAACTCGCGGCCACGCAGTTATGTTTTGGATTGAGTAATTAACAATTTGAAGATTGCACATCTGTTTGCCATTTGGTTATGGCTTTCTAAAAAAAAAAAAAAAAAAAAAAAAAGTCAATACAATTACTTAAATACCTTTAGGCACATTCACAAACAATATAAATCAGTGATGAAGCGTATAAGATTTTTTTGTTATATTAATAAATTTAAATATTCAGTAACAATGTTTATTCTCCATATTCTTCATACTGAATACATTAAACGGATTCCAAATAATAATACAACGATATTCGCTTACAGCAGTATCCTTCCTCTCTTTGCCATAAAAACTGCTCTTGGCAACCAAACAACCAAAGATGTTCCGTCTCCCCAACATCCACATCAGAGCTGATATATAACTCTTCTCAAATAAAAATTGTATCGCAGGCACAGATAATATTTCAAAAAAATATAAATATACATATAAGTAGGGAAACTTTGTTTCCTTACAAGCGTTATAGCATTACAACACCTGCTGTGACAACAAACTTACTATTTTGCATAGCTTCAAAATGGAGACTATTATTAACATTTCAGCGGAAAAAAAATCCATCCACCAGCTTAACATCGGCCGACAGAAAGCTTAAGTATTTGAATGGGAGGAAATTTAGATGCAGGCTTGTTATACGTGTGGCTCAGGCTAGCGTCTCTGTTCCTGCATAACAACGGGGAGGCAGACTTGCTTCCAACCTACGGGCTACAAAGCCCGCCACAGGGACTTCCGCAGACGCTGGATGCCTTCCGCTGGTGCGACGAGATCAGGACTTCTCCTGTCGCCCTCATCCGGGTCGGATGCTGTGGTCTTCACCCGCCACCACCGAGCTACCACAAGGCCGTCCACATGAAGCTCATCGCTGGGTCAGCGACGCGACATCACTACCCCGACGTAGCCAGTAGTGATAGGACAGTTTTGTTTTTCACGCAGCCTATCTCTGATTGCAGTGCTTGGTAGATAAATTCAAGTATCCCTTTATTCTCAGCAAGATTCTCACCATTACACGACACCGCCACATCTGCCACAACCACAGCTATCAAGTGTACTCGCCTTGCCGGCTTCGGTAGCGTAGGGGCTAGAGTGCTAGCTCCGCGTGCCGAAGGCCGCCGGTTCGAATCTGACCGCGGGCATGGATGTTAAGTGTTGTGTGTCTGTGTGAATGTCTTGTCCGTCCTGTCCGTCCTGTGGCGTCCATACATTTGAGAAATACAATAAATACTGGATGACGGCTTACACACTTAAAGCAATTATAATTACATTGAGCTGGTTGTATGGCCTCCGTTGCCAAATGCCATTAAAAAAAAAAAAAAAAAAAAAGTGTACTCGCCCGAGAGCGACCCCGAGCCTACTTACGTGGACAAAGTGTAGTCAGCCGCTGATACATAATAAAACGTTAATCACAGCTCTGCATTACAAGACTTACTTATGTCCTCTGACACTCAGTTGTAACACATTATAAAGGCCCTTAGACCTAGACCTTCAATGAAATTGTATTTTAATAATTGTTTGTAGCAAGCTGGAGTTAAGTAAATATGGTTTTGTATATTTTTCTTTAAAATAATTGTGAATTTGTGTAAATTATCATTGTTTTATGAAAAGAAACTATGTAAATAGTATTTAATATGCTCAAGGACAGTACTATGCATGAAATATTGATTAAAGTTTTGTAATTCTAAGTATTAAGGTGAGCTTGGATGTTTAGAGGAGATTTTGCAACAGTTTGGACGGATTTATGTGGGTAATTTTGTGTGTAAATATCATTACTTTTTATTTATGTGCATTTATTAATGGCTGTGAATGATTTTGTATTAATTCTGACTGTTTTTAGGTTGATTTTAATTGTTTAAGTATTGTTAGAATTCCAGAAACATTGGTCGGAAGTCTTTGAATTATTCTGGAGTTTTCTGTAAAACCTACATAAGCGATAGACAGAGACGAGTTCTCAGTAGTAGTAGTATTAGCATTCGGAGTTGTAAATTTTTAAAGTTAGTTAAGTTTTGTTATTGAAAGGTATAATCGCTGGAAAATTTGTTTACGTTTACACCTAGTATCTTTGGAATAGTTAAAAGGAAAAAATAAACAAAGTTGAAAGTGAATCTTGTTGGACAAGTTATTTCATATTTTAAAACGATATACCTATAAACATGCTTCAGGTTATGCATTATTGTAGTAAATAGTCTCTAATATCTGGACGTTGTCAATTATTTTCCTCAGTTGTTGCTAATATTTAATAAATAAATACAGCCTAAGCAATTGAATATTTGTTCATTTATTTACTTTCCAAACGCGTTACGCTTCTTAACTGAACCATTTTCAGTGGTTTTCCTGTTGACTGTGTATACATCTTACAATACGTTAAGTTTTACATTTTGAATGTTGAAGTTATTATACAAATTAAAATATATTTACATTTTATGATACATTGCTCCATTTATCCATCATTCTCAGCAGCAGAAATAACAAACAGAAAGTGACCTGAAATCCAAAAACCAAAATGGAAGTCATTGCTGTTGAAAATGGTAGAGAAATAGAGCAATATATCATAAAATGTAAGTTGATTATAATTTGTATAAAACCTTCAACATTCAAGAAGTAAAATATAATAATATTGTAACATGTTTAAACAATCAACACGAAAACCGCTGAACGTGTTTCACTTAAGAAGCGAAACGTGTTCGGAAAGTAGATAAACGGACAAGTATCCAATTTCTTAGGCTGTATTTATTTACAAAAAAGTCTCTAATCTCAGTAGTATTCTGACGCGTTACGTTTAACTAATGCGGTTACGCTCACTTGTTTGATGCGTCGGTCATTTGAAACTATTTTGCTATGGTGCTCACATTACTCCTGTAATAAACGAATTTCTGGCACCACATGTACTAATCAAATTATATTTTAAATGAGTATATATTTGATTATTTCAATTTTGATTTAAAAAAAAACGCACCTTTCTTCAATATAAAAATATTTATCTAGTGCATTTTTTGAACATAAATTTTTATGACCACAGTAAAAACAAGCAATTTTTTTCAATGAAGCGTCCGAAAGAGGAACCTAAAACGCTACAAATAGCGCCCGCAAGAGTTGAATCATTACGAGAGAGAATTGTGTCACCTGCCATCCTGATGATCTGCAACTAAAAACTAACACCTACGGGTTTTGTAACTGAGTGGATAAGGTATTCGTTAATAATAAGTCCCGGATTAAAATCCCGGTGCTAGCACGAATTTTTATCGCCTCTATTGATCATGTTAGTTTCTTTTCCTAATCACTTTACGCCTCGTCGGTGTAGATGTCATTAGTACTGGGGACAAGGAATCGGAAGGAATTCAGCCGTGGTTTATAAAACTAACCATTCCAGAATTCTCCTGTCTTGATTTTGGGTAACCGTGGAAAATCGCAATCAGAAATACCGGACGGGTATTCGAACCAGCGTCCTCCAGAATGCGACTCACCTACCTCGTTTGGTTGGGTCGTGTGAAGTACTGTACACTGAACGCACCGTGTTTTGAACACAAAGTTGAATTGTAGGTTCGTAGAGAAGAAACTGTTCGTCCTACATGTGACACACTTTTGTGAACTAGGTTTTGTCAGTTGTTGAAATAAACGATGTTATTGGAGACAAATTTCACGTTTCGATATAATAGTGTTTTTCAGACATACTGGAAGAAAAATGGTATAAAACTGACAACATTTAGGTACCAGTAAAAAAAGAAAAGAGAAAAATAAGGAAAACAACATCTTAGTTCTCGATGAGCTGCAAATAATTATAGCCTAGATCCTAAAAAAGAAATTATTCCTGATCCCTTTTTCTCTATGGAAATCCTGTATAAAACCAGTTTAAAATGAAATATGTAACCCGTGAAAATTGAAATTTGGAAATTATTCAGTTTACCAGCTAGATGGTTGTGACAGACGGGCATAGGAAGGAATGGTATCAATAGAGCTCCATTTTTTCCTTTTTACGTGAAAAAATAAACTTAGTCCATAACTCAAAGGTTGAATGGATCCTCCCGAGTAAGCATAATAAACCATTGTGTCAGAGGTGGGAAGGCCAATTCCTTTCTCAAGGACCTGCAAATTAACGCGGAATCCGAATTACGGTGTAGCTCATACGATCAAACACAGCTCTTAAAAATTCTCGCCCTCACCGGAATCTGAAGCCGGGATCGGACCCAGAAACTTCTGAAGGAAACTACCTTAACCACTGAGCTAGCAGACCGTAAGAAACTCTAAAAATGATATTATGGCTGCTTCACAATAAACAATTAGAAATGACAGTAAAAGCTCTTAAATAGCCTTCGAGTAGCATGGTAGAATTAATAAGTACATAATCTTTAAGATTTTAAGAGTCACATAATTAAGTTGGTTACGTGGATGTCTTTTCTCACTGGCACTTTGCATTGTGGGTGCGGCTTTCCGTGCCGAGCCGCCTCTGTTGTCGCTGGCCGTAGGAAGTAACGAACACGAGCGCGGGTGTAATTTGCCGGTACGGAGAGAGCGCAAATCAGCGGTTTTAATCTGGCGCCCCGGCCGGGCCCCGTTTTATCGGCGAGTAAATATTCTGCGTATCTCTTCATCTGGCCTGGGGCTCTAATTGGCGGCCGGGCGAAGGTTCGCTCCCACTGAGGCAGCCAACTATAGTCCAGAGCGGTGCCTACTGCGGTAAACACCTTGCACACTAGCAAGGTGGTATCAACTAACTATCTCACGTTAGGGTGCGTCCATTAATTACGTGAGACCTTTTTTCGTAAATGTGGACCCCTCCTCCGTTGAGAGATTTGGTGAGATCTTGAGGAATCCCCTCAATGGTGAGATGGACCTCTTAATTTTGGAGACTTTTTTTCCTTTTTCCTTTTTTAGATCTGTTGTTGTTTGCAGGGCGGCAATCTGAAATAAAAATTGGCATGATATTTCCGTCGACCCTCCACCATTGGTGAGATTTGGTGAGATTTAGTGAGATCTGGTCAGATCCCCTCAATGGTGAGATCGATCTTGCAATTTTGGAGACTTTTTCCCTTTTTTTTAGTTCTGTTGTTGTTTGAAGGGCTACAACCTGAAATAAAAATTGGCATGCGATTTCCGTCGGCGCCACCCTTGGGGAGGTTTGGTGAGGTTAGTGAAATTTGGTAGGATCCCTTCAATGGTGAGATCGACCTCGTCATTTTGGATATTTTTTTTGGCTCTATAGTTGTTTGAAGGGCGGCAAACTGAAATAAAAATTGGCATTAGATTTCGCCCTTGGTGAGATTTGGTGATATTTAGTGAAATTTGACGGGATCCACTCAATGGTGAGATAGACCTCGTAATTTTTGAGACTTTTTTCTTTTTTTAGCTCTGTTGTTGTTTGAAGGGCGGCAATCTGAAATAAAAATTGGCATCAGATTTCCGTCGACCTTTCATCCCCTCCCCATTTTTGAGATTTGGTAAGATCTAGTGAAATTTTGTGGGATCTCCTCAATGGTGAGATCGACCTCATAATTTTGGAGACTTTTTCCTTTTTCATTTTTTTAGCTCTGTTGTTGATTGAATTGTGGAAGTCTTATATATAAAAATCAATGTTTGTGGGTTTGTTCGTCTTCTATGCATTCCTTTACCATTTATCAGATTGCAATGAAACTTTGGAGAGTTTTCTAGTGTGTGCCTGCGGAGGTTCCTGTGAAAAAAAATTTCCAAAAAGTCACCCCCTATTCCCCATAACACCCCATAATTTAGGTAAACCCACATTTTTTACCCGATTTAGATAGGAATTTGTACACTTATACTTTAAAACAAACAGAAAAATACTGCCAACATATGGTTTCCGAATATTCATCCCCTCTCCCCCTTTCCACCCCCATTATGTTTTTACCCCATAATTTAGGCAAACCACATTTTTTATCAGATTTAGATAAGAATTTGTACACTTATACTTAAAACAAACAGAAAAATACTGCCTATGTATGGTTTCCGAATATTCATCCCTCTCCCCCTTTCCACCCCCATTATGTTTTTACCCCATAATTTAGGCAAACCACATTTTTTATCAGATTTAGATAAGAATTTGTACACTTATACTTTAAAACAAACAGAAAAATACTGCCTACGTATGGTTTCCGAATATTCATCCCCTCTCCCTATTTCCAACCCCATTACGTTTTTACCCCATAATTTGGGCAAAACCACATTTTTAATCCGATTTAGATAAGAATTTGTACAGTTATACTTCAAAACAAACAGAAAATACTGCCTACGTATGGTTTCCGAATATTCATCCCCTCTCCCTCTTTCCAACCCCATTACGTTTTTCACCCCATAATTTAGGCAAACCACATTTTTATCCAATTCAGATAAGAATTTGTACACTTATACTTTAAAAAAGAGAGAGAAATACTGTACACATTAATTTCACAAAACCCAATCCCTCTCCTCTCTTTCCACCACCTTAATTACCCCTCTTCCCCATAACACCACATAATTTAAACAAACCCGCAAACCGTTCGTCCGATTACGGTGAAGCTATGGTGAATTGTCGAGGGGATGTCGAAAATCGTTCCTGTCAAAAAAAAAAAAAAAAAAAAAAAAAAAAACACCCCTCCTCCTCATAATTTAGACAAAACCACATATTTCATCAGATTTCAATGGTAATTTGCATACTTATACTTTGAAACAAACAGAAAAATACTGCCTGCATATGTTTTCCAAAGCGCATCCCCTCTCACCCTTTCCAAATGAAAATGAATGAAACAGCAGTTTAAATTTATATGTAAATATTTTTTCATTTAATCTTTGTGCCTACTCAAGTCCAGCAATAGTGAAACATTGCCGGGCCAGCTAGTACGAAATAAAAATTGGCATGAGACCGTCGACCCCACCCTTGGTGAGATTTGGTGAGATTTTGTGAAATTTTGTGGGATCCCCTCAATGGTGAGATCAACCTCATAATTTTGGAGACTTTTGTTTGACGTGCGAAAATCTGAAATAAAAAGTTGGAGTGAGTTTTCCGTCTACCACATTCCTCCGTTGGTGAGATTTGGTGAAATTCCGCCGGACTTCCACCCTACATCTCTATTTAAGCTCACGTATTTAATGGACCCCCGTTACTTCAGAACTAAATTAAAGAACCACACGCAGTCAGAAATAATAGTTAAATCTCCACATATAATAAAACTGTCACGCCTGGGTATATATCAAATTATTAGAAGCTAGCATACTTAGTTTGAGTGCCTATCCCATGCCCTTCAATAGGACTCTCGAAACATGAGCTGTTGGCAACTTAGCTTGCTTCAAACTTACATTGTTCGTACAGACCATGAAAACTGATTTCCCAACTCCGTTCTGTCTGAAACCCTTAGAATGCTTAATGAGTTAATTACAGGGTAGCCACACGAGAACAACAACCCCCCCCCCCCCCCCCCAAGGATACTAAGCACACTTGTCGCTATGTAGTCGTGCAGTATATCACAGCTTATCGGAGATACAAAATCGCGACTGCATGTGTTTTTAAAAGTTACTGGCTAATGCATTCTAAACCCTGTCTGCCAGCTTGGAAATGTACCTCAGCTAACTAAGATTTCATTAGTAATAGCCTTGAACTGCTTCAGAGTAATTTTCATACAGTGCATCACGAAGTTATTCATGTGTTCTGCAAGTTGTGTAATAGTCAACGTGATTTCATTAAAGCTAACTTAGTCGTTCCTTCGTTATTTCATTTGCTGATACTAATACTAATTTCCTGCTCATTTGTTAGCATTAAGAAAAAGTGTAGAAGTAATTCTTCGACCAATTTTACAGCCTATCCTGGATAAAACGAATCCCTGAGTGTTCCTGACGAAGAGAATCATAAATTGTGTCGAGTCGCGACAAAACAGCAAAGGTTAAAAGTTTTTATATTGAAGATATGTTCGGAACATGACTTGGGAGCACCGTCAATAGGCTAACTAAAATGAGCTGACCGTGTTTAAAATTTTGGTCGTCTGTTTCTCCGAGTACGATTCACGCACAAACTACTGCACGGTTTTTATACCAGGCCCTTAAGTCGGATCAATACTTTATTCTACTTGAATCATGCTGCATTCTGGCAGCATACAATTAATCATACATATAACGAAAGAAATGATGTGTATGGTAGTTTTCAGGTTTTGGCAGATACAATACTCCCGTCACTTACGGTATTCGTGCTTTTAGTAGGAGTGAAAGTTTATCAGGGTTCCATTAATAAGCGCTTTTATGGTGTAACTAAGAGAAAAGTAACAATCTGTTCAGTACAGTGTCTTTGGAAAATATTGTTCTGTATCACTGTGTCATTTGTTTACTTTAATGCATTCAAATTAAAAAAAAAATATGCTTGAAACTGCTGAGTCAAAAACGTCCCATATAAGACCCATCAGCGTTTCCTAAGTCGGATCAGCCTTAATTCAAATTAATGTTTCATCAGTTTGTTCAAATGATTTCAAACGCTGCTGTTTCAGATGGCGAGAACAAATAGATCATTGGTGAGAAAAAGTAGTGATTTTTTTCGTTAGTGGATGAAGTTACTAGTAAAGAAACTTATCAGATTTTTCTTAGACTTCAAATTATCAAATGTTATGAACGTCAGATAAGCTAAATTGTTTACACTGATCAGTAAGAACATTATGGCCACCTACTTATTAGTGTGTTGATCCATCTTTGGAGCGCAACACAGCAACAATTTGGTGTGGCATAGATTCGAAAAGTCCTTGATAAGTTTCCGGAATTGTCTGACAGCAGATGTCTATGCACAGGTCGCGCAATTCCCTTAAAGTACAATGCTGGTTCAGGTACAAGTATTCCGGAGCTCACTCTGCTGTCAGATTTGTCACAGATCGCCGCTTATTCCGCTTTACAGAGCGGACAAGCCTCCGACCTCCACGTTCTGTGATGAGGCGTGGACGTCCACCACCTTGTCGCCCAGTCGTGGTTTCACCGTCCTTCAACCAGTCTGCATAGATGCTCACTACAGCCGACCAGTCTAGCCGTTTCCAAGATGCTCGTTCCCAGTGAATGCGCCCGAAAACCGCCGGCTCGTAATTTAAGGAAATTGTGTGACCTGTGCGTAGACATCCGGTGCCAGACAACTCCAGAAAACTAGCAAGGACTTTTCGAATCCATGTCAAGTCGAATCGCGGCTGTATTGCGCTCCAAAGATGGACGAACACACTAATAGGCAGGTGGTCATGGTCAAAATAAAGCATTTTCATCTTCTTTTTAATTTGAATTGACTTATCTCTTATTATTGTGTATATTCTTGATAGGGGTCTGGCTTTAGTTAAATTTTTCTCAGACACTGTTTATGCAACTTTTTACTAAAAAACGAATTTAAAGACTATGATCAAATATTTACTGACTACTGTCATGTTGGAATTTTGATAACATACCAAAGAACGTATTTCATAAAAATTAAAGTAACTTTAAATCAAAGACGAGACAGGTACAAAGAAAATGGGGGTCCAACTTTGATTCCATTTTTCTGCTAAATATAAAATAAGGTATGTATTATCCTGATGCAGCGTCGGAGAGCTGAAAAACACCAATAAAATTCTACGCTTTATTTTGCTGATGTTCTTGTGAAGCTGGCTCCGAAATTTTTTTGTACTAGCTAGAATTTTAATATCTTTATTGTTTTATTTACTTTTCCACTTTAAGAGGAAAATGTTGGCCTCCTTGGAGGTTATTTGTGTTGGAATGCTTATCTTTTGTTGGATCAAATTGGTGTGCGGATAATTGATGATGGTGCTTTATCTATGCTATCGTTTCGGTATTTCATGATCTGTCTTCTCTTTCGCGTAAGGTGTGTAGTCTTTTGTGAAAGTTTTTATGACTTGGCCTATAATTTCTAATTATGCTACTTCGTGCATTTCTGCAATTCTGGTTCTTCGATTGGCAGTTAGAATTAAGCGGAGGCATCTGTTCTGTAATATCTATAGCCGAGATAGATTGGTGTTGCAGATTGTTTCCCTGATTTTGGCAGCCATATGTTATCGCTGGTAATATTGTTGATTTGTAGAGGTAGAGATTTGTTTTTATGTTCATTGATTGGGTGCTAACTATAGGAAACATTTTTTACAACCCCTAGAATATTTGTCCGTGATTCTATCTGCCTGGATTCACGGACCGAGCGTGGCGGTGTAACGGTTAGCGTTCTCGCCTCGCATTCGGTAGGACGGCGGTTCGAATCCCCGTCCGGGCATCCAGATTTGGGTTTTCCATGGTTTCCCAAATCACTCCAGGCAAATGCCGGGATGCTTCCTTCAAAAGACCATGGCCGAATTCCTTCCCATTCCTTGCCCCCCATCCTTTCCCGTCTCTAAAGACCTCGCTGTTGAGAGACGTAAAACAGTTTAAAAAAAAATTGATTCACGGAATAACTACCTCTCAGATTTTGATGGTATTGCGAATGATGTTCATCACCACGTGTTGAGCTAAAATAGAGTAAACGTGAACTACGAAACATGAGAAATTTAACAAGTGTCAAAAAATTAGTATCCATTTATTCTTGAATGCGATTCACCCAAAAAATACCAATAGGATTTTGATGGTCTTTCAAATGATGTAGAAGCTATAATCAGAGGGTAAAGTAGGATTTGTTTAATTCCGAAAAGTCGGAATGCTCAAAAATTAAGATAAACATTTCCACAAATTAGTATTAGTTTTTCGATAAATTCTCTTCACGCGAAAACTACTGGTAGGTTTAAGTAATATCTGGCAGACGAAATGTATATGGTGATTTCAGTGTACAAGATGCATTGTATTAGTTTTATCTCTCTAGTGACGTGTTAACTGCGGCATTCCCTGCTTTAACTCTCCATGTGAAGGAAATAGAGGCTAATAGTTTATTGTAGAGATGCCACGAATATTCGGCTACTATTCGGTATTCGGTCTATTCGGTCACTTTTTTCCATATTCGGTATTCGGCCGAATACCGAATATCAAATCATGAAAAAAGAAAACTCACATATTACCCAAAAATGCATTTATTTTAATTCCAAATTATCACATTTAATACTTAAAATCTACCAGCAGTAAGCTGTGATGTATGAAAACAATTTTTTCAGCAATTTTTGACAGCAAACGATTGCGCTTTTCCTCATAAACTAAACCTGCTTCTGAAAATAGCCTCTTACCCAGGGCGCACATTGAGCTGCGCGGCGCAGTAGGGGCAACGCAGAGCAGGGCAGGGCAGCACAGACTGGCAGTTACTCGCGCGTATTAGAGCGCAGTTTCGTGCGGCAGTTTACAAAGCATTGTGTTGTGCGAAAAACCGACAATAAAGCGTAACAAAAAACATGTCGATGCAAAAACTCGATTTTTGATTTCTGAATCAGATTGGGATGCCGAGCTTGGAAAATCGTTATTACTTTAACAGAAGCTGAATTAGATAAAACTATGCAAAAGTGAGTATTTGAAAAGAAGAAACTCTCATCTGGCTTTTGCAGTGACAAGAGAATTCTCAAAAGATAATTTCCGGATGACTCGAGTGGAGATTCACGGCATAATGTAACCTGTTATTTTCTCGACAAAGCTCAAATATCTATTAGAACTGAAGAAAATCTCGCTGTATTTTCGTGGTTATTTATTTAATTATTTAGCGTTTGACGGTACATGACATTTATAAGAATGTTTCTCTCTTTTATTTCATATTATATTTTTAAGAAAACTATATAACAGAACATAAACTCTTGAAACTAAAAAAGCAGTGTCAACAAATTAAGTGTTTCTCGGGGATACTATTGAATGTAGTACAAATAATAAGAAAACAAATAATATGATAATAGCCTATATATATATCAATCTTTTTCGAAGTTTTATTAAAAATGAATTCAAAAAAAATAAAAGAAAAGTGAAAATTGTAAGTGGACAGTTGTATGATAAATAAATGCTGAATTTACTCGCCACTTGTTGGGCTCATTGTCCAAATCTCTTGTTTAAATTTAATTTTTATGTATTTTTTATGACTGATATTGTGAATCGCAGGTTGGTTACGCACCAGATTAATCAATTTTTCTTATTCCATAGTTGAAAATGATTATAAGTAAAGCAAGATTATAAATAATGCAAGAAGTGTTACGGCAAAAACCGGCACGAGTGAGCTGCGTGGCACAGTTTCTGTGTCGTGATCACAACTTGGCGCAGGCCACGTGCGCCGCAGTACTGCGCTGCCCTGCCCTGCGTCTCAATACGCGCTGTTCCGCCCCAAAACATAGAGACACAGAAACTGTACTGCGCTGCGCTGCGTCGACTGCGCGTCAATGTGCGCCCGGCCTTACTGTATACCGTACTGCCAGGAGACGATAAGTAAATCCGAGCGAATTCTGGCAGTCTTGGATACTGTTCAGCGTTTGCTGACCACCACCTGTAAGGGTCTGCCGTCCGATGTAGGCGAACAGTTTTCACATAAAAATCAATCTCATTTGCAATAACACTTTTCTTCTCCACAACACCATTTTGCATATTTTCAGTAGCAACTTCCTCAAAATAGTTACAGAAACTTTCATGTATTTCAGTGGTTTCATCATTTTCATTAATATGACTTTTCTTACCACGCGGAGGAGAATCATTACCGCAACTACTAGAAAATTCACAATTAATTTTCAGAGCTTTTTTTTAAAAAAATTTGTTTTGCTCTTTGCGTTTGAACCAATCCGAGAAAATTGGTTTTGAAACCTGGGTCAAGAAAAGTGGCAACCAGATACTTATCATTTTCATCAAAGTTGAGCCGTGTTTCAAGCTCGGCTTGTAGTGAAGTTCTCATTCTTAATAAATTTGGTGTTCTATTTGCAGTTTCTTCCTTCCCCAATGTGACGATATGTGGAATCACTTCAGAGATGCAGGAAATACCTGAGCTGGTTATTCTCATCTCCTCGAACGGCTTCAGGAGGTTGATACATTGTTCCGCGAAAGCTACACAGTACACATTTTTTTTCGAACATTCGGCTGCCGAATATTCGGCGCTTTGGCCGAGTGTGTGGCCGAATTTTCGGTATTCGGCGAAATCACTATTCGTGGCATCTCTAGTTTATTCCCTTTCGAAGGAAGTACGTAACTTCTCGCAGTCGAAATTTAACAGTAATAGTATGTAATGAATTCAAATGATAACAGCATTTGTATTTTCAAGTAACATTCTGTTCATATGTGAAATGTTATCTAATATCTTGTAGTAAGTGTTTTATATTATTTCGCGCGCTAGTCGACAAAATTAGAGATGAGAAAGGCGAAATGCGCCCAGCATAGCGCCCTAAATTGAATGTTGCCAGCAGTGTTGCCAACTCTGAAATTTAGCTGATGGTAGAATTTATCAAAAATTACGGTAGTTTTTCCGAAATTATGTAGAAACCTATATTTAAAATGTGGTAAAATTACGGTAAAAAATTAAATATTACTACACAAAAACTTAAAGGCCATAATTTGAAAAAACTTCTATTTTTAATATGAATCACATGGTATAATTGTATTATCATCATTTTTATACATACCAAATTTATGTTTTTGTATCATAGCTTTAGAAGGTTTAAAATCGATGCAGTTTTTCCCGTGTCGTTGTATAGCCTGCTGCGAAAAAGGATTTCCGTTAATCGATTTTGTTACGAGTTTATTGCACTTTTTTTTTTTACTGTCATTAACTTTACTCAACTCGTTCGTACTCAACATTCGAGTGTGGTAAGCATCGCTATCTCTAGGCTATATTGATCGCGTAGTTATGCTACCTGAAAAAAAAAGAGAATGTACATTATAAAACTGTTAAAAACAATTACTTTCTTAGCAATATTAATACTTTATGTTTATTTGAAAATTTATCTGGTGCCAAAACCTGTCAGGAGGTTGACTAGAGGTCCTTAAGGAAAAAGGGCCACTTCCGCCAATCATCATCGAGTTCTTACTGACGTTGCAATGAATTTGACGCGATTCTTGGCAAAAGATTCAATAAAGTTGAAACAGACTCTTCCCTGTCGTTGGACATTACTCTCTCCATATCATATTTTGCTATTTCTGTCATAATCATTACGGATGCCTACACAATCCTAAATAATAAAATTTTTACACATCATTCTCTGAGTGGACTTTCTTCCTTCACTTTCCAACACCAAAACCGAGATATACGAGATATGTATGTCATTCAAGTCTTTATGATGTCTTTCCCCTGTTGGGTCTAGGCTTTATATAGCAGCTGGATTTACATAATTTCTCTGTAAAATCAATAGTGACAGCTCTTTATACAGAGCTTTTCTCATCCAGTTTAATAATCAGAACAGATTCCTTTGGAAGTTGCTATTTAATACTGTATATTTCGGCAAAATTCAAGCCAAGAACCCCCCCCCCTCCCGTAACCCGACATGACTTTTGCCTTGAACCCCCTCCCCCCCCCCCCCCACTCGCGCGTGACACGTAGCTTACTTCCCCATTGACTCTAGAAAACATTTTATCCTGATTCTCTCGTCAGACTATCGTAAATTACATATAGAGATAATTAAATGACTGAAATAAATATGTGTTATGAACCTTATTTTAATTCTGACAACTAATATAAATGGAAAGATACGTGGCTTAGCTCGGACATCCCCCCCCCCTTTTTACGTATCCCAGCGTACCTTTCCAGTCAACACTCCTCCCCCTAGACCGAGCAACGTAGTTTATGGACGCTCCCTTAGATGGCCGAAATTGAAGAGAAGAAGAAGGATAAAGTAGGCCACGAAGCGTTTATACTGTAGGCTCCGAAGCCAAAAGTATGTTCCCTCCTACAGTAATAAGTAGGCAATTAAAAATCAAAATAAATCCTTACCTCAAGATATAATCTGAATACGAAATTAGTTTCCCTTGAAAAAAATTTCAGCGTAAATTTACCTCGATTAGAATTAGTAAAGCAAAACATTATATGCCACTTAAATCAGGACAAACAGTTCAAATATATTAGAAATAGACAAATGATATAAGAATTCTGGTTCACCAAGGGCAGAATCGGTTATGCCAATATATCTGACAGTTGGCAGACCGAGTAGATATAGATAAATTATACCCAAGAAACTCTTAACCTGCACATTCGGAACCGCAGGTAAGGATTGGTGTTGGGGAGATAATTATTTAAAAGTGTATTTTAATGGCGAACGCAGAGAGCGGTTGGCGTTGCTTTTTCTCGTTGGAGAAGTGATCATGGCGACTGCAAATAAGGAAGTTAAATCGTCCGTGGGAATAATTGTTTAAAGGACGTTACTTCCTCTTTGTCAGAGGTAACTTAACAAATAACACAGGGGGAGAACTGTTTGCTCTGCGAAATCTATTTTAGCGCCAAAATCAAACAACTGGCAATGGAAAAGAGGATTTTGTCCAAAATTAGTGGAATAACTTAGATAAACACAGTTTTCTTCATCAAAAAAGGCACCTTTTAATGCTACAATTTAAGATCTCTGGTTCAAATCCCGCTGTAGCCAAGAATTTTTATGGCTTTAACTCTGGACATATGACTACGCTCCATGATTCCAACCACGCAGCAAATCAAAGCTCTGCACAGTATAGTAAGATTCCTTTAGAGTATCTCCATTATTCTATAAAGATCTATCTTCGTAACAAAATCCACAAAACTGATCATTTCAAAATTATTTCATTATCGATTTTTTGTAAAAAGCATCTTTAATATACTGCTCACCATTTTGAAAGCCTACTGGATGAAACTAAGTGTTTTCAAAGATTTCCTTTACACTTGGTTACCCTTCTGTTCCACTAATTTTGGTGTCAAATTGAATTCAGCTTATTAATGACTTCATGTACGATTATAGTCGCTCGGAAGTATTAAGCTGTGTTACCATCTTTGGGAATAGTTTCCTTTTTTTGACGGTTATTTCAAATTTTAATTACATTTCCATTAGAACAAGGTAAATTATAAAATAAGGGTATTAATTAATAAAAGATAAACTTTATCTATAAATACGTCATTAGTAGTTCACTATACGTAAAATGAGTATAAATATTACAAAAACAACAGGATCGTGTTTTGATGGCTGTTTAGCATCCACTGGTGTCATAGAACCATTGAATGACTACATTCTACTTGTTAGATTACGAATGCGACCAAGGGAGGATAAACTGTGTTTATTGATAGAGTTAACAAGCAGGAGGTAGAGAGTACATTTAGGTAGGAAAATTGCTAAATTTAAATTGGAATAATTTTTTTTATATATATAACAACGCTGTACCTGTATTAATGATCGGTGACAGGTTTGTAATTACCGGTGAGAAATGCAAAAGAAAATTTCAAACAGCAAAACGGAAATCTCTCCATAAAGCAAAAGTTTTAAAAATTATAAACAAGATTAGAAATGATAATTAACATAAAGAAATTAACAGGGTTAATGGGAAACCTGAGTAATTCAAAACAAACTCGAATACCACTTAAATCGATTGTGGGAAGACATAATATCAGTAATTACATAGAGACATCGACCTAAAGGCAATAGAGATATCGGATGTTCTAGAAACAGATGGGACTAGTAAGAAAACGTAAAGATGAAACGGAGAAATGGTTAATTCTCTCAAGAGAACAAAGAAAAACCTTTATGATCGTCTGAAGGATTAAAAAAAAATTATTCCTTAACGTAACAAAAACATGGAAACAACGTATTACGCAGTAGTTGAACACTTTTTTGACGAATGATCTAGGAGTGGGTATGATATTCATCTTTCCCGTCCAGCCTCTAATCTCCGTCGTACAGTTGTTCGAGACTCACGTACTCATTCACGTACCACGAGAATTGCGCCGTAAATCTGCGTGGATTACTTCGCCCTCGCCATGAACGATAATTTCATAATCCCTTTTACGATTCCCCTTTAACGTTGAACGTGTTTCGCTCTATACATCTATTAAATCTGAGAGCTTGAAATGAAAAAAGCCAGAATGTGTTATGTCGCCTTTAAACTTCACCAGAAAACATTTTTAAAAAATATTCCGATGTGATGACGTTTGCAATGGCTAACACAGTTTCTCTACTGAAGAATGAAAAGTCAAGCCAGGTTTCAAATTCATATGGAGGCGTATAAATACGGTGTCACGATTTTTTAATCTTCTATTGGCCAAATTTAGAATTTATTCGGCATAATTACCGAGATATTTCAAAAGCACGGTCAAAGTGCGTCGTAAATGTTAAAAAAAAAAAATAATAATAAAAAAAAATTCTCTCGTTAAATTTAGGACGACTCTCGAATTTTAAGTTTCTCTGTATGCGCTGAAACAGCTAGATTGCTGTATTTGTTCAGATCTCGATTTCGACATTTAAACCGATCTACTTTGTGCGTCATATATCTGCCTCAGTCGTAGATTACTGTTAATTCAATATCTGGAAATAAAAAAAAAAGTACTTTCTTTATATTCCATATGTGGTAACAGTTACTTTTATCCTTTTGCTGACAGATCGTGCAAAGAAGTCGTCCTCAAAAAACCTCATCTTGGCAAGCAGTCACAACAAACCCAGTCCCTGCAGAAAGTTCCCGGCCATTTCTTCTTCTGGTGCTGCAACAGCAATAATCTCTGCTTTTTTCTCCTTCCCGCATACTTCCATTACTTATATCTTTCCTCTGAAATTATCATACCGTAAGTTTTTCTTCTTGTTCATTCTCTACGATAAAAGAATACATTTAAGTTATATTCCCTAAGAGAATCTGAGTCCCATTATTTTTTTACTGAATTAAGTATAATTATACTCAAGACTATTCTCTCTTTATACACGGATGTACAGTAAACTTTCATTTCATTTCAAATCACTCTTTAAAACAAATAATTTAATTAAGAAATGAAATAAAACTCACTTAAAAAAACTGCCTTATTTTTTGTAAGTACAACTTCTACCAGATTATTATTAATTTCAATTTTAGCAATATTTTATGTATATTGCGATGTCCAGTTTAATATACCCTCCACACTTTCAAATGTGTGCGTGAAATACAATGGGTCATGTAGGTCATGAGAACCTTTTGCTTGTGAGATACCTGTTTCCAGGCCAACGAAACAGGATTTTGTTCTAAGAGGAGAATGGTCGGCGTTCTCTCTTGGTGAACCCTGAGAAGAGACGAACATCGAAAACAACACATGTAGCTTGCAGACAAAACAGCTAGAATCCATCTGCAATCTCCATAAAAGTGATTCCGGCAGTGCGATTGTGTTTACTTACTTATTTTCTGGTTTTTGGCACTGAAGCTGTCTTTTGCTGTTAAAATTTTTACTGAACATTCAGTATTCAAGCTGTGAGTTATGGTCGCTGCGAAAAGTCTGATTTCAGTGACATTAATACTGCAGTCGCAAGTTTTTGGAAACGTAATCATCTACTAAGAAACTGGTACTGTTTCGGAGCTACATTTTAGATGACCGGCCGACCAACGACAAAGACTACATCCCCAATCTAAGCAGGCGAAGTCCGCGCTTCATGAAAACGCCATCACCGGTAAAGTGTGGTGCTATTCAACTAATATTATCCCAGTGTTACAGGATAACCTTTTCCCAGCGATGCTCTAGATGGGTTTCATTCCGTTATAATAATCATTCAACTCAGTTCTGTTTATCCAGACTTGAAATTGTAAGTACTTAACCTTCTTCCCTTGTTTAAATGCTTTCAGTTGCTTACTTCGTCGCACAACCAAATCAGAATTAAAACTAATAATCATTGAGCTATTTGGTTTACTTGAAATCCACAGCAGGTGCTTCAAATATCTTGCAGTTCCGCTTTAAATACGAAGAAAGTATGCTAGAGTCAAGTACGCAGAAATTGGGACATTACAGTATAATTTTTCTTTTAATATGGTTTCGTAGATATACCTGGCGTTATTCACCATTATTCTGCCGACTTGATGTGTTGTTTTAGAGACGAGGTACAGCAGGCGACGAAAATACCGCAGGCTTTGCCCCTACGCTGTAGACTACGCGCTCGCCCCGCCCTATCGATCGCCGGCCACTATTACCCCCGGCGCCCTCCGGCCACTTCTCAAAGATGCCTCCCCCGCAGCGCTCTCTGGTGCCCGCGATTTGTGGCCGGCCAGGGAGGCGTGCGATACGGTTCTCCCGCCACCTTGCCTTCGCGCCCGCTACTAAACGGTTCCTCAGAGCCCAGCTCCTCTTCGCGGCCAATGGGGTACTTCCACTGATAGAGATAGGATGGCTCTTCCCCGCACGGAATGTCGAGAAAATAGCGGCAGCATCTCGGGAATTGGGAGAATCGATGTATGCTATTGGTCATTACATTAAAACAAGCGAACTTGTGCCCTATATCCTGACGTGAATATCTCATTAAGGTAAATACCGTGTATATACTCAGAATTTCATTTAGCTACCTGTTTGTATTGTCTTTTTCCTATTCTCATACAAGTATTAGACCTGTTAACCTGTTCCAGCTTTAGGGACTATTATCATCTCTTTTTTTCTTCCTATACCCCTTCTACTTTCGTTACGTATTGGTTTACTGCTTTCGGAAATCCTACATCACTCATTCTGTCTCTCAATTTGTTCCTTTATTTGGTCGTTTATACAGTTTCAACTCCTCTCTTATTGTCTATTTTCTTATTAAATACTGAAGTAGAATCCAACTACCCAAGGTTGTAATTTCATTTAAATTTATGGGTATTCATGAATATTAATTTTATCTGACTCACGTGGTTCATACGAGAAATTTTCATTTTCATAAAATTGTTATCAAAGTTAAAATCCATCTTCAATTTTTTTTAAAAATGAATTGAATGTGCAGTTAATATGTTAATGATGAACACAATAGTGTCAATAAAAATTACCGCTGCTGATCCAGTTTATGGACGGTTCATGCAGACTCAAAATTATGTTTCTGTTTGCAATAGGTATCAAAATAAAGCTGTAATTATTTTGTACTTATTGTTGTGTCTGCTCTTATCGACATTCAGCACAATGATGTTTACCTTAAATTAAATACATGATTCTGTGAATTTATGAAGTAATAGTTTGATTAACGTATGCCGTTTACAGTATTTTAACATACTGTATTTCAGAAAACTGAAGAAATAAATAACCAGTTCATAAACTAAGTTAACAGAATCCAAATAGCAGTATAGTAGTTGTTGGCTCTTAAAGCGCAAAGGTGTTTAAATAAATTAAATATTACTTACACTTATTACACTTATTACTTTTAATTAACGTATTCCATTTAATGTTCTGTATTTCAGAGAAATGAAGAAATAAACAGTTAAAGTAAAAAATCAAACCAGAATCCAAAGATTAGTAAGGCGATCTTTGTGAATATTTCTTGAAAAGAATGCTTATCTAAAATATTGAGTGATCTGTTGTATCTATTTTTCCCATTTAGAAATTCTTATCATTTCTGGCTCCGTTCCGCGGTAGCATCGAGTAATAAGAGATTTCGCATGTTTTAAGCTAGAAAATAAGAATTAGACCGTTAAATGCCATCCAAAATGGTGAAATAGTTTTTGCTTGATGATCTACCAAACCTTCAGATACACACAATACACTTACAAATTTATAGTAGTATGGATTTCACAGGTGCTACAGCGCTTGTGGTGGATGAGTTATTAGAATTGAAAGATGATTATGGGCAAGGAAGTGACAGGCAGTGGCTACGGAATTTACGAGCGAACTTTCCTAGCATTCGGTGGAGGTGATTTTGGGAGTCTCAGGGAAACCACAATCAGCATTGCCTACTGGGAATGGAACCCACATTCTCCCGAATGTTAGGTCCAAATGTCAATATTCAGTCATCACATTCGATCCCAAACTTTACAGTTACAAAACAGCGTAGTGAACTTTTGTAGAAAAGGGGGGACCAAGTTGTTAGTCACAAGCCTGTGTTACATACATTTATAACTGAATTTCTTACCAAGAAATTAGGTTTTGTCATCAATATTGTTCTTTTCCCAACTCTATATACGCATTTATAAGTCACTCGCGAGTATGTAACAGCCATCATTCCACGAACATAACAATCTAACCTCCCATACCAGAAGTTGTAATAGAATCAGCTAAATTTGCTGTTAAGTATCGTAGGACGCCATTCGAAAAGCGAAAATCCAGAAACCACTAATTAGATACTCATGTATCTATTACGAGTCTTCTGTTTGCCCATTTCCTCTAAATTTTTATTTTTCTAGAGATGAATGTGTGGAGGGTAAAGGAGAAAAGTAAACTAATGACATGATAAAAATAAACTCATGTGATTGTTACGTTAGCTGTTTGCTGCATTTGTATTAAATTTCATAAAGAGTTAATGTAATTTGTATCACATACAAACATATCTGAGCAAACATCTACAAGCAGTTATATATATGTATATACTGACATTGTTGTGTGTATCTGCTAATCCACGATACGTTCTGTCTGCTAACTCCTCTTAAATACTTTACTACTGTCAGGCATTTTTCTTTCCCCTCTAGTTTCTCGGCGTCATTTTATTTCTGCATAATACAACGCTATTGGAAAACGAAAGCTGTAAACCAATAACAACTTACAGATGCTAAATGCCCATATGGTAGTCCCAGGTGTGTCGCTAAACGTCTAGAGAACGCCAAGAAGAAAGCACCAAATGAAGGAACTTTTCCTCACTGACGCGGCCGTCCAATTACGGGCACTTCACAGAGGAGAAAATTTTTCTTTCTCACTCCAATGTCAACTTACAATCTTTTTTCCTCTTCGCCCAGTAATGAGCCAAAGAATTTAATACTTTTTGTCCAGCTCTCGTTATAAGTCTGAGATAAGTTGATCGCTTTTCACCAGCTTACTGACGCTCTTAATTCGTGTTGTCGCTACCCTGTTATTGGCATACATAAGACAATGCCAATCAGTGAGCTCGAATTATATGTATATATATATATATATATACCAACATAAGATTAGTGCCTTACATTCTTTGTGGTTTACATTGAAAAATAAACTTATAATAAACACTATCTTTTTTTATATCATCATATGAAGACAGAAGAAACACGTTTATTAAAGGTGTTTTATGATACTATATATGAGACAACATAAAACCCTAAAAGAGTCTATGTACGAATCAATATTTAAAAGTTGCATTCACGTTAGATGTTATTGTACGAGTAATCGAGATACGACTGGTGTCATCTACAATGACATAAAAAGTTACAATACCCATCATCGACTTAAAATGCGGTTATTAAATAAACAACAGCTTACTTTTATTCAGTTTCTATAAAAGTTATTATCAGAATGCGTAATATATTTATCGTGATAAGGCAACTGGCCTAAATATACAAATTGTGACCATTGTTATAGATAAAAAATCTGAAATCAGCAATATTCAACTTGGAATTTATCCTACGAACCTCTCATTGAAATAAGTGGGGTAATGTGAGGAAAAGCCGATGTGCAGAAAATACAGGAGAATTAGATGAATTTGATACTGTATAGATAATACTTAAAAGATTCCTATGAACTTCATTTAAAACTCAGTCGAACAGTTAAAATGAAAGCATATCTAAACGAAATTTCGGAACAATTCGACGTAATAGTTTTTATCTGCTATGAACCATTCGCATTTTTAAAAATTATTATTTGAATAAAAATTAATGTATAATAAGGTTTACAACAATTAGATAAAGGTGGTATTGTTAATCTACGAGTTAATATTGACCCACTAATCTCACTTTCAGTTCACGAATGCTGAAGCGTGGAAAACTTCAGAACAATTAATGCGATGTTCTCGGGTGACCAGTCAAGTAACAAGGTGTTTACACACGATATTTCGGCGATCCTTAACTCTGTCACCATCTAAGATCTTTTGTAACTTCATAAGAGTTTGAAATATCATCCCAGAATTATTATTTAAAAGTGAACTATAAACCACAATTTTTCGATTAAGGTTGATAACATCGATAAAAGCTGACGAGCGCGATGCTTCAAAAATAATTTATCACTGTTATCAAAATTTCCACCAACTACTTTAGTGACGTGGATTGTTATATTACTTTTAGAATTATTTATTCACATTAGTTACAATTACAGTTCATGCATTTTCTGCTCATAACTGTCCCATATTTCAAACAATGCAGAATTGGAGCATTGTGTTGCTTTGGTTGAGTAGCTGCTGGCCGACAGAATTGAATTTCGTCATGAAATTAATGTAATTTTTCGATGCGAATATGGGTATATGAAGACCTAACTCGTGACGTGATAGCTGTAGAGGCGGAATCACATAACTAGGGCATATATAATGATTTTATCCGATACAACACCACGTAACAACTCTTATCGTTAGTTATAAATAATGGGACACTAATTTGTATGATATTTTCAAAGCGTAATGGTGAAATGTGTTACAGAAGACGGTAAAAACCTACCTGATACATGGATTCAGGATATACACAAGGTTTAGCAACATCACTGCCACTGTGCTCTGGACACTATCTTAATATTGTTAGCTGTTAATACTGTAGTGTGTAAGAAATGGATATGTGACACTATTTCTGCTATACCCTAAAACCCAGGCGTGTTGCTATGGTTATACTCCGTGTCAACTCCTCGGGTATAAACATTATTTTCAATAGTTGAAAAACATATTGAGATTTTAGCAATCAGCTACTGTCAATGACATTACGTAAAATATTTGGAGCCGCCTGTAGTCATCCTTGAAGGCTTACAATTTTGTAAAAAAAACAACAACGTGGACTTTTTTTTTTTTAAGCGAAGAGAATTTTATCCTATTACAAGAAAACTTGTACATATACTGTGGATGTATATTATTATTGCTGAATGAAACAGTTTTAATTCAATTTTTCCCTTAAATAAAAAGAGAATATTCGTGGTTAATAAATGATATCTATGGTTGTGAAAGAGCGTTATAATGTCTTTGTCGCGAGGGTGGTTTCGAGTATATGGGAAGACACTGAAAACATTTTTATACTTACTTGAAAAGTGACTGCTAGGAAAGAGCTGAAGGGTGTTTGTTTCACTGATCTGAATGAAAGCCACTATACACAGAAGATGCGAGAAAATTGGAAAAATTGTTGCGATAAGACGTATTTTGCACTTGAATATCAGGTGGTGAGTTGTTACTTAAAGGCAAATTAATTTTCCAGCCTGTGTTATGTGAGCATCAACTGAACCTAATGTTTATTTTATATGTTAAAGAACGAAGTTTGGAAAAGTAAATATATCGCAGCTTTAACATTTGGATTATGGAATAAAATGTATGGAAAATATTGTACATTTTTAAACTGATTTTTGTTAAAAGTTTTTTCTTGTTTGACAATAAAGAAGTGTATTCACTTATTTGTGTGAGAATAAAGCATCCTGCCCGTTATGTATTGTTGTAGTTTATTTTCAGCAGCAAATTTGCAGGTGTTCTTTATTGTTGCTATTGGCCGGGCTATATGGTAATATAGGTGGTCATTAACTCGTCGGGCCTAGCAGTTTATGGGACACAACTCCAGATTTCGGTTATCCGTGATTTCCCGAAATCATCCAAAGTGAATGCAGACATAATTCCATCAAACAGGCATTACCTTCTGGTTATAATTACCTCGACATAGCCGTAAATCCATAACAAGCAAAAAAAGACAGTCGGCTTATTACATTGTCAAAGATAATCTCGTAAGTGATACTGCCTAAGTGACAAAAAGTATAGTCCGATCAGTTAACAGAGGCGGTTCAAGGTCAGTCAGCACTATCCCCACTTCGCTGCCTTTACCACCCGCTTAGGGGGCATCCACAAATTACGTGAGGTGTTTTTCCGTATTTCTGGACCCCCCTCCCCCCTGGTGAGATTTCGTGAGATATGGCCGGACCCCCACCCTCTGGTGAGATCTGGCCGGACCCCCCCCCCTCTGGTGAGATCTACTCCGTGAGAACCCCCCCCCCTCCTAGAAATCGCCCTCGAAATTTTTGTAGACTTTTTTTTTTAGGTCACACCCTAACTTTTTTGACGAAATACCCTCCTAAAATCGACTTTGGCGCAAATTGTAGACCTTTTTTTGGCTCTACTGTCCCCAAATTTTTCGCATAATCTCGCGTGAGATTTCCGTAGACCCCCCCCCCCTCCCCCTGGTGAGATTTCGCCGGACCCCCCCCCCCCCTATTTCACCTCAGGTAATTTATGGATGCCCCCTTACATGGACGCCGCGTTCAGCTAGGAGAAATAGGAAGGGAGAGGGTGGTGATGTGAGGAGCGGTGTCAGGGAAACATGACCTTGAAACGCCAGTTCGGAGTGAACAGGGAACGTCAAAAAAGTCTATCTGCAGTGATGTCCAAAACTTTCACACTACTCTTGTAATTTCTTGTTCTGACACCAGTCCCGGAAAGTTAGCAGCTTGGACTGGATTAACGTTCCGATTAAAACAGGAAATTGGACCCAGCTTGGTCGATCTGGCATTATGTAAGCAGCTGTGTTCACTCTATCAGCCACTGTGCATTCGGCCCCCTCCGTCCAGCTCGTGTCTTGTTTTCGAGTCGCTCGTCGCTTACAACTCAGCCGCTCCCTGCAGGGCCACGTGTCATGTTCACGTGCAAGGCACGTGCGCCCCCCTCAGAAGAGACAAACTACTGCTGGGAACGCAGACACCAACTCGAAACTTGCCGCACGCACCCTACTTTACGACCCCCCTCTGAATGCGGCAAACTCGTAATGAAACTATATTTTTTTTTTTCTCCCTTTCCTACTGAAGCTGCTGCAATATTATCGCGCCGAGCAGAGTTATACTGTTAGACCGTATCTCGCCTCTCGCGCTTTTTTGCTTTCGCTTCGCATAAAATGTTAAAAAAAAGTTCAAATTACGCGAGTTACGAAACTACGAAAAATTGCGACATAGCGAAGTAAAACCATCTCCCGGAACGATTTATGACGGTACTGCTCTGTAGTTCGGCGCATTAAAAAACACTAAAGTAGTTTCTTCACCAACGGGAAGGCGTTACTTTGCCTCGTAAAATACGATCAATCGACCGTGAAAAGGCGACGGAATTACCGGTGTGGGAATACAGGCCAGCGTCTTACTTAACTCGCTTCAGCAGTGCCTCGAAAAGACAGATTGAGAAACTGCGTACGATTTATCGTTTCTCTGTACTAAGAACTCAATTTTTCGAAAGTATAAATGAATTCTGCCATTTTTTTGCTGCTTAAATTTTTCATCTAACAGGTAAATCCATTTAGTACCAATTCTAAAGTTAATACTTCTTTTTTATATATATAGGGATGCCTTCAAGGTGAAACATAACACTTACGAAGGAAAAATATAAATGAAAATTACACGTCGGATGTTGCACGTGCGCTGTCCCCCAGTATTAAATTCTTGAACCAAGAAATAATAATTTCAAACTAATGCGGTACTCCAGTTAGAGATTATAGCACGTTTTGTAATATGGTACAAACACCTTTAAAGAACTTTGATTTTTCATTTTCTTCTGATACATATCTTTCGAATGGTTTGATTCAGTCCTAAGTTAGTTCCTATCCTAAGCTAATATCGTCATGTCAGCATTACAGATACGCCATTAATTCATTAGCTTCAAATACTGTAATCTTTGACGTTCTCTAAAGTTATTTTCGTGGAATGATCCCTCAAATAACAAATTAACCAACACCGCAAGTCTTTAAAATGGCATGCGCCATTCTTACCCTTCCTCATGTTAAGCTCTTGCAAATCGTTTTTCCTCATCCATAATTTCAAAAACATTACTATTTTGTTCACCTCATTCGGAACTACTATAGCAGTCTACTTCTGAGGTTTCAATTTTCTGTCTTCTCAGATTGCCGTATTCCGTACACAGGCCTAGAAATGTGATTCGGAATTTTAGATCAATATTATAAATTTAATCATTTCCATTTTTGTGCCTGTGGCTAGACGTCTCTTCGACATGGAGGTCATTAGAAGTGGGGGATTTGGGTTTTCCATGGTTTCCCCAAAATCACTCCAGGTGAATGCCGGGATGCTTCCTTCAAAAGGCCATGGCCGAATTCCTTCCCATTCCTTGCCCCCCATTCGTTCCCGTCTCTAAAGACCTAGTTGTTATAGGAAACGTTAAGCAGTTAAAAAAAAAAAAAAAAAGAAGTGGGGAAGGAGTGGTAGCAAGAAACAGGAAGTTATTAGGCCATGGCATTTTTAAGGAAACATACCGGAGTTTGCCTGGAGTGATTTGCGGAAACCATAGAAAACCAAAATCTACAAAGCAGGACGGGGATTCGAACCCGTATCCTCCAGAATGCGAGCCAGAGCGTACCGCTCATCCACTACGCTTCGTCTTTTGGTTAAAACTATTCTGTTGGACTCAAATTAGGCGGGAAGAATTAACGACATTCCTGTAGTTATTCCAAAATCTCTTGGAGAATAATGAAACAAAAGATTATTTAAACTTATATCGAAAAATTATAAATCAGGATAGTTTCAAATGGATTTTAATCACAGCATGATCTTCAAAATTCCGAAAAAATCAGAAGTTGACTAATTTGAACATTTTTCCGCAATAAGTGTAACTTCAGATGCTTCAAAATTAATGTATGGTGGTTTAGAAATGAAAGTGGAGAAAACATTAGGAGAATACCGGTATAGGTTTAGAAAAGACTGGAGTTCAAGAGAAGCATATTTGGCCTTAAGATCCATACTGGAAAAGCGGATTAAGAAAATCAAGGATACTTTGATGGCTTTTGTAGACTTAGAAAAGGTCATCTTTATATTGTGAATTAGGAAAAGATGTTTAATATTTTAATGAAGTGGAATCTAACATATCGAAACAGACAAATAATTTCTAACCTCTATAAGAATCATGCGGCTATAACAATAGGTAGAGGTGAAAGAAGACCAACATGCATTTGATTAACTGTCAGTCTTATATAAATACTAACAGAGTCTCCAGCGTTGACCGGTCTAGTTGGCATTGATTTACCCATCCACCATTTTTATTCTCCCAATAAGAAACATGTACCAAGTTTCATACAATTCGGGCCATCCATTACCGGAATTAAACAAAACCTAGATTCACCCGCACCCTACCAAGAAAGGAGTGGGTTGAAGTAGATTTGTCCGAAAAAAATCTTGCGAACTCAGCTTCATTGATTTCCGGTACCAAACTAAACGGTGATTTATGAGCACAGTTATAAGAATGGGGTGGTTTGGATTTTCATTTTAGTCTACGTTATATTTAAACGTTATTACATCTGATAATGTTGCCGCTCGAAAATCAAAATATTGACTGCATTAATACATACCACATACATAAAAATGTATCTGGAATTATTCCAGCATCTCGCAGAAAATACAGATTCTGAATCGATTTTCAGAATTTGAAAGCTTGTGGTCAACGTTATAATTATGACACATTATTTTACGAATAATCTAGCATTACCTATAAACTGCTGAATCGATTTATCCCGAGTTTTCACAGTATCAAACATTGCTGTGTCTCATTATGCTAACTCATTTATCGCTGGGAGCTAAAACATGTACAGTATTACTATGTTACTTCATCTGGCACTGGAGCACAAAATTAAAATATATTCGGTACCTGTACAATTGAATATCAGGTAATCAGACTTGTATATCAAGTATTCAGAACTAAACGATTTGTTTCAGGGAGCTACAAACTGCGGCGCCATTTTATTGTGAAAAGAACGCCAAGGTCGATAGCCAGAGACATTATAGTTGTGCTGGAAGAGCTTGGAATCAAAGGAAATCTCTGTTTTTTCATTATTAGTTTCTCGCATCTAAGGCATTTAAGAAACGAATATCCCGAATTAAAGGAAAGAATATTTCAAGTTTTGTTTAGTGTGCAAAATAGTTATTATTTTAAACTGATTTTATTGCTTTCATTAAAGGCTATAGTCAGAGACATTCGAGTTGTGTGTTTATTGCAGAATGCAACATCTAGTCGTTCCATCTTTGGTATTTGTCAACAAACCTTCAGAATTTCATTTAATGTTCCGGCGTATTGTAATATTGAAACATAAGATATACCAAACAAATCAATTGAGATTCTAAGCTTTAAAACGGTGAAAACTCCATTGAAATCTGCTCAGGAGTTTCGGAGTATTTCTAGTTCAAATTTATCCGGTTTTCGTTTAATAGGTATAGATAGATCTAGCAAGTGTTATTTATCTCAAAGGCTCATCTTGTAAATCGTTTATAAACTATACGGTTTTCAATGGAATTAAAAATACTCTCACTTGATTACCGATAGCACATTAAATCAATAGCTTTGCTGGAAATTATTTCTCCACTAATCTCCTATCTTTAAATTTGTATATTGAATAACTTTTGTATTGCTATATGAAAATCCAGTTCCCAGTTAACAGCGTTTCCAAACCCCGTTGTGGCTGAGGATATTGTAAGCCCAAAAAGTGTTGCACGGGTTAATTGCTTCGTATATCATGGACACCGCAGTAATGGAATTAATAAATTTATAATCCGAAGTTACTGGAATTACCAATTATTATTTAAATTTTTTAGAAATTCGTTAATACGTGTTGTTTCGGCCACACTAATTCCATTTAAATATAGTGTCTATTGCGCCCATAAAAGTAAAATAAAACTGCTACCGTCCACCCTGATGCGCAACAACAACAAATTGGAATAACCGAATACACCAAAACAAACGGGTGGCGGTACTGAGCGGAATTAGCGTCGTGTTTGACAATATGATTACTCAAACTGATATTTACATTCCGCGGACAGTCCATCTGCTAAAATAATCAGGCAATCGTCAGCTTGTATATTGATTAAGTACGCATCCGTGGCATCTGAATGTAAATTCACATGTTAATGCAACACTTCACTCACAATGTTATCTCTCGTAACTCATGAAAAAATAAAATAGTTGTACTGCACAATGGCTAAACCATGTAAATCTATTTCAAGCGATGTCTTTGGATTTTTTTTTTTAACTGCTTTACGTCTCTTTTTAACATCGAGGTCTTTAGAGACGGGAAAGGATGGGGGCAAGGAATGGGAAGGAATTCGGCCATGGCCTTTTTGAAGGAAGCATCCCGGCATTTACCTGGAGTGATTTGGGGAAACCATGGAAAACCCAAATCCGGATGCCCGGACGGGGATTCGAACCGCCATCCTCCCGAATGCGAGGCGAGAACGCTAACCGTTTCACCGCCCCGCTCGGTCAATGTCTTTGGAAGTGGTGTTAATGAGATGTCATATGCTTTTGGTACACATGTGGCAGAGAAATTCAAACTTTACACACGTAGGTCCAGAAAATCTTATGCTTGTTACACTGTGATCAATACTAATAAAATGCTAAGCATGCTCATCGTGGCAGTAACGCTGTGACGTCACGGCCCTGTCCTTCGTTGCTGAATTAACTACGGCCTAAGATGTTACCACTAACTCGTAGTTATGCGCGTATTTTAATAACAGTTCTATTATGTTAAAGAACAGAGCGTGGTGGGTGAACGGTTAACGTTCTGGCCTCGCATTCGGGAGGACGGCGGTTCGAATCCCCGTCCGGGCATCCAGATTTGGGTTTTCCATGGTTTCCCCAAATCACTCCAGGCGAATGCCGGGATGCTTCCTTCAAAAAAAGGCCGTGGCCGAATTCCTTCCCGTTCCTTCAAAATAACATATTATTAACTGCTTTCAATTTATTTGTATTAGTTTGTTGTAGATGTTATCTTTGCCCATAGATACGTAAAATAAAAGCGTTAATTTTCTAGCAGCAATGTTAGCGGAAGTTTTGATTTGATTGAAATTTAGCATGGATTAGAATGGCAACATCCATTTAACGTTACAGAAGGTATGAACAATCAAATTTTTTTTTAAAGTGGTTTTCGTGAGTGATACGTTACTGAAACCTTTACGTGAGGTGTATGAAAGTAGTTTCACATTTATCGCGATAGATCTACGCGTCGTAGACCATTATTATTGTAATGCGGCAAAATATAAGTTGTTAAGATTTTTTTTTAATTTACTTTCCTTTCACTGTCGTCATGTTACTGAGGTCGTTATTTCAGTTTGTGATTAGTTCGAAATGCAACCTGGACCAGGAAGACAACTGAAACTTTTTGCTACAACGTAACGCACGATAAATTTCATTGTGCGTAATTTTATAACAATTCAATTTAGTTAAGCATCTGTGGACAAATAACTTGCCAGAACACTCCTTTAAACAGTTCTGGCGGGGTAAGAGGCTAATCTAGCAGTAATGTGCGATTTGGAAACAACTGAGACCCATACAAAATAGAGATCTAGGATAAGAAAATTGATATAATAGAGAATTATATGATACTTCTAGAATTACTTTTCACTGTGTAAGTTGGAACAAGATGTATTTATAATTCCATAATATAGTAATCTTCATTGATGAAAAGACTATTCAGAACCGATATTATTATTGCGTTAATATTATTTTCCAATCTATTCCGTATGCTACTAAATCATTCTGCTGTACTTGCAGGATCACACTCCTATTAACTAATCTGAAGAAAGAATGAAAAGCAGGCAACGCATTATGAATGTCTCTGCATGAGATACACGGAAGGCACTATAAAACCGGTATCGTGAGGCTGAAAAGACCAATATTACCACCTCAGGAGATAATTTTCGAACATCTGGTAGGTAAAAAACGTGACTCACAATTGGCTGGATGCTCGTGGAAGATGATATTATATGGAAGGAATTGCAAAATTGCTAGTGTGATTCCAAAAAATGAAGATAGTAGTGGAAGCTACGTATATATGTAATTTTGTATTTTCTTTGCTCTTTACTGATCCCGTGAACAGAATATTTAAAATAAAGTCTCGATAATGTAAGATCAACCCCCGCAATTTAACGCAGAAATTGACCTACTAAACGTCACAGCATATTTCACATGAATAAAATGAAAAGAACTTTTTAAAACTCTGTGTTCGGAGCATAACACTTTATGGTAGCGAATATGGACTTTAGGAATACCAGAAAGAAATAAGATTGAAGCATTTGAAATGTGGCGCTACAGAAGAATGCTGAAAATTAAGTGGTCAGACAAAGTAAGAAATGAACGAGTATTGGAAATGATTGGTGAGAAACAAAGTTTGTGGAAGAAGCTTACAGAAAGAAGGGACAGGCTGGTAGGTCATAGTTTGAAACATGCTGGCTTGGTTAATTTGTTAGTGGAGGGAACAGTGGAAGGTAAAAACTGTAGAGGAAGACAGAGATTAGAATATATGAAGCAGATACTTGAGGTCGTGGGTTATAAGGGGTATGTAGAGATGAAGAGGCTAGCACAGGATAGGAAGGGATGGAGGATTGCATCAAACCAGTCGAAAAACTGATGACAGCAAAAAAAAAAAACAAAAAAACCCTTATTTGAAATTAGCGTTATTTGACGACGTAAGAACAGATACAACAGTTTCGAAAAGTGTATTTATTTTTTCCGGTTGGTGCTTGACGGTACCGAAACTGTAGGAAAACAAACTAGGCGCGCCTCCACGCAGAACACGGTCTCCTCCCTTCCCACGATAAGGCTAGTCACGCAGGTAACTACTGCACAGCCAATCAGCGAAGAGCCGGCAGCCTCGACTGGAAAACGAAAACACGCGGGCAGCAAGACGAAAACTCAGCCCCGCTGCCACCGTCCATGTCGCCCAAAAGGAGGAAAAAGGAACGAAAAAGTAATTGGCTGGCCGCGCGCCCGGGGTCGGGTCTTTTATCGTGGCAGCCAGTTCCGGGCGCGTACCGCGTGCTGCCTATACGTGAGGGGCGGTGAGACTTTGCCCATCTAGCTAGATGGGTACGTTGAACAAGTCCTAAGAAAATTGCTCAACCTGGCAGGCACAAAAATAATTTGTGCGATTTTTGTTACTGATTAGAAACCTTACTATTTTTCCCTATCTACGACAGTTCTTTCGTTTATTTCAGTGCGGGGGTAGTATGAAATGCTTTCTCCGTAATTTGGTGTCTAAGTTTTTTTTTAGTTTATCAGGTGACGCGCTGGGAAATGCATCAACCCACATTTTAATGTCAGACTAACGTGGTGAACAGGGTTTATGGTATACGTATCGGGTATTTAGTATTTAAAACCAATTCTTCACCTTATAATTTCAACTTGACTGTATTGTTACGTATAAACCGATTCCTGGTTTATAAGTTTTGTGTGTATTCGACGAATTACTGAAAGTGGATTGTTTGACTGCGTGGATTCAGGAAAAAGGGAACAAATGTGGTTATTAATACGACGTAGACCTGTTGAAGAGATCGTTCTCCAAATCTGTCGTATTTTGTCTATTCTATCGCGGAAAACTGAGAATTACCAACCCAGCCAGCATACTGCGATGCCTCAGTATATATGATAGTAGAATCGATGAAAATAAAATATCAACCAGTGTTGCTCATTTCGATGGTCCTCAATCTCCGCCTCATAAACTACACATTTCTTAAACAAAGGCAGACTTATCACACAGATCACTCAACAGAGGCAGCTCTATCCCAAGGCTGTTCAACCCCAGGCCCGCGGGTCACAATGTGGCCCGCGGAAGAATTTTAAATGCCCCGCGTGAGGTGAAAAAGAAGAAACCTTTTACTCGTGAAGAAATTGTTAAAAAGCCTTTAATAATCTTTGCACAAAATTGTGATGGTCAAAACGTCAAGGCGGGTGGAAGATATCAGTGGTCCGGTCAAAAAGATCGTAACAAAGTGCAAATACTTTTCGTTGTCATTAGATAAGACACGATTTAACGAGTAAATATCAGTTGGCTATTTTTGTGCGGTATGTTGATGAACATTGGAATATATTTCAACATTTATTAGAATTCAGTCAACTGGAAACAACAATCCAAGATAAAGAAATTTTTTATGAAAATTAGGAAATGCGTTGAAAAAAAGAAAAGGTTTCTCATGGGACAAACTTATTTGCACTGATAGTACACCTGCAATGACTGGGAAATCCGAAGATTGAGTAGCTTTGCATCAAAATTACTTGGGTCGAACATTATTTTCATATCATTGCATCATTCACCAGGAAGCTTTGTGTGCAAAAGATGAAATTATTATTTTTTAATTGCTTTACGTCTCTTTTTAACATCGAGGTCTTTTAGAGACGGGAAAGGATGGGGGGCAAGGATGGGGGGCAAGGATGGGGGCAAGGAATGGGAAGGATTCGGCCATGGCCTTTTGAAGGAAGCATCCCGGCATTTGCCTGGAGTGATTTGGGAAACCATGGAAAACCCAAATCTGGATGCCCGGACGGGGATTCGAACCGCCGTCCTCCCGAATGCGAGGATGAGATTATTGACCTGGTAGTACGTAGCATAAGCTATATAGGTGCAAAAGCTCTTCACATGCGTCATTTCAAAGTTTTATTTTAACAAGGAATCAGGGAATCTGGAGATTTACAACTGTACTGCGCCGTGCGATGGCTTTGAAGAGGCAACATGTTAAACCTTTTCTTCAGCTTGAGAGAAGAAGTGCTGGAATTTTTAGATGACAAAGGAGCGTTACCTTTGAAAACTGATTTACTGAAGAATAAGTCCTGGTTGAGTGATCTTGCATTTCTTGTTGACGTTACGAATTACCTCCATATTTTAAATCTCAAATTATAAGGCGAAGATTGTTCAATTCAAACAATGTTTTTTTGATTAGTGGATTCAAAGCTAAATTAAATCCGTTTTTAATTAATTTAGCCAAAGGTAATATTGATCTTTCCCCCATACTCAAAGATTTTGAAAAAGAAGCTCAATATCGTAACTATCAATTGTTCTAAGTACGAATTTAAAATTAGGTGCTCATTACAATCGTTTCAGAGCAGATACCAGGATTTTGATACTAAAAAACTATAAACATTTTTGTGAATCCTTTCACAATCAGTTTGACTGAAAGATTCAGTTATCCTGCCAATATTCAGTTGGAACTCACTGAATTGTAAAATCACTCAGCGCTAAAAAAAAAAAAAAAAAAAAAAAAAAAAAAAAAAAAAAAAAAAAAAAAAAAAAAAAAAACGTTTTGCGCAAAAAGTATATTCAAAGTTACAAAATTCTTCAAAATATTTTGCAGATTTCTGTAAACTGGTACCAAAAGAAGACTATCCTGCAATAACTGACCTGGCCTTTCAGTTCTTAAGTAGTTTCAGATCAACATAATTATGTTTGTGAAAAGGTTTTTTAACTATGTACAAAATAAGTACCGCGCATCTCTAAATTAGTAAAAAACTGAGCAACATATTTCTGACTTGTTGTTACTGTCAACATCTGATCTGACCCATTATATAGGCAAGTTATTAAAACAGAAACAATGTCAGAAATCATATTGTCTGTAATAATTACCTAAGGTTTTTTTTTTTTTAGATTTTGATTTTTGGTACATAGAATTTTGTTTCTTTATTAGGCAGAAGATGCTATTTATTGTATCATTTAAATAAACAACAATTAAATTTCAGATTATTGGATTTTTTTTTCCATAAGACTTTTAAACTCATTGATTATTAAAAGAAACAAAAATGGGAACTGTGGCCCGAAAGAGATTTTTGGATCGTCCATTTGGCCCGACTGTTAAAAAGGTTGAGCAGCCTTGCTCTATCCCCACTCCGCTGCCCAGTGGTAATTTGTTACTCGTCTACCTGGTCACAGGCTCGGAGACGTAGGAAAGGATATGTCAAGGCCCAGTTAGGCTTTGTGGGTCCTTAAGCTATACATGTGGTGGTGCGGGCCCCCTCAGAAATTTTTGGGCGACCCTTTTCTTAGCTCCCGACCGGTCATCGGTCGGTGGCCCCCTACGTCTGTGATGCAGGTCCCTTCATTGTGGTGCGGGCCTAGGTAGCCTATGCTTAAATGTTGCTCTGGGAGGGGTTGGTGAGCTGAGGAGTGGGGTGAGGGAAACATGACCTTGAGCCGTCAGTCTGGAGTCAACAGGGTACAACTAGCCGTGGAATATGGTAAAACTGGTGTAGATGAGCTGTGAAACGTAAAACCGTCTAAACATATCTCAACATGTCACAATAAAAGTGGTTGGAATTTTAACTGTTGTGTGGAGGAAAAAAAATAAAGCGATAGGTTGTGAACAACGAGTGTGTTCACAGTCCATGCTTATATACAGGGTGGTCAGAAATTCACTCATCGGCGGGTAAGGGCAGTGTTCGGAACGCTGCACTAACGAAATAAATACAAAAAAATCTAGTAAAAGTCGTACCGTTTTTGAGTTATTCGCAACTAAAGTTGGCCAATAAGAGCGCTGCGCGGGCGAATTCAAACAGCCTTCCACAGGCGGTGTTGCCAAGCGTACTCGAGGCATGGGACCGCCAAAGAAAACGAAAATAAAAACTCTCTTCGGAAGTGGGGATCGAACTCGCAACCTTGAGATTAAGAGTTTGCCATCTTACCGACTACGCTGCCAAGGCACTAGAATTTCGGTGTTTTTAGAAGCCACTAGAGCTGACTGTTTGCTCGTAATCGGAATTGATCTGTAATCCACGATATTTTTCGGGAAGTCGGTGGTGGGGCTAAAGGACCATGCCAGAAGAAGTCTCGCAGTCGAACGCAACTTACCGATAAAGACACTGTCATCATGCGACGTCATCAATTTTCGTTTGAAGAGTACGTCGATATGCATTTGGCGTATGGCACTGCTGGACAAAACTGGGCCGAAGCAGTTAAGATTTACACGACTCGATTTCCTAACCATGTGATTTCATCGGCCAACACTTTTGTGTTGATTGACAGAAGGTTGAGGGAGACGGGAAGTATTGTTGTCCACAGGCCCGACGACGGACGAAATCGGTTCAGGCGGAGTGTAGGATTTGAAGACAATGTCCTAGAAATGACTGCTGATAACCCGAGGACAAGCTCTAGGGTTATTGCCAACGCATTGCAGGTACGTCCAGTCTAAGTGATCCCTCAAATTCTCCGTTTAAATGCAGCCTTTCAAGAGGGTCATTTTTGTTGTTTTTTGATTATCAGGCCTCACTTGCCACTGTTTTGGACGTCCTTCAAGACGAAGGGTTACATCCCTTTCACTTTCAAAAGGTCCAAGATTTGGAGGGAGACGATTTTCCACTTCGAGTTCAGTTTTCACAGTGTTACCTGTTGCAAAATAATAGCAAGGATATTCACGTTAATCAATAAAAATGTTGTGATTGAAATCTAGTGAAATACGATTACATGGAATAAAAGAAGCTTCTTTGCAACGAATAAATTATGTTTGCAGATTTTTTTTTTTTTGTGCCAGTAGCTAAACGATTTTTGTACAAAAATTAAAGATTAATCTAGCAAGCAGATCAACTAATCAAAAATCCATTCCCATAAAAAAAATCCTTTAGCCCCACCACCGACTTCCCGAAAAATGTCGCGGATTACCGATCAATTCCGATTACGAACAAACAGTCCGCCCTAGTGGCTTCTAAAAACAAAGAAATTCTAGTGCCTTGGCAGCGTAGTCAGTAAGATGGCAAACTCTCTATCTCAAGGATGCGGGTTCGATCCCCACTTCCGAAGAGAGTTTTTACTTTCGTTTTCTTTGGCAGTCCCATGCCTCGAGTACGCTTGGCAACACCGCCTTTGGAAGGCTGTTTGAATTCGCCCGCGCAGCGCTCTTATTGGCCAACTTTAGCTGCGAATAACTCAAAAACTAGATTTTTTTTGTATTTATTTCGTTAGTGCAACGTCCCGAACACTGCCCTTACCCGCCGATGAGTGAATTTCTGTCCACCCTGTATAAGGCGGCATCGGCTACTGCTGTGCCAGGTGTATTTATCCCTGACCGTATGCCCTCCAGACAAACAAGGCTTGTTTGTAAATAGCTGACGCCGCAACAACACGCTACACGCTGGATTTAGCAATTAGCATAATGGAATGAACACACAGAAGGGCAAATAACGGCTATCCGTGCGACTAACTTCGAAAACATTTGCCTGATCTCCACCCCTATCGATTGTCACGAGATAGGAATTGGTGAGGCAGATATGTAAAATTCGGTCCAGATGTCAAAAACATCGTTTAGAATTAAATTAATTGTAGTATACAGTATCTAATTATCGGATTCACAGATCATGGCCAATATTCATGCAAACAAATAAAATTTTCTTCATTTTTATGGCTTTACACCTCGTTGACGTAGAAGTCATTAGAGGCCGAGAAAGGTGGAAAGGAACATTAAGGAATTCGCCCAAGGTCCTTTCAAGAAACCATCCCGGTATTTGCCTGTGCTGATTTCGGAAAACGGGTGGAAATCCGAAATCTGGATTGCTGGACGGGGTTACAATCCATGTTGCCAGAATACGAGGCCAGAGCGTTACCGCTCAACCACCACGCTGGGTAAGTTTCTTCGTGTTAAAAATAATTTCTTCATACGAGTTTATTATAACACAAAATTACGAAGAATCCGATATAAAATGTAGGTGTAGATCATAAATATTTTGGTCTGTTATTTTAATTCTAGCTGATATAGGAGGTATTTATGCGATAGATGATATCGCAGAGATCAATTTTTTGCAAAGGTCCAAAGCAAATATCAATGTTCTTAACATAAAAAGGCACATTCAATGGAAATGCTGTAGTTAAACAAGTATTTTGCACATATTAAGGAGATCAATGAACACTAGTTAGCAAGATCGGAAGTTATAAATGTTACACACATCTCAAAGGTGATTGTAAACTTCGTTGTAACAAAAGTATTAGATGAAGGGTGTATTAACTATTTAACAGATAGCTGCGCATTTTCTAAAAATGTTACTATTAATATCAAATAAAATTTTTAACTTAGCACCCAGCAAAAGATATATAGTAAATGAATTAGAAGTAAAATTTGTCTGTGGTAGATGAGTAGAGAAATTGCCACCGGAGAATAAACTCCATCTGAATTAATATAAACCAAAAATGCAAAAGTTGGCAGCATTGCCTGATATAAAGGAACAAGAATACGCTGTTTCAACATACAGCGTACCGTGTTATTTGCTTCACAAATATAAGTGGAGTAGAAATGCATTCAAGTATGGGGCAACGAATTTTTTTATTAAATTCCCTACAGACGAAAATGTGAAACTGTTAAAAACATGAAAACGAGAGAAAAGAAATTTTAGCAAAGAAATATTGTCAGTCGTGTGTATTGATAAAGCTCAAGCATAGCCTATAAGGTTACGTGAATGATTCATACTCTCTAAGTCATAAACTTTTTTCTCTTTTTTTTTTTTTACTTTTGGCTTTACGCCTCGTTGACGTCGAGGTCATTAGAGGCGGGATGGGACTGGGGACAAGGAACTGGAAGGGATTCGGCCATGGCCTTTTGAAGGAGGCATCCCGGTATTCACCTGGAGTGATTTGGGGAAACCATGGAAAACCCAAATCTGGATGCCCAGACGGGGATTCGAACCGGCGTCCTCCCGAATGATTTTTTCTGTTTTTCTCAAGTGCGTTTAAGAGGATGCAGAGTATATAAAAAAAATAGTACCCAAATCTCTTCTTTTAAGTCATCTTGAAAAATTAAATAATTAAATTTTAATAGAAAGCTCTTGTTACTTCATATTAAAATGCTTAAGAACTTTTCTTAAAGGTTTGAATCAAAAATATTGTATAATAACAGGGCAGCTCCATCATAACCGTGGCACCGCAATTTGATTATGAATTCTTTTGTAACCCGACGAGATAAATCGAAAGTGAAGCGTAAAATTTTTTGACATCTCGCTTAGTTCTCGAGATATCGACTGTCCAAAGATATTTATACGTATAGTTTTGTGCCTTTGGGACGATTTTCTTCTGGTCCAGGCCACATTTCAATCTAACAACAACAGCTAGAAAGAAAACATACACCTATTGTGCATGTTCAGGGATTAGTTCCTTGTAGTTAAGAGAAACCTTTTAGTTTCAAATATTGATCTAGGAATTAGAAAGAACTTTTTAAAACTCTATGTGTGGAGCACAGCGGTAGCGAAACATGGACTTTAGGAATACCGGAAAGAAGGAAAATTGAAGCATTTGAAATGTGGTGCTACAGAAGAATGCTGAAAATTAAGTGGGCAGACAAAGTAAGAAATGAACGAGTTTTGGAAATGATGGGCGAGGAAAGAAGTTTGTGTAAGAAGCTTACAGAAACAAGAGACAGGCTGGTAGGTCATATTTTGAGACATGCAGGATTGGTTAATTTGTTAGTGGAGGGAACATTCGAAGGTAAGAACTGTAGAGGAAGACAGAGATTAGAATATATGAAGCAGTTAATTGAGGACGTGGGCTGTGAGGGGTATGTAGAAATGAAGAGGATAGCACAGGATAGGAAGGGATGGAGGATTGCGCCAAACCAGTCGAAAGACTACGAAAGCAAAAAAAAAGTTTTGTCGAAATTTTCTTCAGATCTAATCCTCATTTCAACCTAACCACCTCATTATGGTAGAAATTTTATTCTTCACTTCGATTTTTCTTGCCCAGCCACGGTAATCGTAGCATCTCTAGTAGCAGTAATTAGCGTCTATGCTTTATCCATGCTTCGAATTGTACGACATATCTTCCGCACATATGAAACCCATACATCGCGGAATAATAAGCGATATCCACGGCCGTCAATATTCAGTGTGACAATCCCTGCAGACGGGTATCTTGTATCGGCGTCGCTCGTCAGATCCCGTCTGTCCGGCTATAATTAGCGAACCAGGCAGCAGCAGGCAGCGAGCGCCTGATCTCTGAATCTGACAGATGACTGGCAGGCAGCGTGTGCCGGGGGAACGCGAGTCAGAGAGGTTCCCTCTCCGTCAGCGACATTCATGCGTCACCGTTACCTCAGATCACAAATACAAAACCTGTGGTGATTGTTGTGTTTCGGAACACGTTATTCAAATAAGGATAAGAAATAAAATAAATTTGCAAATGTTATTTTATCATTCTATACTATAATTTCGTATACTCAGTCTGCTGCACTCACCTCGATAACTACTGGCTGACGTCACTGAACGATGATGTTACGTGCCACTTGATAGGCAACTCATTAATTAACCAATACGTCTTCTCGTCAATTTACAATAATTTCATTTAATTACCTCGTCCTCCACAGGTTATTGTCTTTGGTCACCAGAGGATTTTACTGTTCTTGACCGAATTAAACATTTCTACCAAATGACAACACTGGTGATTCGCTTTTCAATTCAGTATTTGTTATTTCCGTTTCGATCAGAGATAACGTATAGTATAACACTTCTCCCAAGACACCAATGCACAGACATACAAATATTACAGCGATTAACTCAAAAACAGAAATTTTGACAACAAGTGACAACTAACTTTTAACTAACTCGTCTCTGCCGCTCGTTTATATAGACGCTACAGAAAAATCGAGAATAATACAGAGAAAACCGCGCGATGTTTCTCGAACGGTGACAATACAGTCAACAATGAAAACCACATTAAAACAATCAAAATTAATACAAAATCATTGTCAATCATCGTGAAACACTCGAATTAAAGATATTTACAGGTAAACACAAAAAATTATCAACATGAGCCAGACCAAAAAGTTGAAAATCGTCCTCAAAACATCGTGTCTTACCTCAACACTTACTGCTGCAAACTTTTAACTAAGGTTTCATACATAATATCGTCCTTGATGGCATTACACATCATTTAAACAGTTTCTCTCCATAAACAATGTTCACTTACATGACGAATATACATATATTCACAATAAATCACACGAAAAATATACAAATCCACAATTAATCAACTCCCACCTTGCTAGACATAATCCTTAAAATAACATTTTATAAAAAGGTCTGGGTATGAGGAATGTTATACCGTTTTTCGCTCGCAAATTAACAGCGGCCAGAGATTTTACTAGAAATTCGAGGTTATGTACACAATTAAATAATTAAGCAACTGCGATGAGCTAACTGCCAGAATACATAATTAAGTGTGCTTTTCATAGCACTGAATTTTATGTTAAATAACATATGGTCCAGCTTTACGTCTGAAAAAAGTGGAATAAAATTGTAACTTAGGATTAAAGGGAGTCCACGTCGTTGCCTCTATTGAATCGCTGCTTAGCCATCATTACGTATTTATTGGACATCAGACTTAAGACTAATTCAGAATTCATGTTAAGAATATTAAAAGTTAAAACATGGGTGATTTTTTAAAATTGTATTTCCTTTGCTTTTTAGTTGGGCGCGTGTTCACTGTAGCTGGTTTGTTACGTTATTTATTCTGCCATCTTTAAGGTATTTAGCGAGATAGTCTGAGTCGGTGTTTAATACTTCTATTATTATTTCAAAATCACTTCAAACTCAATTTATTCAAAAGTTTCAGTGGAAATCCTTAGGGTTAAACACAGATCGGCTTCGTACTTAGCCACTTCAGGTCAACCAACTATGACCTTCGATCCGAAAAACTGGCACTAGTCTAGACCCGTGAACTTACATAAAACACGTACTTACACTAGTAATTAAGTAAACATCATCCACGATCTAATAACTCTAATATTTGTGAAAATTGCAGTACTCAAAAGAAATGGTCTGAATGTCTCCAAAATCGGAGGGAGTGTAGAACAGTGGAACCATAATAAGTGTTGAGATTGTAGAGAGATGCCGGATGTGTAGGCCCAGTAGCACCCTCTTTTGTGTCTCTGGAGAAGTCAATTCTACGGCACGCACAGCAGGTGTAGAGCCGTCGAAGGAAGTTGAAATGTGCAAGTTAGGGCATGTATGCTTAAATGCCCGTACGCTTCGTCAACGTCAAAGGGCGAAACATCAGTGAGTTTTTACGTGGCAGAATGATTTGTCTCCCGGAAACGAGTTTGTCGTAGCGTGACACTGCTGCTCGTACAATAATGCGTGTGTGGAGGCCGAGGCTGAAAGAGGGCCGTACACGGCAATGAGCGATTACTGGACCACACAATGTGACCACAACGCGTGATGACAACCATCTTGTACTCGTACGCATAGCCGTAACCGACAGAACAGCTTCGTCCACAACGTTGGCTTGACTTTGGAACGCTGCAACAGCTGTGGACCTGTCTGCGCCGACTGGTGAAATGCATGCCATGAGTCGGGTTCCATTAACCAGAAACCACGAACTTCTCAGATTGCAAGGGGCATGTGAACGCAGTCACTGCTATGATGAGTGGCAACGTGTTTGCGGACGAACCCCGCTTCAACTCGTCCTACAGTGATGGCAGCGTACGTTTTAGACACTACCGTGATGAATGCAATCAGACATACTACTTTGTTGAGCGATATTTAATGTAGCTCTGCAAAAATGTTCGCTATTATTGAAAGCACTAAGAGGGTAACTGGGGGAATACTTGTCTCTGCCCAGCCCTTAAAACTTCAAAACACATAATTTCTTTTGATATCTACATGTTCGAATATATGCCACCAGAATACAGCACCATCAGAGCGAAATAAGACTTAGGGCCCCGGTCTGGATTTGGTTACTTTCCTGTACTAAGAAGAAACATAAAATCAAAACATTATGGAGAAATTAGGACCTTCTGTGCCAGAGACAAACTAGTTAGTCAGTTAAACACATCTTAAAACAGTGAGCAAGTATCGGATTTGCAGAATAGCACACCATAATTACACAATTTGATAATACATTTAATTAATTTGCCAAGTTTCATTTCAAGGTACCATTGCTTATTCAGGATTGAACAACTCCTTTAGTGATTGCTGTGCGATCAGCTGCTTTCTGCTTTTAATCATATCCATTCAGTGTAATTAATGAACATGATCTCCTATAACTGCACGAAAATCGCCGTGAAACCAGGGAGAAGTACATTAAATGTGAAGCTAATGAAATGCTTTTGTTTGCTGACGTTCTCTGCGTATTATAATATTTTTATTAGCACTCACTTCACATTTTTTAATAAATAGCAGGTTGCGTATTATGTTAGTAATACATTACATAAAAATTATTACTGGAAGTACGGTCTTTTCACAAACAGATATTAATCACTTTTATTTAACAACGTGTTAGAGAAAAGCGATGCGAATATAATATTGGTTAGCAGTTAACTGTATCCAATATTTTATAACACATTATGTTAAGCAAGTCACCAAAGTTGAGTTTGTCAAAGTAATTAAATGTTGTTAAGAACTGTACTTTTTTTTTTTTGTCGAAACGACATTAATGAAAAGTATGATAACTCTTAATTTAGATCAGAAGTGTGTTTTTTTTTTTTTTTTTTTTTTTTTTTTTTTTTTTTTTTTTTTTTTGAATCTCCAAATCACACAAAGATAATTTCATTTTCCGTTTTCTCTCAGCTCTAACGCAAGATGAAAAAGGAAACTAGGAATACACCACAGATAATACTATTTCAGTGCGAGAATGCAACAATCGTTTATTTTTTATGTTAAAATTCTGTTCAGCACTGGCTTCCTCACATATTAGTGTGTTGCAGTAACTAACCTGCAGATTAATCAACTTTGTTCCAGAACGGCAATAGCTCTCCTCTTCCAATTCTTTTTCTTGGCGAACATTTAATTTACCTGAAAAGAAAAGAAACAAAGAATTAAAAAGACACTCGAAAATGAATGAAGATAAATGTAAAAAACTCGAGAAACTCATTATGCACACGAATTTAAAAATAAAGTCTTAGTATGACTGTAAAGTGGAGTAGGATTTCTAGTTGAATGCATCTATATACAAAAATGGATGTTGGTTTATCCGAGATTAACATACTTCGACACCATTTCACCGAGTACCATGGAGGTTAGCACATATCTGTTATTTTTTCAAAGAGAAGGTTTCTGACCAAAAAATTGTGCAAAAACCACCCCTCTTCCCATTTACAAACCATACTTTTATACAAGCCTACAGTTTTTATCAGATTTCGATGGAATTTTATACACTTATACTTTAAAACAAACAGAAAAATACTATCTACATTTGGTTTACAGAAGTCCAACCCTTCTTCCCCTTTCAAGCCTATTACATTTTGTCAGTGTTCTTTATACAAAGCTATGATTTCTGTTAGATTTTGAAGTTACTTTTCACCCATTTACCAGTATATTAAAACAAAGAGAAAAAATATTTTCTACTTTCTGTCTACAAAAACCGAGACCCTCACCCCCTTAACCCTATTTAATATTTGCAAATGTTTTTTACCCGACATCAGTATTTATCTGATTGCAATGGAACTTTGCACACGTATAATTTAAAAAATAGATAAAAATACTGTCTACATTAGGCTAAGAAAATCCATCCCCTTTCCCCCATCACCCCAATAACAAAAATTTACACGTACAACGATCTCGAAAATCGTAGGGAAATCGGCCAAAGTTGATGGTGATGAATAATATTTACGACAATATGATCAAACAGGATAAAACATGAAAACTTTCACATCCATTCCCCGAGAAAGGAAGGATTCTCTGCTAGTAAAATTTAAATATCTTGGCACTTCACTTAACAACAAATTTTGCTGGGAACAATATGCTCGAAAGACAGTAGACAAAAGTCTCAATCTTATAAATCTAATAGAGGGGGTAATATGAAGTGAAAAATTAACTGAACTGTAAAAATTATCCTGGGCCTCGCTTGATTTTGATGGATCCACGTTATGAGTATCAAATACGGGCGTTGGATGTTATGAAAAGCGGTAGTTATGGATATTAAAGTACAACTAATTTAATTGAGAGTAATAGGAATACAGGTGTTCAGAGAATGGCGAGTTTGTATAAGACACACGTTGGTGATTAGCCCAGTAGAACTGGACCTATTACAAAGAATTGGGAATAGTATGAGAAAGGGAAGAGTGGACTACGATTATTCACTAATTAGTTGAATTTAGCAATAAGGAAGTGGAAAATTCTTCATTTGTAGGTAAGGTTTTCAGGGACTGGAATAAATTGTCTTACGAGATTTAAGTAATACATCAGGATTTCTTAAAAATCAGTACTTTAAAAAACTTGGTGATAACAAAACAATTTTCACAAATTTACAAATGTCTAACGGACGGCCAAGAGAGAAACTGAACGATATCAAAGTGCTAACAGTCTCTTTGCATCGTGTTATATGTTACAGATTGGATGGCTGCAGTCACTGAGGTTTTCAGTTCGACAATGTTAGCCGCCAGTGATAAAAAAACAAAAAACACTAGATCTTAAATGAAAAACTAGGTCATATACTCTACCTATCTGGAAGACGTATTACAGATTTGTTACTGAATACATTCTGAACAGTCTTAACCAACTCACGTTTAACAAAAAAAAGTATAGTGTTAAACTAAATCGTTTGGTTGTGGAGATATGGCTTTTAATGGAGTCTTTTTATCACTCGCTGTAATTAGGTAAGAACAAAACAAGTCATTAAGGTATAAACTCCTACGCAAGTTTTAGTAATCATAATTATTTTATGGCTTTTGATAATGTTAGGTGGGACAAGATGTTCAAAATTTTAAAAAAGTCAGGTCTAAAGTACAGAGATAGAAGAATACTATATAAACTATATAAGAATCAAATGGCTATAATAAAATTAGAGAATCACGAGAGACATGCATCAGTTAAAAAGGGTGTGAGACAAGGTTGTAGTCTATCCCCGTTAATATTCAACTTGTATGTAGAAGAAGCAATGAAGAAAGTCAAAGAAAAATTTCCATGTGGCATAAGTTTTCATGTAGAAAAAATCAGTATGCTACGATTTGCTGATGACATTGCCTTGTTAGCAGAGAGGGCTGAGGTTATTGAGAAGTTACTGAATGGCATGAATAAAATACTGAAGGAGGATTTTGGACTGAATATAAATCAAAGCAAGACAAAAGTGATGAAATGTAGCAGAAATGATACCAATACTGGTAGATTAAATATAAAAATAGGATCGGATGCAATAGGAGAAGTAAGTGAATTCTGTTACTTGGGAAGTAAAATTACAACCGATGGCCGTAGCAGGAATGATGTTAAATGCAGAATAGCACTAGCAAAAAGAGCCTTCATGAAAAAGAGAAACGTTTTAGTTTCAAATATTGATCTAAGAATTAGAAAGAACTTTTTAAAACTCTTTGTGTGGAGCACAGCACTTTATGGTAGCGAAACATGGACTTTAGGAATACCGAAAATAAAGAAAATTGAAGCATTTGAAATGTGGTGCTTCAGAAGAATGCTGAAAATTAAGTGGACAGACAAAGTAAGAAATGAACGAGTTTTGGAAATGATGGGTGAGAAAAGAAGTTTATGGAAGAAGCTTACAGAAAGAAGAGACAGGCTGGTAGGTCATATTTTGAGACATGGTGGATTGGTTAATTTGTTAGTGGAGGGAACAGTCGAAGGTAAGAACTGTAGAGGAAGACAGAGATTGGAATATATGAAACAGATAATTGAGGACGTGGGCTGTAATGGGTAGGTAGAAATGAAAAGGTTAGCACAGGATAGGAAAGGATGGAGGATTACATCAAACCAGTCGATAGACTGACGACAGCAAAAAAAAAATATTGTAGGCATAAATTAACTTTAGAACAAAAATAATCCAATTGCTCAATACATAGAATGTTAGTGAAATAGAACCTTTCTTTGAAGAATGAAATATTAATCATAGTGTTCGAGCTAATAAATTGAGAATATGAAAATCACCCTACTCGGGACATACCTACAGACGGAGAAGATTAGGTGTGGAATATGTAATATTGTGGTGTACAGAGTCCACTCACCATGAAACAAACTTCGTACTGTACGTGCGTGCAGAATATTACATGACGTGGCCCCTTCTGTGTTTTTACTCTACAATGAAACTACACTGCTGAAAAATTTGTTTGTTCCGAAAATAAAACCAGTTGCAACAACGTCAGTTCAATTTGCTACCAGTCTCGCTTTTTCGCTGTCTTGTTTCGACGTAAATACGGGCGTGCGCACCGGAAAATACAACACAGTGGAACGACCAAGAATATTGTATTGCTTTTACAAATACTCCAAATTACAGACGGCTGAAACTTTTATGCCGGGATTAGTTACTGTATGTAACTGAAAAATATCAGATTTCATACACAAGGAAACAAAATTTTGTCAGGACAATTATAGCGGTACTCCCGAATATTCCCTGTGTGAAGAAATTCTCTTTTGGAACCGAAAATCGTTGATGATGCATCTGTTCACAAAGTCAACTCCGATTTGACTAATGCCTACAGCAATCTACATGACTAAAAAGTGAGGACTCGCGGAAGGTTTGAAAGCGTCGTTGTAATGAAACTCGACACACTATTCCAAATATAGGGCGTTAATTCGTCCAATCGATAGTAGAAACATATACCCTTTGAGTCATGGGCAAACGAATCATACAATTAACTAAAAGAGGAAAAGCCACGGCAAAAATTCTTCCACTATCTTAACAGATAATTTATCATGTAAAATTAAACGCTTTTAACATCAGTTAAGAAAAAAAAAAAAAAAAACATTAGCAATGAGTTTACCTGGAGCGTGATTTTTTGCTTAGAGCTTTTCGCTTCGTTGACGTTGAGATCATTAGAACCGGGAAAGAACTGGAAATAAGGAACAGGAAGGAATTAGGATATGGTCATTTTAAGGAATATTCTCCGGCTGCCCACAGTGTTGCTGAATATCCGAGAATCATGTAATATTTCGCGCACAAGTGTTTAAAGGCATTTCAGTTTGTGTAACATGTAGATTTTGATGTCCAGTTGATATGGGAAAACTGTTTAGGAACCGCAATCAAGAAAGCTAACCTGTCAGGATCCAGATTTAAACCTGACTCAATTAACTTCTAGCAAACTGACATTTTTAAAAATATTCACGCACGCGCATTCACAAGCATTGTACACTGTTCATCATTAACGGCCTATATTTGCATGTGCCTACTGTTGATAATTGTGACAATTGCATTGTGGGTAACACGACACAGACACAAAATTATAACATCAGATTCTCAAAGGCGGAGTCGAACTGATGACCTCAAGTTCGTGAAAGTTCAACTACCTCCTGCTCTCTGCTTGGTAGATGTCCGTTAGGATGTGATGCCTGTTGATATTAGTGCCGCGTTTGGCTAACACCGTGAATGTAAATGTTTATGCTGCCAACGCAACCCTCATTAAGAAGTTAAACAAACAACGCTTATCGGCTCGAAGCGTTCGTTATGAATGTCTCTGGCTCACACTAACTTGAAAGCAGTAATTAAATTGTAGTAGATGTGACACAACTGACGTGAATCATTTATTTCAATGTTATATTGTCGAAGAAGGTGATTGAGGTCTTTTTAACAGTCAAATATTTATTTTCGCTATTTTAGAAGTACAGAAATGTCAAATTCATCTCTACAGATACTTTCTTGCTGCCAAAGAGTCTCTATTACACTCTAAATCAGAGATCTTCACCTAGCTTACATACATTATAACCGCGCCAAAACTTAAAAAAGGAAGAACGGAGATACGAATTCAACCAACAGCTTTTACCATGTTTTAATGAGGTTTTAGTAGAAGTTTGCTTCAAAGCCGCGATTTCCGAGGCAATTTTGCATTTTACTAGGTATCCGTCATATTTCATCACACAGTGCATGGTGCTCCATATTTGTAGTGCTGTAATGCTACACGAGAGCATACAAATATGGGCCATAATTTTTATCAATGTAGTTTCCAGTTTTCAATCTCCATCTGTCGATTCTGAGAGTATTTTTAAATTTTTCGAGTGTGTGACTCTGCTCCATTGTTATGTAAGCCTCAAAATTTGTAATCATCCAGACAACAGCTTGTGTTTTGACGGTTGGGAACAGTTTGAAATCACATATGAGAAGTCTTGTGCCCGTTAAGTTATGTAAATCCCCACTGGATATTTTGTTTAATTTTGCACGCACCCATTTCCATATGGATCTTGAGACAGTGCAGGATGTGAAGAGATGGTCTCTAACATCAGTCTGATTACAAATATTACACCGGTCATTTTCTGTAATTCCCAGTTCGTAGAATTTCCTTTTATAAGGGTATAAATCACTGACCAGTTTGTATATGTTTGCTTTTTGATGAGTCGATAGAACGGGTAGGCTAATATTTTTTCAAAAGGTTTTCCAGTGTAGGTTAATTTTTGCTTCAATTTCCGGTTTCTTTTGAACCTTAAGTGAAAGCGCCTAATAAGCTGAAACAGGGAAATGATATTCGTTGCCAAGCGTGTAAAATTTATGAAGTTTCGTTTGTTATTCTGTTTGTTGAGGTGGAAATCCCAGCAATAGTCTGCATGATCCACTTAAAAACGGCAATCATATCACTAAGCAGGGCGATTGTATTTCCACAAGTTCACATTGATAACCATACTAATAGTGTAAAATACACAAAAACTTTTGGTAATCCAAACAAATTAGTAGGGTAAAGAGAGAAGATGGGCATGAGTATTGATACGCGTACTTGACTGAATTGATGAGTGTGAACAAGGGAAAAAAATTGATTCCTAATGAAAACATTTCGACGTAATTTTTTCCAATACTGTCGATAATATCGATCGATAACAAAGAGTGTTCGACCGGATCACCTCAACCATCCGCCAGAGGAGTCCAATATCGAAACAATCAACCAATCAGATACTACTGCTGGTTTCTTTTGTTCCTGCTCTCTACACGGGAGACGCCATTCGTCTTTATTGTCTTCTGCTGATGACGTTGCTTCGGCGCTCACGCGAACGAATGAAGAAGTGTCTGCAAACACGATTGATGGCTAGGACGCTTGCTGATCTGCTCGAGCGACTGTATATCTGGCGCTAGCTCTACTGTGTGCGCGTGATCGCTCTCCGGTAGAGGATAGCGGGACGAAATTTATAATGCACCATCCCGAGCTGAATAATACAAGCAATGTGTGATTGCTTATTCCGAATTTGAAAGATCAGTTCACCTAGTCGACGATTACTGATGTTTATCTTCATTAAAAAAAACACACACATCTATCACTAGACGCTTATTTACAATAGTTGTGATTTACGATTCGAATTTGAATAATAATCACCGTCGAACACAGAAGGGGCTACTATCAGCAATTTATTTTTTGTAGGGTTACCAATCTATATATATAAAGATGAATGTATGTATGTTTCTTTGTTTGTTCTTCATACAAATCCACAGTTTTCATCCAATCTCGACGAAACTTTGCACACTTATCCTTTGAAACAATGAGAAAAAATACTGTCTACATTTGGTTGAAAAATTATCTGTATAAATAATACATGTTGTCTCATAATTTCTAAATACTACTAATGATCCCTCAGGGGTTGTTCGCAATCAGTGTGTGTGTGTGTGTGTGTGTGTGAACCGCAGTAATAATACTATAAATACGGAAGTAAGTCTCTGTCTTTTTGTTACGTTTTGACGACTAAATGGCTATATCGATATTGTTGGAATTTGACAAGGAGATCTATATGAAGGGCACAGGACATTTTCTCCAGTATGATTAACAGTTGTAGACACGAAATTTTTAGACCTTATCGAATGGTGACAGAAATATGTTGGAAACTGATTCTCTTCAAGAGACAGGTTCGACGGTAGAATGATATAGTGATAGTATTCCTGTCATATCATGCCGACTCGGTGTTGTTTGGGACCAATCCTTCGTTACCAACAACTTTCTATATTCAATTCTGGCAAAAAAATTCTTAATCCACGCGTACGAAGTCGCTGATACGAGCTAGTTAGAAATATTGATCTTTACCCCTACCCACATAGGGATAGAAGTGTATTGCTTAAAGAATGATAGAGCTAAAACTCACTTAGAGAATCATAAAAATAAAACTGTTGAGTGTACTAAATCAGTAAGTACCCAGGCGAGGTTAACACGTTCCAGATAGGCACAAACCGTAACGCGAAAGTACGAGTACTAAGCCATGCCTCAGTATGAAACTTGTGTTGTAGGAGCAGCGTTTAGGAATATAAAGCTAAGCAGGAAATTAATAGCGCTAAGGAAGGGTTTGGTGAAAAAAGGGTACGTAATGGTTACTTGCTATACGAGATTATGATGGCATTCTAATTCTATTGAGCAGTGGAAATCAATCGTCTATAAAAGAGAACTGGAGAATAAGGATAAGAAAAGTGACGGGGGAGTGACGGACTAAGAGAACTGATAGCATTACATTGGTTTTGATTTCATTTATCAGCAGCAGATTTGGGGTCATTTAGCTTCTCATCACTCAGAGATTTAATTAGCTATCACTCGCTTAACTTCATCATAAAGTTCATAAATTGATTGTATTGCTGCCCTTCCACTATCTGAAAAATTGTAGCCATCCCCATGTGTTTACTATAACCACCATTATACCGAATTTTCCGGCATCACACACATTCTGTGACGCTGAAAATTAGGTGCACAAGTGCTACTAACCCAGAAAACATGTAAAGTAAATATATAAATTGTTCTCACAATTTCCGTTTGATTCAAAGCTCACAAATCCGCCTAATTTCATGCTAGTACTTTTTCGAAGCATTAAAACTTGCATATTAAATCAAAAATGAATATAGTGCAAGTATATTAAGAAAAGAACCTAATCCAAGTAACATATGATTCAGGCTCAACACTGTGAGAGGATTCAGCCTAATTAACTACAGCCTTTAGTACCCATAAACTGAGCAGTAAAGTATAAACGGAACACCTAGTAATCATGACGTAAAGTAGGAGTATTGACTGAGCAAACTGCTTGAACGAGAACAAGCGCCAATATCGACCATATAATAATGCGCAATACTGCCCAGCAACCGAGAAATGACCGAAATGAGAGAGAGAAAGATAGAGACGGCTTTCAAACTATTTTACAAGCACTTTTAAGCGAATAATCTGAGTGTTTCATTAGCATCTCACAGGTGACTTGAGAAAGAAGTCTTGCTAACTACTGGCCTTTGAAAGTATCTAATACTTTGCGCCTCCTAGCTTAACTGCTGTCTGTGTGTCCATTACCTTGTGAAAGAAATAATTTTCAGTTTTTTTTTCATTTACAAAAATTAATATTGTGTGTATAATTTTGTAAAACTATGTTCCAGGGGCTCCAAAACCAGATGTTTTAAATCTCATCAAGTAAAGAACTAACTGTGAGATTCTTTTTCAATTTTCTTCACTGAACAATAAAGACGGTCGTACAAATTCTCAGTTTTAGATCATTTGTGTTATAATATCTGTTTCAAAATAGCTATTTTATAGATACTTCATATTTGTTGCGAACATTAATCATCACCTAAATTAAACGACAAATGCGAAAAACCTTATCATCTTGTAAATTTTAAAAATTGAAGGTAAAATAAAAAAGTATTTATTTTCAGGCTACTTTGCTATGGTCACTTAATTTACAGCTCCTTTTTTGAGATAAATATCGTTAACGAAACAAGATTATATTGTAATAACCCAGCTTCTAATTTTACATTGCACTATCCGAATTAAAACACAAAAGTTCCTTCAAATCAAGACAAGCCTTCGGAATCAAAGAATATTTACTTCAAATAAACATTGATACTGAGTTTCCGAAAATAAACCAAGAAAACATCTACAACTACTGAGGAAGTCTACACAATCAGTTCTGTGTAATCTCAAAGACATTGTGAATTTTTTCTTCTTCTTTGAGAAATACGTCTGTGACGAATTGCCTGATCTAACACAGTCATTTTGTAGGCCAGTACTTTATGTGGCATCAGAACCACGGAAGTATGTCGGTATACTTCGCTCGTTCAAGGTAAGCCATTGTAGAAGTGAAATCTCAAGTCCCGTAATTCGAACCAGGGACCTTCCAACCTTGTCATACACCTTACCAATAGGTTATGAAGCTGCTCTACAATCACGTATTTTTCTAAATATATTTAAGTCACTTTAAGTGTTTAAGAAAAATATTTGGTCCAAATCAACATTGATAGTGAATTTTCGAAAATAAAGTCACTTACAGTAAAAATGAATGTATTTAATAATACATGTTAATATGATACTATCCACTAAACTGAAAAAGGGAGCAAGTTTTGCTTTTTACGCGTTTTATATTAGCTTGACCTATATGTACGTATGTATGTACGTACGTAACATTAGAAAAATGGTTGAATGTGAAGGAGCTTGCCACTGAATTTTAAATCACTTCCAGATGTCCGAATTGTACGAAACATGTACTGAGAAAGTGATGACAATACAATAATTTCATAGCTATATGCTAATATTCTATCTACTTTGAAAGTAGAAAAATTGTTGAGTGTAATGGAATTTGCAATTGTATTTTAACCCAATTCCAGATGTTAGAATTGTTTGAAATTTTGTACTTATATTGAGAACTGATGACAATCTAATAATTTCATAGCAGTGTTTCGATATTCTAATTACTTTGACGGTAACTATATAAAAGTTGCTGACTGTAATGAAATCTTGTAACTGAATTTTAACCCAATTCAAAATGTCCAAATTGTTTGAAATTTTGCACATGTATTGAGAAACGGAGACAATACAGTAATTTTATAGATATGTCCTGGTATTCTCATTACTTAGACAGTAATAATAGAAAAGCGGTTGAATACAATGAAATGTTTCATTTCAATGTTCACCTACCTCCTGACGTCGGTATTGTTTGAAATTTTGCACACCTATTAATATTAGTTACAAACAATATTTTCATATTTATGTCTTGAAATTCGCATCGTGAACTAAAAAGTAAAATTATAGTTTCAAAACTAAAATACATGCTTTTGTAGTAGTGTGAACTAAAAGGTTAAAAATAATCTTTAAATACAAAAATTTTGTTCAACAGCGTGAGGATAAACTACAATTCAGTATAACTTTTTTTTGAATAATCTTAAAAAAAGATTAAAATCACTGATTTAATGTTAACTTTAATGTAAAAAAACAACAAAAAAAAAAAAAACGAAAAAAAACGTGAGGTACTGAACCTGTCTTTACGAACAACCAGCGATTAAAAAAATTAAGATTACTTTCATCTAGCACCCAACACTATATTTTTCATAACAGTTAATTTTTTAATCATTGACTTTCTTTTTTTAAGCTTATTCAAAAAGTTATACTGAATTGTGGGACATCCAAGCGCTGTTGAAAAAAATAATTTATATTTAAAGATTATTTTTAACATTTTTAGTTCACATTGCTACAAAAGCTTGTATTTTAGTTTTTAAATATAATTTTACGTATAGAGAGTACAGAAACGCTGGACATAATTTTATCGATATTGATTCAGATTTGCACAGAATACACTACTGTGATTGCACCATCGTTACTCCGCAAAATACACATAGCTGCATGCCGAACAAATTGCTTTCCCAGGGCAGCAGTCACTACACGTAATATTGATTATCAAATCCAGTCTCCCAATACCATCACCATAACAGATATACTCCACACATCTGACAACAAACTAAACAGCAATACTAATTCCTCAAAGTCTTTTAAATTTTATTATAAACAGAATTTTGGAAGCTTCTCAGTGAAATACCATCTAGATTCAGTTCTGATCGTGAAGTTCCGCAATTAAATAGTAAGAAGACAAAAATGTCTCACTCGAGGTTACTACAAGTCAGGGGTCAGCTACATAAATGTTTATATATACTCAGGTAACACAACGCCGTTAAAACGCCCCCAGGTTTTATAGTTTTAATGTTGTTGCTACTAAAGTATTAAAAAGATTTTAAAAACATGGACAAATTTGTTTGTTTATAGAGCTTCCAATCAACCCCTGGCTTTTATAGGAATTTGCATTTTTTTCGAGTAATGTTCCAACAGAAAAGGGAAAACGTATTATGTCTTTCAGGAAATCTTCTATATCCATTCTTGTCCAATGTAAGACGCTAAGCTCTTTCCTGGACTTTGGCTTTTATCTATTAGCGGGGATCAACTGGTGTCCACCGTATTTTCGATTATTTTACCAAGCCTTCATCTGTTATTGCCTTTGCACAGATCTTTCTCATATCAGGGGCCATCCATAAATTTCGTCACACGAATTTAATAATTTTTGGAGCCCTCCCCCCCCCCCTTGTCACAGTTGGTCAGATTTGTGTGACCCCTCCCCGTCCCCTAGTGTGATGTCACATATTTTTAAATTTTAAATTTAAAAACTGTTAAATTAAAACAGCACTTCCAAAATTATTTACATATTTCTATTTTAAATATTTTTTCATAAAATCAACAATACATCAAACATTTTAGAAAATTGACAAAACATAACAAATGAAATGAACGATAAAAAATTTAATCATCTTGTGTCCTTGGACTTTGAACCCATTCCTTTATATTATTTATGATTGACATAGCAGTTACCTCATTCTAGATTTGGATAATGTTACAAACATTTGATGTGTCAACATTTTCTTCGTCTAACCGTATAGCATCATCATCGTTTATGAAACAAAGAATTTCCCTGCCACATATAGTTGGAATTCTCTGAGGACAAATCTTCGTGATGGGAAAAACCTCTTGTTGCCTCTTATGTGATTGCTCGTGTTGGTTAGTGGCTTTGTATGATGAAAGATATAGACCGCAGATGCCACACTGTCGCTTAAATAAGTATGCGGAAATTTTATTTTGTCAAAGCCTCAAAGGGGGTATTGGCCTTTCACCGTATGTCAAAAGCAGCCGACGTGCGACAGCGTAGGCACAGCGATCGTGAACTCGCCAAAAACTGATAAATTATGTTTGTGATATCACAAAGCTTGTTACTCGACCGACCCCCTTGTCCCACCATGTCACACTTTGTTAACTGCATCCCTCCGCCTTATCGTATGACGTAATATATGGATGTCCTCTCATTAGTATATCCGTTTATAAAACTAATACACAGCCTCTGATATATGGAATACAGAAACTTGTACTGAAATATAATTTTACTTGTTCCATCTCAAATACTTTGATCTGAGAAAGGTGGCTAGTAATAAACAATAAGTTGAACTCCAGAAATATTTCAGCATTTCATGTTTAACATACAAATTACGAAATTTTATTCCGTGTTTAACAATTCATGGAGCTCTGTTAGGCTAATTTACTTGAACATATCTGCCATTTCATAGTTCTGTATAAATCATATTAACGAAAGTAGTCTTTCTCAGAAAAAATATAAAAGTAATAATAATATTCGAAAAACCAACACTTGGAGAAGCAAAAAATAATTATTTCATTTAAAGATTTTCCTTTGTTTTAGTTACTACCTAAGATTCAGTTTTCATACTATAGTTCGAAAATTTTTGTTATATGTGCTTATATTTTAATACAATATAACATATGAAAAATAAGAAATTAAATATACATGAAACATTATCGCTAACGGTCCAATAAGGACGTACCGAGAATCGGTTGTCCTCTTGGTGAGAAATTTGAGACACATTTTCCGGAGGATAGAAACAGCATATTAATACAAAAACAAATGTACCTTAGACATAAATGCGACACGAAAGTTACCGTCTGCGACAGTTTTGACAGTACATTCAACGGCCATTTATTAAAATATCTTTGCGGCCAACAATAGCATTTACAACGAATCTAAAATTGCTGGCCAGTTTTTGTATGACATATATGTCCAGTACATTCTCATGCCGTAGGTAATAAAATGTATTTTTTGCTTATAACTTCTACGCATCCACCCGAACTTCTAGCCATCTTTCATCATCGTATCTCAAAATCGAAATGGTTAGATTGAAATACGGCCTGGGCCAGAAGAAAAAAAATATTTCGCCACTGCCACACGGAAATATAGGCAGGACATGCGCTGTGCATGTCCTGCCTATATTTTGGTTTGTTTTAGTGATTACACATAATAATTAAAATTGCATTCATTAAAGTAGCTTATTAATTATTAACAATAATTGAATACCTCATGCCTTTTGTTGTTCCAAGAACATTCTTGTTCATGCTGCATTTCGACCTAACCACAATTTATACTGATATTGCCGCTTCAAAATGAAGCGATGCAGATACACACCTAAACCCATGAAATGCATCGCTAAATACATTTTTTGTAATGACAGGATTTCAGGATTCAAAGAATTTTTTTTTTTTTATTTTTTTTTTTTGTAACTGCTTTACGTCTCTTTTTAACATCGAGGTCTTTAGAGACGGGAAAGGATGGGGGTAAGGATGGGGGCAAGGAATGGGAAGGAATTCGGCCATGGCCTTTTGAAGGAAGCATCCCGGCATTTGCCTGGAGTGATTTGGGGAAACCATGGAAAACCCAAATCTGGATGCCCGGACGGGGATTCGAACCGCCGTCCTCCCGAATGCAAGGCGAGAACGCTAACCGTTACACCGCCCCACTCGGTGATTCAAAGTACGCCCAGCAAAATTATAAGAATTAATTTCAATATACAGCTTCAGTTTGAACGGAAAGAGTATTAAAATACGCGGAATAATACATTGCTGTATCTCCGTGTAGAGTTTATTCTTGTGGTTGGGTTGAAATGCGGCCTGGAGCACATTAAAAACGTCGCCAAAGGCACAAGGAACTGTACATATAACTGATTTTGACTTGCGATATCTCGAACCTACCGTTAAAACGATATAACTGTTTAACACTATCAAATTGCGACGATACGGTATAGTGAAAACCCTGTACTATATATATTAAGCACAAAATTACTTACAATAAATGTTATACTTCTGTTACTCTTATTGAGGAGTTAATACATTATTTAGTGGTTTGAGTAACGATTTTTTTAAAATTATACTTATCAAAATACATGAAACTGGGAGTATATGGCCAAAGACAAATAAAATATAAACAATCAAGAGATCAGTATATTCGTCTGTGTTCAAACGCTTCAAATGCATAATTTTTAAAGTTAATTAAGTATTGATAATGATTATTACATCTGATTCAAGTATTCCATTTATTTACTGTGTTCAAGAAAACCGAAAACTAAATATTCGAAGTAAAGATGTTAACCAGAATTCTAAGTTAAGTAGTGTGATTTTTTTTTTTAGTTTTTGGTCAAGGAGTGAACATCTCAATTACAGCGTGATCCGCATCTCTTAATTTTATGTGTGGAAATGTATTTAATTATTTCCTCCATACATATAAGTCATTAGCTATTTCCGCGAAGCTAGCTAAACGGTCGCGGTAAACAGTGGTGTGTGTGTGGTAGACGTAATAGTTTTCCAAGAAATACAATCTACTGTGTTCTAGGTGAAAATAATCGATTGGTAATCGTGCTCATCTAACATACTAGTCCGTGTGACCGTCACCCACAATGTTCGGTGGGATGTACGGCGAAGGTGGAACTTGTGGCCTTCAGGACCACACATCAGAACTTGAAAACCATAGTGGCACGCCAACCGGGTCGGTAATTGCAGCCGCGTTGAACACAGTCAGCAACCAACAAACTGATGAAGCCATTCCAACCGAGACTGTGAATTATCAGTACAGTGTGGTACCAGACGATCCCATGCTGGTAGCCAAAGCATAAGTAACAAGCCTGCTAAACGCCAGGTACCAACAGAAGAAGATGTAAGAAAATCAACCCATGCAGGCAGAGAAAGTCGCACGGCTCTCAGCGATACATTCAGCAGCTCAGCAGCCGATGTCTACTGTCAACACGACACCAACAACGTCAGCAACTCCAGTAGCACCAGTAGTACCAGCAACAACAGCAACACAAGCGGCAACTGCACCCTCCATTTCCGGCAGCAGTCTACAGGACGCGCAGCAGAATACATCAAGCTACAGGTACGACGCAAGCGATAACGGCCCATTTATAGTTTTTGTAGAGGGGAAGGAGAAGAACATAGGCCGGTTACACCCAATGGTTATAGGAAAGCTACTACGTGAGCAAGGTATCCTAAGATCAAATCATCTTTTGAACATCACGAGTTCTGGTCGTAATAGAATAAAAATTGAAACAAACAGTAGTGCGGCGGCAAATAGCCTCGTAACATCGGAAGTCTTCGCTAGAAACAATATGGTTGCTTACATCCAAAAGTTCATGGTACACAAACAGGGTGTAATTAGGAACGTGGACATCTCCCTGAGTGACATAGAAATACTCTCAGTGATTAGAATGTGAGGCCCAAGTAGTAGGTATCCGACGGTTCAATAAAAAAAGTTGTAAAACAAGGTAAACAGGAACTTACACCACTTCCCGTATGTGTATTAACATTTAAATCTCAGCTGCTGCCTAAATTTGTCTACATCCACGGGGTTCGCTGTAATGTCGAGGTTTATATCCCATCAGTTACCCAGTGTTACAAATGCTTGCGTTTCGGTCATGGGAGCAATCAGTGCCGAAGCCAAACGCGCTGTGGTTTTTGTGCATCCGATCATAGCATTGAGTCATGTCCTAAAACGTCCCAACCTAAGTGTGCTCTGTGCTCTGGCCAACACTTAGCCACAGATCGACTGTTCGATATCAGAAGAC
>JARYHS010013631.1:130222748-130297954 GCA_031002005.1 Vandiemenella viatica | reverse complement strand
CGTTTTGCGGTAATACTTGGGACTGGAAGGTTAACACACATACAGGTAGGGGGCGGTACTGAGTGCCACTATCCGATGGGACTTTTTTTGTGAATCTTCTGACTTTCAGTACGGGGAAGGGAGAAACTATTTCACTAATTATTTCGTCTGTGGACAGTGAGGTGTCAATGTTTCGAATCACTCCCTGCTTCCTCGTCATGTAGTACGGGATGTACGCCTCTAAGTTGTTGTCTTTAAGTGATTTTAGTTCCACCAAGGAGTTTGCGGAGGCACTAGATTTAGCTTCAATTCTAATTCTGTTGCGCCCTGCTGAAGTTATGTTACTGATTTCTGATCTTAGGTGGTTGTTCTGGCAGAAAAGTATTTTTTCCAACAGACATAGGATGGAGTCTGCCTATGTTGCTGTTAGTGCTTTCGACCATCACATAGTAAGGGCCATTGTCAGTAAGTGAATATCTATTGTCTTGGCTACTTTGATTTGAGGGGTAGTCAGATTTGTCATAGTTACTGGATGGGTCCAGGTATGGCTGCGATGTTGACATAGGGGTTAGGTTTGTCACGTTCGGGGATATCTTTTCATTAACTAATGAATCATTTACATTGATAGGTTGCGGGACTTTTGCAGTAAGTTCTAGGTTATTTTGACACTGGTCTTTTTGCTTCGCGCGTTTACTCACTGGTGATGACTGGTTAATCTTCTGAGGTGAGCGTGATCTTGGGCGGGATCGCGATGCCACTTTTTGTATCTGGCGAGGCTGCTGTTGCTCTGTTAGATCTCCGACCTGGTCGTACTGCATCTCTTCCGTTGCCATATGTGGGAGTCGTTCGGCGTATGATGGTTCTTGTACAGGCTGCATCTGGATGCCAAGATTTTTTCCGGTGTCTTGAAATGTAGGAGGTGTCTGAGGATCTTCGATGTCGAAGAGAGGATCGAAAGTTGGGTTTTGCATCGTATAGTACGTGTGTAATGCCGCGCCCACTGCCTGGCTGGTCGACGGAATCGTTCCAGAGGCCTCAGCCATAGCGTTCCGAGACTGCGTCTCTGGAGCACTACGCTGTTGGCTACCGTGTATTAACGTCCTTTTTCGCGTTAGTTGACCACTATTGTTTTAACACTTAAAATAGACAGTCGATAAATTCACTAACACACACTGTACCGATTAGTGAAATCCAATCACTTGGTAAACACCACTCGACACTGCTCGCGCGTAAACACGGAAGTGCGGAGGAATGGTTCTGGTAAAAAATGAATTTTCTGGCAAAGAATTCTATACAGTATTTCATTTCAGAGGGTATTCCATGAATCTGATAATAAGTAAGATGTGAAAGTATTTTTTGAACGTTTTATGAACGTTTCCATAACTCTCTATAACTTTTTCAACTGAAATATTTTTTAGTTTGATTTATATACCATTTGAAAGATAATTTCGAGAGAAAATAATGAAACTGATTTAAGAGCATCTGTTTGTGAAGTTTTTTTTCTTTTCTTTAAAAAAAAAGTTACAAATAACATATTTTGTTGGTTAATCCCGTTTAACAACTAATCTGTGAACGGAACTGTGAATTATTTTCTTGTTTTTTTCCCCAATATACGTCAAGGGTATAGAATAAATTAATATTATTCATGTTCAAATTATACTTTCCTTAGTAAAAAACAAAAGCTGCTATTCCGCAGGAAACCTACAAGTTTCCTCCACCTGCAAGTGCAATGGAAATCAGAGCCCAGCACCATGAAATTTTATTGTAGATACAGTACCTGTTAAATGTCCTCAGAGTCCTCAAACTCATTAGTGCCGAAAAGAAAGAGTCGTTAGCGTCCTGTGCTGATGAGCCTTTGTCCGACTGCCGGAGCTCCTGAATATTAAAATATTCGGCGCGCATGGAATGCCTGCGGGTACCTAATACATAATCCATTCCCGGGGCTATATTTCACCGGCGGAGAAAATAACTGTGGTGACCTCTCACAGGTCGAAATACCTACGTTCTGCCACACAAAAAAAGGAGCCCGAAAAAGTACTTTTCCTGCTTCAAAGGTGCACGGAGAATCGAAAACAAAAGGGGTCCCATTAATCTAGGTGTAACCACGCAAGATTTATGTAACACCGGCCCTTGTAAACTGCCGGCAATAAACACACAGGGATTTCCCCGACGCTCCAGCCTAGCGCAGTAGCCATCCCCCACTACCTTTTTTTTTTTTAGCACGTTCATTCCGCCTACTGTTCCTTTTTTCCCTGGAGTCAGGAAGGGCGCGACGGAGCGGCCATCTGGTGGCACGGCGCGCTAACTAACAAGGGCCTATTCGCCAACTCGATTAGCCCGCCCGCCTGATTCTGTTTGCGCGCCCAATCAGGCGACCGCACTCCCAGGATAGCCAACCGCACAGATTTCTCGCGCCACCGCAAGGTAGCGCGCCTCCTCGTCTAACTGCGCGGGGAACTACAGTATTGGATAGACTAAGATCTCAGCGACAACCTATGTACAGGACTTGTTTAAATCATTGAAGTCTTCATCACATTATTGTGAGGCGGTGAAAAACATATCGCACTATACCTTTTTCCCAGGGAGAAATTGAAGACACGTGTAATTTATATACAACAAAGTTAAAAACCGTTGAATTAATTCACTATCTCTGCCTAGTAATTATTATAACTGTTTCCAGAATCTTGTTTGATTTCATGCAACACTGCATCTCCTGTTAACTTGGATAACCTGTTATTCTCAACTAGAACTGTAAAAATAACGATAAATTGAGTACCGTATGTATTCGTTAATTAACCAATCGGTACTCGTTACTATCGGATCCGTCGTTTCTTTTTTAACAATCGAGCGTTAGCATCAAGCATTGTATCGAGTCGCGCCGCTTACGGGACGACTTTGTTACTACAGCTGTAAAAGTAACGATGTATTCGTTACTGAGTAACTGGTTCGTCGCCTGACTCGAAGTACCGAATCGTTACTCACAAATTCATTTCGTTACTCGCATGTTTCGTTACTCGCATTTGTCGTATAGATACGAACACTTTTTTTTTTTTGTAACTGCTTTACGTCTCTTTTTAACATCGAGGTCTTTAGAGACGGGAAAGGATGGGGGAAAGGTTGGGGGCAAGGAATGGGAAGGAATTCGGCCATGGCCTTTTGATGGAAGCATCCCGGCATTTGCCTGGAGTGATTTGGGGAAACCATGGAAAACCCAAATCTGGATGCCCGGACGGGGATTCGAACCGCCGTCCTCCCGAATGCGAGGCGAGAACGCTAACCGTTACACCGCCCCGCTCGGTGATACGAACACGTTCCTGTTCTCGCAGCTAACTAATTTTGACAACGTAAAGACTAATTTTGTAGTTTTTTATTTTGTTTAACATTAAAGTTTACAGTACATAATTTCTAAATAGAAAATTTGTATAATTTGAGATAGTTACTGTTTTTTCATTGATCGTTCATTAGTGAGGTTTATTGATTTCAAACATTTGTTAAATTTGTTTATTTTAAGATTTGATACTTTCTATTTTATTTTATAGTGTAATTCACAACGTAAAAAGAGTTGTTTAATAGTTTGTGATATACATCTCTGCACTTGTTTTGTTCTAATAATATTTAAATAAATTGCAATAGAGCGCACGTTCTGGTGGCAATTTCCCTACACTCTCATCTTCCTCCCTTTCCTGCATCCACCTTCATTTGCCCTCTACAAATTTTATCTTTAAATTCTTTCAATGTTTTTGGTAAATTATTCATAATTTCTCTTGGTAACTTATTCCAATCCCTGACACCCTTACATAAAAAAGAGAATCTTCCTACACCCCTGAGCCAGCTTGTGGTCATGGTCATCTTTTCCCTTGTAAGCATTAGTTTTAATTCTTACACCAATATCTTACCATGCCATCATTAATATATGCCTTGCACACTCCCATGACCCTCTTCACCCTACTCCTGTCTTCCAATGAATCCCATTCCAGCTCTTTTATCATATCTGTTACTCATTGCATTCTGCGATAATTTTCAGACACAAATCTAGCAGTCCTTTTTTTGCAATTCCAGAATTCCATACCCAAAGAACTAGGTACAATGACTTTAATCCTTTTCCCTGGAGTTATTGTATTATTACCGCAGGATCCATGTGATCAATGCGGTACTGGCTATGATATTGAATGTTTGTTGTAACAGCAACGCAACAACAATTGCGAATCTAATCGCCTGTTTGTCGTTTACCTTTATATTGATTTAAAAGTTTTTAATATTGATATTTTTTAAAATGAAACAAAGCGGGAGTCAGTAGCACTCTGCCTGCAGGCCCGATTTGATGGTATGTCCACATTTACTTTAACAAGTCTATCACAAAAGGATGAAAAATTACAAAAATAAATGAAAACAGTAAAGGAAGACAGTGGTGAAACCTCCTATTTAAAACGAAATACTTTGATGAGATTATAATATTTGTTAAATACGTGTCCCACTATCATCAGGCTTGTATGCAGGGTTTTGAGTGGGCTACTTTAAAAAATAACAGCCATTAGTTGTTGCCACTAGATATGCCACAGTCAGGTGAAAGGTCAGGTCTTTTTGTGTGTGTGCAAACAGGTGTTTGTTTTGAAATTAGATTGTTCTTTCGAATATAAAATTCATTACAGCAAATCAAGTGTACATTTAGAGGTTTTCCGTAAGATCCATGCGCTAATTACTAAGTTTTATCCAAACAAACAACTTACCTAAACTTATTTTTCTAAATAAACAATTTACTTAAACTTTACCAAATACGAACGAAGTCGTCCCTTATGCGATGCTTCATGCTAGTGTTCGATTTACCGAAAATAACGACTAACGAAACGATACGATAGTAACGAAGTTAACCCGTACGCCGCGCGACTCGGTACATGCTATGCTTCATGCTATTGTTCGATTGTACCGAAGGTAACGAATAACGATTCGAAGTAACGGGTATTGATTGGTTTAGTAACGAATACATACGGGTACAGAATTTCTCGTTACTTTTACACCTCTATTTGTTACTATCGCATCATTTCGTTACTTTTGATACTTTCGAGCACTAGCATCAAGCATCGCATCTATTCGCGTCGCGTTCGGATTACTGGACTACTTCGTACTCAGTAAATTTCAAGTAAATTGTTTATTTAGTGAAGTAAGTTTAGGTAAAATTTGCACTGTATAATAAAATAGAAGTTAGAATATCTCATTTTAGAATAAACAAATTTCATAAATGCTTGAAATCAATAAAATCTCACTAATGTATGATCAATACAAAATAATAATAATAAAAAAAAAAAACATCTCAAATTATCTGACCAAATTTCTTTAACTACAAATTATGCTTTGTAAATTTTAATGTTAAACAAAATTACAAAATAACTCTTTATGCTGTCAAAATTACTTGCCTCGTTAAAAATATCAAGACTTAACAGTAAATAATATTAAATTATTGTACGTGCAACGTGTTTGTTCTTACACATTTTTCTTTGTAATGAAACGAATCCGAATCAATCGTAGTTTCCAGAAATACGCGACACACGATGATCAAATATTAATTATTTCATTCAGATTCACTTAGTCGCTGGGCGAACGATTCCGGTTCCCGCATGAGGTGTCGTATTTGATTGTTTATCGAACCAAACTGACATCCATACGACAAATGAATTTGTAAGTAACGTTTCGGTACTTCGAATCAGATGTACTCGTTATTAAGTAACGAATACATACGATTGGGTACAGCTCTGTCCTCAACATATCCATTATAACCTGTATTTTCTATTATCCGTAAATTTTAATCTTTGAATTGCTCTGCAGTTCTTCTTACTATCTACTGTTCAGTTCACTGACGAATTATCCAATTCCTCACGTGATTTTCCAGGCTAGCGGCCGTCCCTGCTAATAATATTAGGATTTTCCAGGAGGGAAGTTTTCAAGATAGTATCTCTGACGAAGGCTCCACCTCGTGTACGCTAAGCAGATATATTAGGGACTTAGCTGCCAAAATAATTATCTGAATTTATAGAACAAACCTCTAACATCAAGAAGATTAACCTAACTTTTTTGTTGCTATTTTTTATGCCTTCTCGATGTTATACGAGGCGGGTATTACGATATGATATCACGTAGCACTGGAGTAGAAAATTAAAATATGTATTTTTTTTTCTTTTTGGTCTGGCATAACTTCAAAACTATTAAACCTGATTTGACCCTGACTTTTTTTTGGTCTTTTTGTTTGTTTGTTTGTTGTTTTACACCTCGGTGATGTCGAGGTCATTTGGGCAGGGAGCTAGAAACGAGAAGGAATTCGGCCATGGCATCTCGGCATTCGCGTGGAGTGATTTGGGGAAACCATTGAAAACCGAAATTCTGTATTGTCGGACGGGGATTCGAACCCACGTTCATCTGTATGTGAGGCTAAAACGTTACCACTCAATACCACGCTCGGTAAGACTAATCTACAATTGTATCAATACTTAAAATGGAAGACTCATATTTAGGCTCTATCCAGTTTCTTAAGACATTCCACAACTTATTTTACCCTATGTACCAACTACAATGATGTTCTATCAAGGGATTAATGACTCCTAGATGGAACATGACCACAGTAAGTAGCTGGATGGTGCGGAAAAAGGGTAGATTGTTTTGTTTGTGAAAATTACGGTAGAACACAATCAGTAACTGATAAGATAAAAGGAGCTGGGTTGGAAATCATTGGAAGACAGGAGTCAGATGAAGAGAATACTGGAAATATTTCAGGCATACATTAGCAATGAGACCTGGATAGGTTGAAGCATTAGCAGAGGTACTTATCAAGATATATGCTGAGCGATTTTACCTTAAACGCAGAAAAAATTAAATTGAAAACTGTGGTAATACGAAGACCAGTGTGTAGGAAAATGGCCACTGTACCAGATGCTCCATCGCATTTAATAACAATAAGTTCGACCAGCAATATTTGGTTTAGATATTACCAAAAAACAGGAAGAAATTCAGTCATACTGAAGGCGCCGTCCTTGCATTCGCCTAAAGTCCTAGAGTGATATCAGGAAAGTATTGTCAGCAGAAATCTAGATTGAAGACAATTTATCATAATTTTAAGCAAAAACGGTTTAATCAATTATATTACCAACGACAAAATTGGCGATGTACTTTACAGAAACCTCGACCTACACAGGAATAAATGAATAAATAATAACAGTTGACTAATTAATCGGAAGGGTAAGGTTCTCGGTGACGATGGATGGCCGCTGCTTATTAATTCACGTTAATACGCTTCCTGATGCCACATAATGGATCTGCTCAGCGGAACACGTGAAAATGTACCGGTAAGTTGCTTTTTGCACGTGAGTACACTTTTCGCGTCGCTCTACAAAATTTCCGGCGAGGATATATTTTTTTATATATATAAATATATTTGTTCACATAGTCATTCAGTTCCAAAAGGGATTCTGACAAACCAACGCTAAAAGCCAGTTTGTTTATATTCACTTTATATCCGGGAAGTTATTGACGTGTTTTTGAGTGGTCCGCAAAAAGCCATTATTGTTACGTTGAATAAAAATTACCGCGTCAAAATGTGGGGCTGAAAGCAGAACGGTCCTCGCAGGGAACAGGCAACAGCAGGATAAAATAATAAAAATAAAACAGAGCAGAGGAAAAAAATGTTGCGAAATGTAGAGTGTGTAGTAACGTGGGGTCAGGCTGGAGGGGAGAACCCTTAGTGTAAACACAGTCTGCAGTAGGATGGAAAGCAACCTTGCACCTAATCTTTCTGTAAAGAACTAAAAATGAAAGCAAAACAGATGGAGAATCCGTTGATGGAAATGCCAGCGTACACTATGATGAAATAAATTAAAGATACGAATCACTGATAGGGCCTACGGCGCTAATAACCCAGTCGTTGACGCGCCGTAAAGCAACAAAAATAATGAATCACTGATCAATGATTCGAAAACAAAAGGGAAGAAAATGGTTGCCATGATTTAAAGTCAAACCGTGTTTCTAGTACTAGTGTTATTAATACCATCTTTTTGATCCATGTCAAATTCACTTGAATTTGGCAACCATTCTGGAAATATTTCTCCTTGTAATATCTGTGAAATGAATATCATCAGTGTATCGTATTCATCTTTCCAGTTTATCTAATGAGGAAGCGGACGTTTAGCCATCTATCGGTTAATGCTGTAAACTGCGTTCTGTGTGAATGTTAATTTTTGTGTAATTTTTATAGCGAAATTTATATTCGTCCAGTCATTCGCCTAACCGACTACGGAAAACCGCCTAAACTGCAGTCAAGACACACTGTACGTCAAGCCATTGCGGTATGAAACTCGGTTAGCTGTAGCTTATCAAACTGAGGTTGCATAAACGAGTATACGCGGGCAAAGTGTTAGAAAAAACTTAAGTATTTTTTTTTTTTTTTTACTTATGGCTTACGCCTCGTCGACGTCGAGGTCATTAGAGGCGGGATTGGATTGGGGACAAGGAACGGGAAGGAATTCGGCCATGGCTTTTTGAAGGAAGCATCCTGGCATTCGCCTGGAGTGATTTGGCGAAAACCACGGAAAACCCAAATCTCGATGCCCGGACGGGGATTCGAAGCCACATTCTCCCCAATGCGAGGCCTGAACGTTAACCGACAGTAAACTACGAATAATACGCAAATTCTTAAAATGTAAATTTTGTGAGAAATTATGTATGAGAAGTAAAAATTCTACGTATACTGCTTTCAAGCTTTAAGTTACAAAAGATATAGTAGGGGTCCAATTAATTAGCAAATAAACGTAAGTTTTATAAACGTTATGCATTATAACGTGCCTTGTAACCATTTTATATTATTTAATACATTAACTGTTAAAACTAATCCCTGACTTCCGTATACAGAAGAAACACTTTTTATTTTATATCATTAGATATGAAGATGAGTACGAGAATCGTTATAAATGTTGTTAAATAACGACTAGTAATCCGCTTAATTAGCAAGCAAATAGAACTAATGCGAAGAAACACTTTGGGTTTACTGCAGCACAAAGCGTTCTAGTCTTAATGACGTTCACTGGCCCAGAAGCGTATAGACCAACTCATTAACGTTTAAATATAACAAATTACAAGTTTGCACAGCCATTGCGAACCATGTCAATTTCCCAGCGTCTCTTAAATCGTCCTCAAACGCATCACGCGTCCCTTATTCGCGACTCCTTTACAGATCCTTTAACTGCGAAGATTAAATAAAGAGTCAACAAAGGATTCAGTTCAAACAGTTCTGCAGATTTTTAACGAATGTACCCTCTTAATTAAGTCACTCTCCTCAATTAGGGTAAATAAAACAGAATTTGATGCGACATTAATAATTCTTTGTGAACACAGTTTAAGCAAGCGGAACACAATTACGTCTTGCTGCGTTAACGACCTATCTATTTATTCTAGAAAGCAGACTTGCTCTTCAGATTTGCTCGAGTAATGTCTTTGGCAATACTGATTGTTTAATCTCTGAAGACAATGTAGTTTTTTCGTTCCTAACACAAGGAAAACGGAAGAATCAGACCTTTCCGTCGACGTGATTTTCTTTTGCTGCCACAGCTTAAATTGGACCTTTCATGCACGTTTTTAATTGATACTATAAACTTTCGTAGATGATAGATAACACTAAAACAAATATTTCTAGTACAGCAATGCATAGGGATTCGAAAATATTATTTTGTCTTTTTTAAAAAATAAATAAATAACCGTTCATATGCAATGATTTTCTTATACCAATGGAATGACTGGCTTTTTTCGTTAGTGCCAGGACAAATCTTTACCGTTCACATGCTAACTATACACATATTTCTGTTTATAATCGTGGCATTTTAGCTCGCTAAATGAGGCATACGATCCCCACAAAAGAAACCACAGACGCATGTAGAATCAGAATAAAACTGCTATGTTATCTTGCTGCCCGTACAATGGACAGATAAACATATCAAGGAATGGACAAGTTGTTTGGCTGGCTGACTTGTAGACAAAACAAGGTGGGCCGACTATCCCATTAGCAGCTGCCAAGCCATACGAATAAAGTAACAATTTTCTAAGAACTTTGGCCAACTGGCAATACTATACCTGAAAATAGAATTGCGACAGCCGATATCATAAATCCTATAGATTCGTGGGTGACAAAAGTAAGCTCAGATAATGTCGTACACCATGATATACTGTACGTTATTAATTTTGCTTCTTACGTGAAGGTGTTTCATCCCATGGGCGTAATACGGTAATAATCAGGATAGAAAGTATGCTTGTGACATAAGCATAAGCATAAGCCGAACCTATGTACAGTTTAACTGAAATATATTCACACGCATTTGAATGAGGCGCCCACACACAGCCGAAGATTCCAAAATTTACGGTTTAGGGCCCTCAAAAGGAACCAGGTTACCAATGTGGATTAAGAAAGTATTTTATATGTTACCTGTTAACGTAATTATCACTATGCAAAGTTCTGAAGAAATACGTTTTTTGTTTTTTGTTATTTTTGCCCCTGTATTGTTGAGAAATATATTTTTAATCTCAGTAAAAAGTTTCCTTCATGTTAATTGGCGACATGAGCTATCAATATGCGCAGTTTCGTTAAAATATGCCGAATATATTTTTGCGTGATGAGCAGTCAATTAGACAGAAACATCAGAACTTAATGGCTCTAAACTTTTTACCATCGGGAGTTTGGTAACTTACCGAGATAAAAGATGTCCTATGTCCTGAAGGACAGCATAAGCCATAACTATTCGCAGTTTCGTTAAAATTCGTTACTTCGTTTTTGCGCGATAAGCGGACAGATAGACAGTAAAAGAAATCAAATGTTACAGTTTGGGCGCCTATGTTAACAGTAGTATAAACTACAATTACTATTTTTTACGAAAAAAATAATGTAGCTGTTTCAAGAACAGTAACAAACAAAAGGCGATAACAACACGATAATTGCACGACTTCTACAATCTATCAAGAAACTTTACTACTGCCACTGGCATGTTAAGGTTCAATCATGGCCGCATGGGACACTTAAACAGACTAAATTTGGTATCTTTTTCGTACTGTGAATGTGGAGACACATAGATCATGTATTTTTCCGATGCCAAAGATAATGCCACAACATCATATGACGATTGCAGAATCACGTGACATGTGGCAGTGCCATACCAGTGAATATAGTAATGGTACTGTTGACCCTGGAAATCAAAATGTGGTTTGTTACACAAGTTTTTGTGTGTATAGAATGAAGATTTATGTACTGCAGTTGATTTATTACATTTGAGTTATTTCTGTTCTTTATTAGCTAATTTCCTTGTATTAAACAGATAAAATATGGATGTTTAATAGACGTTTTTTAATTATATTTTAGAATTCATTAAAATCAATGCATATATCGATGTCTCTCTCTGGTACAGTGTCAAGGTTGACTCTTCCTACAGTATATTTGCTTATAGTTTTTACTTGCGGTTTCTAGTGTATTGTTTTAGTTCTATAGATCCTTTCCCAAAGCATCATATTCCTCATTCAGTCCTTCCATATTTTCAAGTTCTTCATATTCCTCAACCTCACATTTATTCTTGAATACTCTCCAATTACTCTTCTTCCTGGTTTTCCACAGCGACTTTTCAATACTCTAAAACCACTTTTCTTGCTTCTCTCTAATTGTACGCATCTCTGACACTTGTATCTCATTCCACACGAAACATTTGACAAAGTTCTTTCTTAATTTAATTCCTAGCTGTTACCCATTCTTTTATTTTATCAAAGTTTTCTACATGAAATACTTAAATCAATGCCAAATATAACAGTGAAGAACAAAGGAGAAAGTGAAACAAAAAAAGATCAAGCTATTAGAAAGGGATCAACAAAATATTAAAAGCTATGAGGGATAAGAAAGAGGTAAATATCGTGACCAGGTATGAACCGGGCGTAAATTACAGTATTTATGAACAAGAATATGACAGATATAGTCACGGAAAGAAGTAAAAAAGGCAGAATGGTTTTGCTGTTAACAGACATTAGTAATAACAGGAATTTAATGTCGATGATAAAGACCGAAATAAAGGATAACGGGTGATGGAATAGAGAGATACTACTAGAATTTACCTGTGGAAAGAAATATTGGTAGAGGATTCTTATTATGCAGGATAGTCAGCAAAACAATGACAAATATTTTAAAAATATGTCATAAAAATAATATGAAAATAAATTTAATCTTATTCATAACCAAGTGAGCAATATATTGCTATTTAGAAGACAGCCGGATTTAAAAATTCCGATCTCATTCTGAAGACATACAACTCAGAAAAGCTTGCGACTCACGCACGGAGATGTAAAAAAAAGCTTGTAGTGTAGGAAAAAACTGGAGCCAAGAACCCTTTGATTTTCATACCTGGCGATCGGCATCAGATTGCTGTTCACGGGATGGCTATGATATTGAATATTTTAACCTCGGGATGGGCGAATATTTCTTGTAAAACCTGGCAAGAGTTTGGCTGGATCTGAGCCAAAGAGCAGAGCAAGGGAGGGAGTGCCCTCCGTGACCGGAATAAGGATTCATGGCAAGTGAGAGAAAGCTCGCAAAACACCAAGGACAAATGAGGAAGCTGTTGAGACATTTGCATCAACCTTTACCTCCTATACTAATACCACGGTACAAAGGACACCCCTCAGCAAAATGTGAAGTGATATTTTGAGGCTGATTATTGTAGTGGAAATGTGGGTTGGGTTTGTCTAGTAGTTTGGCATGTTACTGAATACATCAATATTAATAAAAGGCTACTTTGGTCACCGTGCCTGTCACGCTTAGGTGATGGAAAAAAATTGTCTGATAAAGCACAAATTTGTCATAATCCCCTTATTTTGCGGAAACCATAAACCGAAATATGGCTACCATGTTATTGTAAAATGTAGCAGGCTCCATATTAGTAAAAATTTGGAAAGAATTTTCTGATTTATTGTTTCATAAATAAACGGATAACATTAAAAAATTAAATAAACAAGGAAAAATTTTCACTTTTTTATTTTATTTTTTCGCAAAAGCTTCCAAAAATCGTGGTGTGAAAAGGAAAATCCAAACATTTTGAGACTCGACGGGTTGCCAGCTTTTATTTGATTATCTTATGGAAATATTTTCTCCAACCCCCACACACCATAAAATAAAATTTTCACGCATCCCTTCAATTTTAAATTTTTTTGTATTTATTAATGGTAAGGTTAGTAAGAACTAAAGTAGCACTTAATTACTAACTTCTAAATTAAAGATTTCAGAAGTTATGACAGAAGAATGTACAGATGAAGGAAAGAGCGAAATTATAAGAGATCCATTTTCTCTCGACAGGAACGGAATGCTAATTAGAGAGGACGGTACAGATACTTATTAATGATCAATAGCCACTAAGTCTTTTTCAAAGTGTTGTATGGCGTATTGTCATGAAAATCGGTGGCAATTTAATTTGTTTCTAAAACAGTAACTGGGCTAAATGAATAGGACATTTCAACAGTTAAAAAGAAAAACTTTATTATTTTCAGCTTCTTATATCAGAGAATCATTCATAAAAACGATGCAAAAGAAGGTAAGGCAGAGAAATTACCGTTTATAGTCTTGAAAAGTGTGTCTGATTTATATGAATCCAAATAATATTAGGTACTTAGCATTTTAGATTACTGCATTAGGTAACATGGAATTTTTGAAAACAATTTGATCACTGTTCATCATAACCTGCAAGGGAAGGTAAAAGAACGTAATTGTACGGAATTACATACCTGTATTTAACATTCTCTACCAACAGGTCAAAAGAACTTGTTGTGGAACCAGGATTGAAGGGCCAAGTCTTTATGAAAATATGTTTGGGTGAGACTTTTGCTACATTCGTGGTTGTCGTAAAAGTTGCAGCAAGTTGTAAAACACGAAGTTGCTCGTAGGTCCATACCAATAAAGTTGTTCTGCTAAAAATCTTCTTCGTAGCAAAGCACTAATCAGTGCCATATGAACGTTGTGCATTTAGATTGATTTCTAGAATTAACATAAAAAATTCAGTACAGCAAATCTCAGCACAAATTGTTTTACGAAAGCAACAATGATTGTGTATTTACATTCTTTTAGCATAATCACGAGACTCAGTTTGTATGAGACGCTGAGAATTATGCGGTGAAAAACATAGGTTAAATATTTGACCAAAATTATGGGGAATATTAGTAGATTCGATCTGAAGAACTGCATACTTAAGAAAATAACAGAATTTATTTTTAACGACCTAGCTCCTTTTAATTTACAGTTTAAAATTTGTTTGCTCACTAGAAATTCTCACAGAGCAAATCGTGGTATAGTGTTTGGCTGCTGTAATAGCTTTGGGAGCTAAGCTTCGAAGCGTCTGTGAAGACACGTATAACTAATAGCGAGAGGTCGATTTACGACCTAGCTAAGAGGCTCGACCGGGTGTCTGCTATCGCCTCTCTACAGTGAGCCCAAGCTCGTTAAACGACACACGTCAGAAAGAAACATCCCGGCACTACAACCACTGGAAAAGAATCATCGGTGAAAATACAGCAGAGGACCTTAATTTTTTTGACGGAGAAATTAACATGGTGTTTGTAGCAAGAGATAAACAACAATATTGCGAGATGCGACTCAAACTTAAATCCCACAGGCAGCCCGACGCGATAGGAGAACTAAACTACAGCTGAGGCCAGACGTATTGGCGTGTGCTTCGAATGCGCCGTTACCAAAACGTGCACATAACAGTTAAATTCACCGTCAAATCGTAGTAATAGTTTGTGAGTGAACGCTCATACTATGAAACAGAGGACGCTCAGCATTGCCATTTTTTTAGTGTTGGAGACACAGATCTACGCGAGAATATTCCGAAGTGCGGCAACAGCGCGATCGCATTCACTCGTCAATTTCCCTGGCAACAGCTATAAAGCAGGCGGTTCACTGGACGCAAAAGGAGGGTCTGTACGATAGACGTTACGTAATTCCAGGTCTATATGCAGATATAACCGTATTCTTCAGAAATATAAATTTGATAAGTAATGCAAGAAAATGAGTGAAGAAGCGGTCTCAGGTGAAAAATGTATTTATTTTATACATTTACTGTAAAAAAAAAAAAAAAAAAAAACTCCAATTTGCTCAACGCTTAAATTAATTCCTCTCTCACAAGCCACTTTTTCTGTCAAATAATAAATTATTCGCAATGTTTTCATTAGATGGGTTCTTCCGTACACAGAAAGGATTTAAGTTTATTTCTGCATAATATTTCTTGGTATCAGCTACTAGCGTTATGTCCAGTTGCGCCATTAAGTAATAAAAGAGGAAACACAAAATTAACATTCGTATTTGGGGTAGACAAATTAAACGAAAGGCATTCAGTAAAAATATTTATTACTGGTGAAACTCTGGATCCAATATATAGAAAGCTCACAGATATCGGCGTATTAAAATAGCTGAGAATCAATACAAAGCCAAACTACCGGGTGGTGCAAAAATGACCGGTATATTTGAAAAATCAATAAAAACTAAACGGGCAGCGATAGAAATACACCGTTTGTTGCAATATGCTTGGGACACAATAAATTTTCAGGTAGACAAACTTTCTAAATTAGTTACAATTTTCAACAACAGATGGCACTGCAGTCTAGGCGGTGGAATTCCAACACCAGAAAAATCCTCGGTTCTAAGGAATAAACAATTTTTTCACAGCAAACCTGCAATCTGTGAACAGCACACGCTTACAGCAGAAAGACGACTTACAGAATGGCGAACTCACAGACTGCGTTTACTTCTATATCTTTCAAATCGTCTGCAGCGCCATCTGTTGTTGAAAATTGTAACTAATTTCAAAAAGTTTGCCTGCCTGAAAATTTACTGTTGTCCCAAGAATATTGCAACAAACTGTGTATTTCTATCGCTGCCCGTTTAGTTTTTATTGATTTTTTAAATATATCGGTCATTTTTTAAACACCCGGTATCTACAGTTTTTTAAAAAAAATTTATGTGATAATGGACTTAAAATAGCCGTTAGTCCTCACATTCATGAAAGAGATAATTTTCCTTACCACTTTCCAGAACATTTTTGTATGAATTTTTATTTTTGAATTCTAAAGGTACGGTGAATTCTACGATTTTCAGATTCATAAAATTTTGATTTTGAAGCAGAAAACCAGGAATATTATAAGAACGAAGCTATTCACGGCGTTGTAATTAAATGTCACAATTATGGGACGATTCGAGGGAATCTATCTCTGCCCTCATTTTCAACCAAAGATATAACTGGATAACCGTTTCTTTACGCGGTGCCGCGCAAACTGTGGAAGACAGAAACAGACCTTCTCGATGACGTCATCCACTCTTCTGTTCAATACCAATGCGTAGCTGCTTGAACATTTTTATAGACAGGTACACTAAAGTGATATCCGGTGTGCTTGTTAACTAAAGAATCAGCTGCTCTGATTTCAACAGCTCCTATTATAATGTTGTCCCAAAAACCTCCAACCCTAGGCAAAATTCTAGTTTCTTCGAAATTAAATGTATGTTATTCTACAGCTGATTTCTTTTCTTGCGAGCTCGACACACCACTGTGCAAAACACCGCTGTGTGTGTCCGATATATTGTACGTTTGTGTTGTGTAGCGGTGTGTCGATCACGCAAGGAGTGTTCGCCTGTGGCAGGAAGAGACATGAAATGTGGCCGAACACAGTGTTCAAGAGGGATATACATTTAATTTCGGAGAAGCTAGAATTTCAGCTCAGGTCAGAGATTTTTGGGACAGCATTATAATAGAAGCTTTTGAAATCAGAATAACTGATTCTTTAGTTAATAGTGACACTGGATACCAGCTTAGCGTGGCCTGGAACCCGGCTATCAAAATCCTGAAACAGCTTCATCTCGGTAATGAGCATAAGAAGGGATGACGTCATCGCACTGGCTCGGTTTTAGTCTTCCACCGTTGCCGCGGCACCGCGTAAACAAACAGTTGTTAAGTTATATTTTTGGATGAAAATGATGACAGAGTTAGATACTTTCAGAACGTCCCGTAATTGTGACATTTATACGTGGCTGGAAGCCCGAGAAGAATTTATTTAATCGAGAATATTATTGGATCTATTTGCCATTTCGTTGTGTGGTATTGGGAGCATCACTGTGTATTTTATTTTACTTAAAAATATACGTACAAATCAGGACATTCAGAACAGTAACATCATCAGTGGCGTAGGTAGGTCAATAAGGGCCCCAGTGCAAAAAAAATTATTTTGGGCCCTCAGGCCAGATGGACGACCTTTTTTTTGCTTTGTGTTGCTGGTAAAGGCCCCCTGAGCTGAGGATGGGGCCCTTGAGTTGTGCTTAGAGGCCCCCTGAGCTGAGGATGGGGCCCTTGAGTTGTGCTTAGAAGCCCCCTGAGTAGTGGTTGGGGGCACCTTGAGCAGTGAGAGGGCCCTTAGTGAGGGACTTCCTGTGTCTCAGGGGCCCCTTAGACGGCTGTACAGCTAAAAAAGAAAAAGTCGACATTTTGCCATGAAGACTCGTGGGCCTCTGAACTGCGCTTGGGGGCCCCCGGAGGTGCGCTTTGGGGCCCCCGGAGGTATGCTTGGGGGCCCCCTGAGCGTAGGGACCCCGGTGCATAGTAGCTAAGCCCCTGAACATCATTTAGATACAGCTGGACGAATATCAATTATAACGAAAAAATCCCGTGTCTTTGTCTCGAATCATGGTCTCTATTACAAAGATTGTCCTTCCTGAACCATCAAGGTAGCTGATATCACATAAATGCAATTGATTGAAGAATGATTAGCATGAACTTACCAGCTGCTAACAATTCCTTGCCACACATTCCGTGTTATTGAACTGTGATGATGCTTCTTTTGTTGTGGTCTCGGTTGAACTGCGTGCCTGGCTTATCTCTGAGCAAGACGTAATTGATATAGAGTTCAATCTACTTCAGTGGCATACAAGCCGTGGCCAAGCAATCTTTGTCCGAACAGCAGCCAGTTTATTATCTAAATACGATGCTAGCAAGACATACAGATAAGAGCAATTAGTCCCCGACTATCCAAAGTTCATCATCCTAAAAACATTGGCAGCTATTAAACTCTGACATTAACCACAACTCATTAACTACAGCCGACTGTCACATCAGTCATGTATGGAATGTTCATACAACAGGTCCAAGATTAGTGATTTTTTTATTTATGGCCATTTCAGAGTTCTGGAAAGCTAATACTATGCTATGGAATACCATAATTTCTATCACGAGATAGACTGTTAAAATGTAAGTAATTTCCTGTCTGAGTTTATGAAATTTATTCCTTTGACGTTAAAGAATAAGAGAGAAAAGTTAATTTATTACTAATTGCGATATAACTTACTTCCCCAGCGGCACGAACTCTACACACTTGTTTTTCCACTAAACGACTCCTTACCTTACATTCTTCGAGAATTAAAATTTTCAGCACCTTCCTCAATAAATCATCCAATAACACTAGTCTCCTACCTACAAATGAAACTTTTCCTGTTCCCCTTGAGCTTGAAATAAGAGCTAATTTATTTTCATTGCTCGCCCAATATATATTTACACCTCATTACTAATGAATGCTTTATACACACACATCAATAACTCAATCTCTTCCAATTATTCCCAATCCAGCTTTTCATGTCAGTTACCGATTGTGTTCAACGATAATTTCCACAACAAAATTAACTGCCGTCCTTTATACTCACTCGAACTATTGCATTTGATACCCGTTATCTGACTCTCATGCAATCGTACATTTTTTAAATTTTTTTTTTTTTTTTTTTTTTTTGATTGTGGCTTTACGCCTTGTCGATGATACCATTAGAGGGGGGAAGAGCAGGGGGCAAGAAAGGGGAAGGAATTCTGCCATGGCCATTTGAACCGATGTATCCCGGCATTTGCCTGAAGTGATTTGGGGAAACCATGGAAAACATAAATCTGGGTGCCTGGACGGGGATTCTAAATCACGTCCACTTCGCTTCCTTTCCTGATACATCCCCTCATCGCCCTTTCTGAAAGACCCAGGACCTAGAAACGATTCCGCACCGATTGCAAATTCTGCCATGTTAAATTGTTTACTCTTCCCGTGTGCAAACCACATAATTACAGAAAATCTTATATATATATATTTTTAATTTGCTCCTTTAATATCTTCCATGTTTGCTTTTAAATTTAGCTGGTTTCTTATTTGCAGAATACAGAAGACGATATCAACGTAAAATATCCACATCAGTCACTTAAACCTTTTTTTTTTTTTTGCTGATGGCTTTATGATCATCGACGAAAGGACTGGTGGCAAGGAGCGGGAAGAAATTCTGCCATGCTCTTTTTGAAGGAACCATCCCGGCATTAGCCTGGAGTGATTTGGGGAAACCATGCAAAACCCAAATCTGGATGGCCGGACGGGGATTCGAACCCACGTCCTACCGAATGAGAGGCCAGCGCGTTAACCGTTCACCCACCACGCTCAGTGTAAGGTTTGTTTGAATGACTATGGTGTGTGATCAATCCAATGTTTTGTTTCTGTTTTATGAAAGAAATGAAAGAAGAGAGAATATGAGGCCCAGTGCCACTCCATCAGGTCCGAAAGACACCACGGAGCTGTGATGTTTGCGATTCCCTATTGACGGATGACTAACCGTCAGCAGTGGACCAGTTTGGTATTTAGACCATGCGTTTAGTAAAAAATCTGTGAATTGTTCTGCACGGCGATTCAAATCAGCTAATCGTTATGCCTAACGCTAGACATCATCATGAAACTGTAATGACTTGAGCCAACGGGACAAGCCGTCTTCAAGACGAAGTAGTTCCCTGTCCCGCTGCATCGCCAGCTTTATTCCCCATGGACAATTTTTAGGGTGGAATTGGATGAACTTCTTATATGTGAGAAATCGCGAGAACATAATACCCTGTTCCCTCTCAACTGACGGCTCAGGGTCATATTCCCCTTGCCCCACTACTCACCTCACCACCCCCTCCTGTTGCCTTCCCCTCCAAGCACACCGCTATATCCAGGCACACGGGGGGCAAATTTGACATCGGGCACACGTTCCCCTACCGCTTGTAGGGGTAAGGGCATCGGAGTGGGGATGGAACAGACTGACCTTGAGCCGCCCCTATAAACTGAACGGGCTCTATGACACAATTTTAAATTTTTACATCACTAGATGCTATGAAAAATGTGTGTGAAACATAGAAGTAATAGTTTTTCGTCAGTTTCATAACACGCAGTACGCAACGTTGCCCCACATTTTAATATTTAGGATAATTAATCCAGATGATTGTATTTACTAATTATTCTCTTAGCTCAAATGAAATTCTAATTCAAGCAAATTTCTTATTTCAATTTATTTATTTATATCGTAGTTGGCTTTAAATTTGATTTCATACATCCACGTTTTTGTACTTTGCATATGGTTTTAATCTCCATCGACGACAAGGCCATTAGAGTGGTGGGGCAATGAATGGGAAGGAATTCGATCATGACCTTTTGAAGAAACCTGCAGTGATTTCGGGGTACCTGGGAAAACAAAAATAGGATGGATGGACTGGGATTCGTGCCCAGGTTCTCCAGAATGCAAGACCAGAGCGTTTTCGCTTACCCACCACGCTTGATCACTATTTTATTTTGTGAATTGGCGTTTAGTTATAAAACATATATGAAAATGAAGAAGTGCTTGGAGAATCAAATCGGCAAACAAAATTACAATGTATTTCTGTCTTTAAAAAATTTAGATAATGATTCCATACACAATGCAAACAATCTCCTGCTTTAAAAGTTACCGAGTCTATTTTAAATGAAACATATTGTGACATAGTGGTAAATTAAAAGTTAAAATGATTTATATATATAAAGAATAAAAAGAAAAGAATACAAAGGTTAAATATTGTTTGCCCAGAGAGGCTTTAAATTCTCTGAAAAAGAATTGAAGTTAGGTGAGAATTGTTGAGTAGAGGAAACAACCAAGACAAGGTTGATTTAAAAGCAGCTTAAAAGTTAAATTGAGAGATCTTGAGTAGGAACAAACCTGCAAATCTTGGGATGTCAAGGTTGTCTCAAACACGGTCGTTATTGATATTAGAGAACTTTTTAAACAGGCAAACGAAAGAAATAAACTGCAAAAGATTATAAACGAAATACAGTCTACAAATTGTATTTATTTTAATTACAAAGATCGACGTCACATTTATATGCGACAATATTTCGAGCATTTATTTGCAATGATTCATCCTGCAATTTCTTAGCAGAGTAAGAAAACAGAATGTTCAGTCCAAAAGTCTATAAGCACAAGTGCTATAAGTAGACAGATATGAGCCCAAACATATGGCAAAAGATTTATATAGAGTAACGCCTACCAATGAGAAATTTTGCGTAAATCATTTGCTTATTGCACAAGTTACCATATTCATAAAATCTACTGTGAAAACACACACACACAGACACACACACACACACACATACACACACACATCGGCAAGTAGATATAAATTATTTCTCCCTGCAACAAACCGTAAAGATAAGCTGGATTCTAAAAACCACTACCTGTTTCGTCATGTCCGCTGTTGTAACAGAGAAATTCCGTGAAGCTCTCGTGTAATGAAAGAGCAACGACCCCGCTGTCAGAATTCAGCTCCAGGATGAATGGTGAGCGTATCGGATCATGTAGCTTTTTGCTGGCGTTCTTTAACGAGAGGGCACGACCTTTCCACTTTCGCTTTCACCTGCCCCGCACTTTCTGAAGTCCTGCTAGCGGCAAGTAGAATGGAGGATTTATTAAAATGCTCGGCGACTTTAATAATACGGACTTGAGTTCACTTTCCTTTGCAGCAGAAAAATACTTTCACCAATAAAAATGTGTGCCTGGGTGGCATCCAGAATTTTGTTTTGTTTTGTTAGAAACATGGCGTTAATGCTCTTAGTGTTTTGGTATGTTGGGGGTTAGAAAGATATAAAAAAAGAACTGTTGAATATGTGACTAGCAGACTATGAAGCTTTATTAGCTTCTTTGTGTTTATTATTTTTACTGTTTTTTTCTTGTTTTACATTTTGATACGGTGTGAAATACGTACAGTGTTACAGTAATAAGAAAGCAATGATATACCATAAAGAGCTACACAACTGTTTTGTTAATTCTCACTTTCAATAAATACTTAAATACGATGAAAAACATATAAGTTAATCGAAAGATGAAATTAAGCAGTCTTGACTTAATTTATAAGAGCTGTTATCGTTTTCAGTATTATGAAATAGATATCCAGATATACAAGCTAAATATTAAAATTGTGCATTAAAATACTGTGTTGGCCATTATTAGTTCCACCAGCTGCAACTTACCCTGCAAGGACAGGCGAACATGAATATTCATGATTAATTGACTTTCGGGTTATGCCGCGTTGTTTATTTCATTACCTAAGGTTTCGGCTGGTTTCCTCCAGCCTTCGTCAGAGATACTGTTTATGTTGACATAGCAACTAGCGCCAAGCATCGCAGAGTAAAAGGCCGCTATCTTCGTTGATGTTGTTGGTATTTTTTTAAAATTTCTGCTGCCTCTTTCACCCGTCGGGGCCACCATTGGTCTTCTCTCCACAGTAGCCTCGTTTCTTGAAATTTTACTTCATGCCCGGTATTAATAGCATGGCGGACTACGGCGGATTTGTCGCTGTTGTTATATTTGTAGTGGCGGATATGTTCTTTAAGTCTCTCCGCCACAGTGCGACCTGTCTCGCCGATATAAACACTGCCACAGCTGCAGGGGATTTCGTAAACACCCATAAGCTGGTGTGGGTGTAATTTGTCTTTTACCTTTGTCAGTGACTGACCAAGTTTGCATTTAGCCTTATATACTATTCGCACCTCCACCCGCTTTAACAGTTTCCCAATCCGGTCTGTGATACCCTGTATGTATGGGAGACAGGCGAATTTTGTTGACTCATTAATATCATGGGATAAGTTGACGTCTCCCATAGGTTTTTTGGGTCTTAAAACACTCCTGATGTCAGATTCACTATGAATATTTGTCATCGCCAGTATATTATTTCGCTCGTTTTTTCCACTGTTTTCCTAAGCGGTGCATTCGTTATGAAAACAAGTCATAAATTTTTCACCCAAAATTTATTTTAATTAAACTTTCCTCGAAACTTTTTATCTCCTTATCATTATACCACAGTACTGACTTATCACATAGTGTAAATTCAAGAGTGGAAGATTTTTGCTGAGTTTCAACCCAGAATTCAGGATCAATCTAGGGAATGGGGTACCTATTTATACTGCGTAGTCAATAGATAACATTTTAATTATCTTTCCTTATGGCGTATTATAAGAGTTACTTTTTTTTGCTTATAGATTTCCGCCTCGTCGACGCCGAGGTCATTAGAGGAGGGAAAGGATGGGGGGGGAGGGCAAGTAAGGGGAAGGAATTCGGCCATGACATTTTGAAGGAATCATCCTGGCATCCGCCTGGAATGATTTGGGGAAACAATGGAAAACCCGAATCTGGATGCCCGGACGGAGATTCTAACCCGCGTCCTGCCGAATATGATGCTAGAGCTTTACCACTCACACACCAAGCTCGGTTTTATAGAACATCGAATACAGATAACAAAATAATTATATAGGGACCTAAAAGTATCATTTTTCAGTCACAGTTTAGCAATTAGGTTAGTCTTTGTACGTAATGCGCAGTTTGCATAAGACAGTGTTAACTGAAATATAGAACATGTTTGTACACCCGAAAAACGCTTTCGCATGTAACACTATTGTACATTTTAATTAAATTTGGAGTGTATAATAATAATGTAAATTTAAGGAAAAGTCGAATGTGAATTGAAATTAATTTAAAAAAAAATCAATTACCTCTCGTCGTGGTAGAACCTAGTTGAATAGTTATACCACGCAAGTCTGTAGGATGTTATATTCATTTGTATAAAAATTGCTCTGCAAAAACAAAGACAGGCAACTATTGGATGGTGAATTAGCGAACAGCAATATAAATAACTCTTTCTTTATCTCGCATTTCATTGCGAACTTAATGGCTCATGTACCATTAATGTGCTATGTTCAGCCTTCAACTATGTCTGTAATGAAATAGTATACTGCATTCCTCCACCCATTTAAAGGGTTCCTAAATACCACCAGATACGTTTGGAGAATAATAATACACATAAAGCGCTTAATTTCTGTTTTCTCCCAAACCATCACTGCAGTAACATATTGCAATAGTGAAAATATTAATCAAAAACCTCAGCAGATATGCACGTATTGAGCTTACTTAAGGCATGTTACATATTGTCAGTATGGTGCCTGTGAATACTATTTTTAGCAAAAATGTCACAAGTAAAAGTGATCTGTTTTTTCCTTGATATAAATGACTTTCGGTAATTACTAATCAGTGGCGAAGTTTCGTAGTTATCATTTCAATGTCAACCGAGCTAATTAGCTTTCGTGTTAAACAAGTGTTCGTTATGCTAAATTCTTCCTGAAGTTTCACATCCATGTAGCGGAGGGCCATTGAATTGAATTGAATTTAATATCAGTGGAGAGTATTCTCCGGTGGAAGTTTTCCTGATCTATTAACCCCATTCTTATTATTTTTTATCCATTATCTTGTATGCTCTGAGTTTTAAATTCCTCCACAAATCTACTTTTGACATTTACGAATTTTAATTTCCTTCATTGTTTTCAGTAAATTATTTATCACTTCCGTTGGTAATTTGTTCCAATCCGTGGCTCCCTTACACACAAAAGAAAAGTTTCTAATTTACTTATGCATGAAATCGAGTGACAGCTTGTGTCCATCATCATATTTTCCTTCTAATCAATACTCCTAGTTCTTTGACCAATATCCCGACAAGCCCCACCACCAACATCTGCCTTAAACACTCCCAGCACTCTCTTCCAATGACTACCAATCCAGCTCTTTTATCATATTAGTTAGCGACTGGAACCTGCGATAATTTCAACAGACAAATCCAGCTTTCTCCTTTGCACGTCCTCCAGCTCCTATATTAGATACCCAAACTACACAACCATATTCAAGGAATGATCTGACCGAAGTTTTATAAACCAGTTTCCTCTTATCTCTGGTATTCCTTTCTCATCCTACAATCATATACAACCTATAGTTTTTTTTTCTGTGTACGTAATAAGCTGACTATTCTTGGCATTTATCTTCATTCCATGTTGACCTACCCAGTTCAGTTAGAAATACATATTACAGCCCATATTTCGTTATGTACAGTTTGGTTAGTACATTTTTCTTGTCGTAATTCTGTCGACCGATTTGAGACGAGCTCTCCGGATACATTAAAAAAAAAAAATGTCTTGAAATATCTGCTTCGTACATCCTATTTCTTCTGTTCCTCTATACTTATATTTCCGCTGTTTTCTCCACTAAAAAATTAACGAACCCACATGCTTTACAATGTGATTAATTTTAGACTTCTTCAGAAATGTATTTACCAGTCCGTAATTTCCAGAATACTTGAAGAGCCTTAAAAGAGTCATACCCTCGGGCAAAGACGTGGACTCCTTGTAAGGACGCGCAAGGTCACCTTGTTGGCTCGTTTGCTGTGGGTATTTCCCACGAGATCTCACGCCCGCAGGAAACAAGCGACGCATCTCCGCAGACCAAAGGTTACTGTGTCGACAAGTGTACCAACCAACGCGTCGTCAAGGACTCTTCACTCGAGTCTCTGTCTCCGTGGCCACTCACAAGTGATCTTGACACTAATTCTCCATTACGTAGCACCTCGTTTCTCTACTTGAGCACAGAAGAATAGCTTTCACAACGTGTTCAGAGCACCGAATCATTGTGCCACTTTCAACTTGAAAATATGCGTTGGTATTGATGCCCTGACAAATATTTAACGAAAGAAAAACTTTCATTGACCTTTCTCTGTTCCGTATTTATCCTTTCTAGCAATTATATGTCACGTCCATATGTTAATATTTATAAATATAACTAATGAAGTTATTTATTGGTATTACGAATTATAAATATACAATACTAATACTATTTTACGATTATCTCTGAAAGCAAGGTGTATCTGGTTGATTTAGAGTGGAGAATAAGAAATAATCTGAAATAAGAATATGGCAGCAGCGTGAATGAAGATGCAGAAATTGTAAAATAGTTTAACTGAAAATGGAAAAACAATTGAATTGTATAAAGTTTATTACTACAGTGGATGAATAAGTCACGCAGAAGTGGAAGTTATAAATTACTTTGTGATTAAGGTACGAAAAGTTGTGAAATAAAAGTCATTTATAGTTTAACTTGCGAAGGTATTGATTAAAACATAAACTATGAGTATTTGGGTAAAAGAGGATAAACAAGACAAGGTAGACAACTATAAAAAAAAAAATCCAGATATATTTTTCGGTGCTCAAGTAGATAAACGAGGCGTTACGTAATGGAGAATACAACAATTTTGAAATTGTAACTGAGAGATAATATGATAAATCATCTAAGTCTAAAACGAGAAGATAAATGTTCTCGTCCTGGCTGGGAACGACCAAAAAGACATACTATGGTAAAAGTAAATTAATAATAATTTGTTTAAGACACCGTCATAGAAAGGAAAAGCTTGATAACTGCATATAAAACTAAATATAAACGAGTAATTTCTTTCGAAACAAAATTGATGATAAAGAACACAGCAACCAGTCACATTTGTTGTAAATATCTTTATTAAACCATTACCGGTTTCAAGAACAGTTGCTCATCGTCAGATGGTTTGCATTTAATTCACATCTGCAGCGTATTTGTGCGTCCTATAACGACAAAAATTGTTTTTGTTGAATAAGAGCAACCTGTAACTTGCATCTGCAGATGTGAATTAAATGCAAACCATCTGACGATGAGCAATTGTGCTTGAAACCGGTAATGGTTTAATAAAGATATTTACAACAAACGTGACTGGTTGCTGTGTTCTTTATCATCAAATTTGATTTAACAGTCTCGGAATTCCACCGATCCATCATGGACAAAATATTATTAGTCTTTCGAAAAAGTTTTGTTGAACTGTATCTCATGTTGAGTTCAGGAAAGGTAGGTTAAATCTTCCTCTGACGTCTTCAATTCTTGCTGCGACAAGATCGATATACTTTAGTACTCCGAAGGAGAAACATTTATCGTCATCATCACCGATCAAACAAACTCTTACAAAGTTTGTTTCTGATCGTTCCTGTATCTTTTCATAAACCATTGCAGATTGTCTTTCGCAAGGAAACCATGTGCACTTTGGCATTCACTAGTAACTGAAAATCATCTTTGTCGTGAGGAATAAAATGTCTCCTCAGTACTATTTACATAAAGTAAGAAGTAAAGTGAGTTCAAAATTATCTTTCCAGAAGCCAGAGTTTAACCGCCAATGTTCCAAGAGCGAGAGTTAGAACATAATCAAGCCTGCATTCCTATGCCTACCCTAACAAAAACACTCACCACAAATACCAGATAAACTAGTTTCCAGAGCTGCATTATACTGTTTGCGGTACATACTTTTAAGCTTACGGTATCTTCCCATATGTTACCTATGGAAATACAAATCATCCATAGCAGGACCCTCTTCATGCAAAATAATCCAGTTCTTAAGGGAAAATTCGGATCTACGAAGTTATCAAATAATGATCGAATAAACCTATAAAATAACCTAGATTTGAATGAAATGCCACGATGAATCATTTTCTCTGTAGTTACATTGAAAGTTTCTTAAACAAAGAGAGATATGAAATTAAGGATAGATCAAAAACCTAATTCGTAATAACCAGCGTTTTTTTTTTTTTTTTCTTTGCAGTAAATATAATTACAATCATGTTAACATCTTAGAGCTCGAAAATCGAAATAGTGCTTTGATTACTGCATCGAATATCTACTAACAGTTAAATCGGAGAAATCTGTAAAACATTTTTGCAGGTTATAATTGACAGGATATTTTTTTAACCTCACATGGATTCTATATGATTACAAGTCGCTATACGCTGACAATGTCTGACCTTACAATCTAAATCTTTATGAAAATCGTTTAATTCTTTCTAGATCTCTAAATCAGTAACAGCCAGGATCAGCTGTTACCTAGTTCGTTTAATTCATTTCACTGAAATAATATTGTGAACACAAACGATGTTAAGAATAGAATGAAACATGTAGTGCAGAAGTAACCAGTACCGCAAGTCTTCATTGCAAATTTACAGAAGTTTTAAAATAGTTACACAGTGAAATAACAGATTTATACGCTGGACCTGGACACCTGGACAGAGATGATCTTTATAGGATATTTTCTCACTTTAGAAAAAATATTATATCGGGGTTCAAAATATAAAGAAATTTGAATAAAATATGAGAAGTTACAATTAGGTTTAAATTATTCTCCTGACAGAAGTGAAAACTTAAAACTGGGAAAATCTTACGCACAACACGTCATACTTATAGTTACAGATATACTGCTAACATTAGCATGTCGGTGACGCGAACTTATAAGATTTTATCTTTACAAAAATCGCCCAACGCCTCTAAAGAAATTTTCACTTAAAAAAAAAAAAAAAAGTTTCTACGATTGTGGATTCGATCCCTTAACTTTCCATTGTACAGCGTTTTACCACTTCACCTAAGGGGACCACCAATGGCTGCGAAATTATAAGATCTAATTCGAGCGATTAATGTCAGATATTTTACAAAATAAAAATTATGGGGAAGATAGTCAAAAAACTTTATGTAGAAACGATATGATAAGTATAACTTCCATGAGGACGCATCGTAATAAGGTATATATATCTTTCAGTCAGGTATGTACAATGTATGTATTTGTGTATATGTGTGTACACAGGCCGCTGCGCGCGCGCCAGTAAGTATATATATATATATATATATATATATATATATGAACAACACTCTCAAAGAATGAAGGAAGTTTGGAAGCAAAGAAAATTAAATACAAAGAAACATAGCCAAAGTTGATTTATCGTACCCTCCAAAAGGGTTATTCGGAATAATAATAATAATATATATATATACTTTCACTGTTGTATAGGAGCAACATGTCATACTTACAGCTAGAGATACACTGACGCGAACCCATAAGATTTTATCAATCCAAAAATCACCTAAAGAAGTTTTCACTTAATAAATAAGCTACATAGAAGAAGTGAAAGAAATTGCATACTATGATTTAATGAGGTATATTCTAAGAGGCAGTTCCGATTAAGAGGTAAACTTTTCACTGCCTCTCGAAAATATTGTGGAGTTCAGTTTCTCAAACTTCATTTTACAACACAGCAGGCTCTTTTTCCTCAAGGTACAGCGCATGTGCTGTACGTCATAAAATCCGAGTGTAGAAAACTTCTCAATCGCCAGAAAAATTTACGATCGGCACAGCCGGCGACCTGTTAAGCCTTAACGAGGAATATGTCGATAATGTCGAGAGCCAGCTTGGCCAACTTCTCAGCTCCAAGTCGTGACTCACCGGGCTCCTGACACAATACGGCAGACCTCCACAGAGCTGCCAGGGCGCGAGATTCATGGGATATTCATCGCGCTTAGTGGTGGCGCCCACACCTCCAGTTCTGTTGTTGGCCAAGCCGGTGTTTGTTTCCACAGACGAGTATTCGCCGCCTCCTCCGTCTATTGTTCTTCACCGCGCGGAGGACACGCACGGGTACAAGGTCGTTCCCCAGAGGACGGTGACAGTCGTCTGCATTCCGCAAGCAGGTGCGTAGGCAAACACGGAGCCGACTCGTGTCGAAAACAAAACAGCTGAACCGAACGTAACTACGCAAAATACCGAGGCGACGAGAAAGGTTTTTTGGCCATTCCAATTTGACAGACTCTTTTGTTGATTCTTGCATTCCTTACAGATGGAATACAAGGTGCGTTTACAAAGTTTCAGGACCAGTCTCAGAACAAAAAAATTTACTAAATACTGTACACAGAGCTTAAGGTATTCGAAATATGATCCTTGGGTATCAACACAACGCTGCCAGAGTTTTTCTCCATTGTTCATCGGCTTCCTGGAACTCTTCGCGCGGAATGCTGTCAAAGGAACTCGTCGAAGCTGCCTGGACCGCTGGAATCTCTTGGTTCGGGTGAACAAAAAGAATTCGCAGGAAGCTAGGTCGGGGCTGTAGGGTGGCTGTGGCAGTGTTGTCACCTTGAACTTGACTAAAAGTTCGGTGCCGGCGAGCGACGTGTGAGAGGACGCGTTGTCGTGGTGAAGAACCCAATTCTTTTTGGTCTCCGAACGGCCGTGGTGGACTCGATGGTGGAAACGATGGAGCACTTCGGAGTAAAACTAACCTGTGTTTGCGCACTTCCATCAAATTTTTATGAATTTGGCTTGTTGAAGGTCTCCCAGCAAGGTCAAAAACGTCCTCGCTGCCACATTTGAACCGCTTGTACCACATGAAAACTATCACGTGACATGGTTTCTTCTTTATGGGCCTCCTGAATTATACCAAAAGCCTCCGTAGCAGAGAACTTTATCTAATGACGCTGGATTTTCGACTTTCCGAGTTTCCGACAGATGTCACTGGCGCACGCATTCAAGCCACTAGTGCACTCATCTGCGTCACTAGTGATCTGCTCACTCTAGCGTCTGGAGGCACTGCCGCTGGTGCAGTCGGTTAGCTCGCACCACTTTGCAATTTTTGGCTAGCTTATGAAAATATGAAATTTAGTTCGCCAATTACACCACAAATGCTTCCAGACATCATTCCTGAAACATGTTGGGCTATCTTCAAATGTCTAAAACACTAAGGAAGATAAAAAAACACTGCAAGTATTACTTCCTGGTCCAATTACTTGCAAATTTCGAGCAAAACATGAAATCCTTCTTCCGCATTTTGCGGTTTATGTAGTTTTGTGTTTGTCCCAAAATTGGGGTATATTCTTATAAATTTTGAAAATATTCGTCAACAACTCTTTAGACAATTTTTACGACACACACAACTAATGGCACGAAACGCACTCGCTGCCTGCTCCAAGCCGACTGGGCCGAAATTGTCTCAATCGCCCTACGCACGTCTCAATTTGCTCCCTGTCTGCATAGACAATCTGTAAATTGTTTGTGGGGCCCTGCCAATCTCCCGATATCGGCAGCAACAGAACCCCGACCCAAATTGGATCATCTGTAGGCGCTGTAAGTGCAGTGGAGTGTAGAAAATGCAGACTCACCTTGAGCCGCCTCTGTTAACTGAACCGGCTATAGTCATAGTTCTCCTCATCATATAACGTCGCTTTTGTACTGGAAATTCGTTTACATTGTTAGCTGAAACGTTGAGAAGTAATTTAGTTGGAAGTAACCACCTTTTGCTTATTCCTAGCGTTTTGTCGCTGTTCTGAAGACCCGTTGTTACCAAACCGTGGCTATAACAGCGTTTACCTACCGGCCGCTAGAGGGCCGGCAAGAAACATTAGTGAATGTTTTCACTTGTTTTGTGAGTGGGCAGTTTTATTTTATTTGTGATTTCTCTGGACTGTGAAGTCCAAATTAGGAACTGACCCAGAATTTGTATAGACGATCACGGAAAAACAGCCTAAAACACCAATTAGGATTCCCCTATGTCGGTATGCGCTTGCGCCCGTTGAAGCTGTTAGAACTATCACTGTGGCCATGAAAATTGGCGGATGAGTGCAACAGCGCTGTTGCCGTATTTCGGAACATTCTCGCTTAACGCTCTCTCTCTGATACTAGAAAATGGCAACGCTGAGCGTCCTGTGTTGCCTAGTATCAACGCACAAACTATTATTACAAGCTAACAGGTAAATTTAACTGTTAAGTGCACGATTTGGCAACTGCGCGTTTGAAGCCGTCCAGCAATACTTCTGGACACAGCTACCATTTGGCAACGTTTAACTCACAGAGACAAATTGGCGGGCATTGTTTTTCATGAACACTTGACTCTATACTAAAGTTACCAATAGTCTCCTCTTTATAACTATAGGGTACAGAATCTTCAAACCTGGGTGACTTGATTCTGACTCAGAAAATTAATGTTATACATTCGATTTTTTAATGGTTCGTTTAACGGGCTGGGCTAGGTCACGTCATTGCTGGGTGCTCTAGACTTCATGAGTGCCTGTCCACCATAAAGGAAGGAATTTGGGGATAAGAAACGGGAAGGAATTTAGTCATATCCTACTAAGGGAACCATCCCTGTATTCGTCTGGAGTGATTTCGGGACACCGAAATCAGGATGATATATTCACCTGGCGCTTATGTATGAGAGGCTTATGTATAACAACGAGGCACCCTAATCACAGGAGTCTGCCCTGTTGAATGCGAGAGTCTCATCCATATTAATTTTTAACTAATGCTTCTCCATAGTATAAAAACAAATATGAGAAAACCTAGCCAGGAGATTGCGCTGTAAACAACCGTTATGACGTGCTCGATAAACAACGTATCTTATGTCGTGGTGACAGCGCTTCGACCTTTCAGTGTGATGAAACATCTACACGCAAGAGCTTCTGGCTCTTAACCCATTCACAAAACAGCAAAAACTTATTTTACAACTCAGATTAATTTATCTGGGGAAGAGCAGATCCGTTTAGCATTACATATGACACAAACTCATCACTATTAATAACTATACGAAACGTATATAGGAAATTTTATAGTGACTGTCACTTACTGCTTGTGCATTAATTGTGCCTCAGGGGTCAAGTCGTGTTCCACTGCTGTTCCTAATATGTATAAATAGTCTCTCACTGCTATTAAATAAAGGTATTAGTAAATATATAATGTTCTTTAGGGCCCACATTAATATGTCTATGAGTGTCACACCACAAATTATGCTGAAATAATACACAAGTGATTTAAGGCAAACAAACTAATATTTGGTGTTGAAATGACACGTTTCAGTTAGTCATGAAATAAAGGATCAATGAAAGAAGTTATACGATTTCCATAATTTTGTGTGTAGCTAACTTTATCGGAAACCGATTTTCGCAATTTCTTGTAAAAGCTTTTTTTTCCGACCTTTCATTAAGGATAATAGTCAGAATAGCTGACTCATAAAAAAAAAATTTTTTACTTGTTCATTCCATACTGACTTTAAGTATCTCCTTCTGGGAAATTTTTTCACATATGCAGTAGTTATTTAAAACATAAAAAAGGTTTTAAGAATTATTTACAGTATACGACAACGTGTACTGTGGAGAAATTTCATTAGAAATCTAAGAACTAATATCAATGCTAGCAAACGAAATATTCCAACTTTACCAACAAATACCTGCAGCTTTACTTCACTAAGTCCAAAGAGACAGCTTCTGTTCAGAAACCTATTTGATACTAAGAAAGAATTTTATTCCTGGAATCCAGGATCTATATTGCATGAATATCAATGTATCATCTGGGGTAAGAAAGAGAAGATGAAAAAGTTGTTCAGAATACAGATGTCGTGTATTACTCATAGGAACTGTGTGGAAATGTAGCAATGATGTTCAATTGGAAATTTGGGTTAAATGTTTGTAGTTGGCAGTGGAAATTGTTTGTAGTTTTAGGACGCTAAGACACGAATCCGTTGTTAATTGGTAGTATTACGAGTTTTAACAATGTCATGTGCTGTTCCACATCTCCGAGACCGTTCTCAAATTGGACCAAAGTGAGCATATATACTCTAATCCAATAGTGCAATGATCTGTAACACTTCCCTCTGGCACCTTCGATAGACGGATCATTCCGTATTTAGCCTGTACATTTTTAGGTTGGAAATACGTCACACACTTGATAACTGTGAAAGCTAAAAGAGATTTTTATCTTTGTTATGCTTCGATAACAACTACCATTTTACTAACACTGCAGTTGTTAGGAATACCCGCATTTGCCACTGGAATGATATGAGTTGCTACTGTCTGCCACATTCCCTATTATCAAAGTTAATGTTAAAAAGGGTGGAAAATATCTTAGTCTGGTTGTTCTCTCATAACAGCTGACTACGGTGTATCATTAGTAGTCTTATCGCATACAAGTACCATTATTCTGTAAATCAGAAAAGAGAAGGAAGGACGGTGACTTTTTATCGTTTTTCATTTTGAGAGTTAAGCGTATACTAACGGATAATGTAAAGAAAACTTTAAATTAGGTACTTCTTTTCAATAACGACAAAAATATTCATATCTGGAACCAGAACCTGTCGTGACTTTCTTACGTTGTAAGGATTACTATTTTATTTTTTCACATGTCTAAATAGCATCTAGCTCTAAGGATTGCAATGTGCCGTTTTCAATCCCGCATGGCATTTGCGGGATTGGCGACAATCCCGCGGAATGCTGCAGGATCCTCATAAGTTTTTAAAGTGTTATAAAATTAAAGTAATAAATATTTATTTAATTGATTAATAAAAATCACGTGCCAAAAATCTGCCCCCGTCCCTCCCTTTAGCTTCCATGATAAGGGCTGAAAACTAATTAGAGCGTAGGAAAATCTTCATAACAACGCCGTTAATTGCTGGCAGTGACATAATTGCTTTGTTGTGTTCATTTACGATTGAATGTTTTAAAAATAGTACTGTGAAAACTTGCTGTAGTGTGTAATCAGCTATACTGAGATCTCACAGTACGTTTTGCATTATTTCATGATTGGTAATTGTAGATTACTCTTTTAACATTGCGTTACAATTATCACAGACATGTAACTGTTGTCGTTTGCTTATGAGCAGTCACCATTTTTACTATAACCGGTGTCCTAAATCCATCCCATCTGAAATTCTCAAATCCATTACTGGGACGGATTTAGGACATCGTAATTGATGAAACATATATATTAAACTGAAAGTTTTACCGAGAAAATAACAGTTTAGAGAAGGACATAAGGTTGCAATAAACCTACCAGCAAGGGAAAATAGCATGTTCACAAAGTTTCATCTTCCGGAGCCGGTACACCATTCCTGGTAAAAGAAAGTCCCCATACGACGAGTTTGAAAGCCTCTGTCGAAAAAAAACAAATGGCCGTTGAGCATCAGAAGAAACAACCACAGTCAAATGTCTACCAATCAGGTTAGCTCAAGCGATGAGAATGTATCATGTCAAATTAGTGGAAAGCGTTTTTACCAAAACAAGCGAAGAGAGAAATTGATCATGTGTTCAAAATGCTGCCAGTGGTGCCACGAGATGTGCTATTCTTCAAAAAAAGTGAAAACTTTTTGTTTTTGGCTGGATGGGTAAATACTTATGTTTTAAAATATATAAACATGTTGTTACATTAACAAATATATCCGAAACCTGTATTAATTCAACTTTCCTCAAATAATAATAATAATAATAATAACTGGAACAGGGGGACCGAATTAGAAAACCTTTTTTTTTTCGAAAAATCAAAACTTGCATTCTTTTCATTATTTAATATTTTATCTTAAAAAGACTTACTTAGTGTAAACACAGTAACAACACTAATAGGCAGTGAGTTGAGTCCCTTAAATATTTTTTAAAATTATTAATAACTCTAAACGATTTTTGACGTTTTTATTTAAGGGGACAGTATACGGGAAGCCTCCTATAGTTTATTCGCGAATGTTGAGATAGCGTTGAGATAGCGTAAACGTGCCATTTCACTATGTTTCTGCCGTATGGAACGAGAATGTAGTATATTTCGGTAGGATCTCGCCAACCTCCCCGGAGCGACAAGAATTGCCCACATGTCGATACTGCGAGAGGTCGATATCTCGGCAGAGGCGGGCGACGCGACGCCAGTAATGGGATAGCGCTGCGATTCTCATTATTCGGAATCAAACGGATTCCAGAGGCGGCCGGGGGATTGGGCTGTCCGTCTGTCTGTACTGCTCATTTAATCCCTGGAGCAGCGTTCCCGACGGGAGCCCCCAAAGAGAAAGGCGAGGCAGCCAATTACAGCAGCTGAACCGACTTGACTTCTCAGCCTACCTGCACGCAATACTTCCGCCTGTTCATATACCTATACTCCTTACCATAACAAGTTAATATTTGTTCCATTCTTTTCATCTTCCCAGTAAACAAATTAGTTTCAGTCAGGCACGGCACACAATGTGTATCACACCATAGTTTTTTTCGAATACAGGTTTCCTGAAAACTGAGAAATCACAAAACTGCTTTGTTGATTTTTCTGATGCATGAGTTTCGTCTGCAGTTTTTTTTTTTTTTTTTTTTTTTTAATAATGGCCTTTGGTCATTGCGACCATTTAGCCAGCTCCAATTTGTTTTTGTACAGAGAATTGTATTAGGCTCTAATCATGATATTGTGGACACTACAGTGAGGACAACACAACACTTAATTAAAACCACCCATGCCCGCGGCCGGACTCGAACCGGCGGCCCTTGCAATGCGAAGCCAGCGCGCTAGCCACTACACTGCCAGGGCTGGCCGTCTGCAGTTCAATGTATTACACATCCAATGAATCTTATCGTAATGGAGGCAAGTACTTATAAACTTTCGGCTTAAATATTTTATCAAGCAAATGGTGTCAACGATAACAGGAAACTGCAATGGGGTACTTCACTAATTTTGGGCGTCTACTATAATCCAAAAAATGTTATTTCGTGAAAAAACAAACGGAAAAGGGCAAAATATTGCATTTTTATGCGCTGATTTGAATATTGGCGCCAAAACGCTCGCAGCTGTCATGGACTCTCTTGTGACGTCACATCTCTGCTCGTGCCGGTGTAAACAAACGGGCGGTTTGCTTATTTCGTGGATAAAATTAGTTCTATGGTTTACAAGAGGTGTGTAGTGCCTCAGTGAGTAAACACAACATTTAAGCCACCAAAGAAATTGTTTTTTTTTATTTCCACACAAAGAAAATATGCCGAAAAAGTGCCTAAAGCTTGCACGACGCGACTTAACGGATTTGCCTACAAAGTCTTCAATATATTTTTGTGAAGTCTACTTTGACGTATGTTTTGACTTAATATTTTACTATGTTTGATAAGCTAGGTACCTCAATGTATTGTTAAGTAAAAAACTTAAAATTTTATCGATAAATAAATTACAACTTCAGACGTTAAAACGCCATTCGTTGTAAATGCGTGGAAAGTTTTTACTTGTACAGTTGTTAAACAATATGAAAAATCACATGAAGTATTATAGGCAGCACTATCATAACTGTGGCGCCGCAATTTGATGATGAATTCTTACGTAACTCCATGAAACAAACCGAATGTAAAGAATTTATTTTTTTTTATATATTTATCGAGATATTACACGCTAGGTAGCGTCCATACACCACGTAGCACATCTCTAGGGGTAGAGGTGGGGGGGAGGGGAACAGTTGGATTGAAAATTACACTGGGCTTCTTCGGGGAGAGGGCGGGGAGGGTCTGAGCCAAACCACGTAACTTACCATTTATATCGTTTGTCACAGTTAAAAAAAGCACAGAAAACACATCAGCATGTAAATATTTATTTCCGTCCTTTAATTATCTCCATATGTAATTTACGGTAGTCTGACAGAAGAAAATAGTTAAAAATGTCTTCTGGAATCAATAGGAATAAAAGCTACGTGTCACGCTGGGGGATGAGTGTGTGTGTGTGTGGGGGGGGGGGGGGTTAAAGGCTTAATTAAGCCTCATCAGGCTGTGTGGGAGAAGGGGTTCAAAGGAGGCCAAAATGGAGCTACATAGTTTATTGACGCTTCCTAGCTGTTGTCCGCAACATCATTTATGTGTACTGTTAATTTTAGTTTTAATTTCAACATGTCATGGTTAACACACAGCCAGCAAAAAAAAAAAAAAAAAAAAAAAAATAAAAAAGAAGGTTGTTTAATAACTTCGTAGGAATTGCTGAAATCATTTCAATTATGAGAATTAACAAAATTCAATTAGTAGTTCTAGCGCGAATCAAAAATGGATAATAATTTGTGGTCATTTTTATATTAAATTTATCAATTTTCAGAGTTCATATAAAATATAATATTTTACTTCCGTGGCAATTATTCGCAATTCAATTAAAATCCTGCCAACAATTCTTGAATCTCGTTCTACGAAAAATGGATACCAATTTATGAAAACTTTTATCTTAAATTTCTCAGCTTTCAGTCTTCACATTAAAATCAGTCATACAATATTTTACACTGAAGTCCGGGGACTTAACATTATTTGAAGACGCACCAAAATTTAAAAAGATGTATGAAATCTCTCAATCCAAACACACAGTCAGAAACAAATCTTAAAAACTGTTGATTCCGTTTCTACAGGTCCATTAACAATAGGTCACACTCATTTTTTTTTCTTCAAAAATATCTTAATGTGCGTATTTTTTTTGGTTACAGTCTTATTATATGCAAACCTGATGCACTTAACAACTACGCATGGATCTATGGCTATTGATTTTAATCTACACGGTGAAAGAGTTGACCAGCTCACCAAGGAAATTATTTTTCGTTGGGAAATGGTGTTATATTCAGTTTTCCCGTGCAAAGTTCGAAGAGATGTGGTAGAAGTTTGGTTTGCAAAATACGGGTTATCTAGAAGACGGTAAGAATAATAAGAATGAGATTGGGAGATGCGTGTTACTAAGGTCATATTCAAGAAATTCATTAAATGAAGTCACTCTTCTACTAAACAGATTGTGAAGAAGTGTCACAACTTAATCGTATAAAACTTAAATTCGGAAGGTACCATGACCCTGAAGAAATAAGTATAAATTAAGAATATACGCAAAAGTTGAAACACTTTTCTGTTATTAGTTATTATCTGTATCATGATATTGCATAAACAAAGCATAGTAAAAATTGTAACTGCAACATGAAACCCATTTTTACCAATACGGTATCTTTTAGTCTAGCGATAACATAAGGCAGTTAATCTGAATTCCGCATAAGGAGCAACACTTTTGCTTTCCGGAAAACGTGACTTGCTGGCGCTACTTACTAACTGTGTTACTCTAGCTAGACAATTTTATTGAAGCAACAGAAGTTATGAATATGTTAACTATCGAAACTGATTAAGACAGGAATTCTTCACGGGTCTTCTGCCGGATAAGTTCTTTTAAACACGACGGTTCGGTGCCGAACCGTCGCGGCAGCTACTTCGCGATGACAGCTCACCAGATGAAGGCAGCGGAGGTGACTGCCGAAACGTCGTGTTTAAAAGAACTTATCCGGCAGAAGACCCGTGAAGAATTCCTGTCTACCATACGCCGGGAAAAACTTAATTGTCGAAACTGATTAAGTCGAAATTTATTAAAATCTCCTTATTACCTGCTTGGAAGGAACCTGCTGGATTTTTTTTTTTTTTTTTTTTTTTTTTTGTGGATAATGGGTCATTGATTGGAATAAGTTACCAAGCGAATTGATGAAAAATTTACTAAAAACGTTGAAGCAATTAAAAATCTGAAATTTGTATAGGGCAGAAGTAGGTGGGTACAGGAAAGGAGGGAAAATAGGTGTGTAGGGAAATGGCCACTGGAGCCTGCGCTCCATCGCAATTAAATTAAGAAGTTATTGTATAACTAGTATACTGAACCTGTTCGCGAGACTACTTCTTGTTTTAACTTCACACAAGCAAATACGTGGGGCAAAATTTATTTTTACTGAGATGAAATAATGGGAAAACCATACACAAAACAACGCTAACTCTGGATTACACAAAACGCCCCAGCATTTCGTGCAAGCTGTCACTATACACTTGTTTCTGACAGAATGGCAGCTGTTTTTGCCCCCAGTGAATAAGCGAATTAACGCCTTTTTTGGCTCAAGCGTTCGTGGAACGGGAAAGGTGTCACTGGGTAGCTTTTTTACTGTATTTACGACCTCTAATTGCGAGGGTAATAAGAGCTTAAGTGGGGAACTAAGTATGCGTGCGTGCCGTAATCATGTGTTCGGGGGATTTGCTTAGGGAGAAAAAGCCAAAGAGCCTGTTCAGTATTCAGCACACAGGAGGTGGCCACGGAATTACACGAGTGGGAGCAGGAAAACGAAACCCGTTCACTGAATGGACTGGTCTGGGGCCCTTTGACGTTTTGCTTATCATGTTCTATGTTTATACTTAATTAGAAATACTTTTTGGCAAGATAAACGAATAACCTCATCGTTTCATTAAGTAATATCCAGCAGGAAACGTCGGTTCGGACTAAGGCATGGACGGTTTTAACTAAATATTGCGTCTGTGCTGTGTTGTCCATGCAATTGTGATCATCCGTAACAACTGAAAAAAAAAACTAAAAAGAATAAACACTGTTGCTGACTGAATGTCTGTAAGGTCAATGCCATTTTTATTATTACTTTTTAAAGTAATATCTCTGTTATAATCACGTCCGAATCATCCTATCATTTGTAAATTAAAACTTCTTTTTCCATGTTCGGATGAACGGCAAGTAATTGCATGACGTTTTACAGTCAATCGTTGCCAGTTCCGTGGTGAATATAGTTGAAATCCCCGCCTGGCATACAAATTTTGATTTTTCTAGGTTCCACAAAATTAGTCGAAACGAATGGCGAGATGGTTCCCTCAAATGGCCATGGCCGATGTTCTTCCTCCAGCGCCTCTAATGACCTCGATGATGACGATAATCCCTAAAGGAAAAAAAAAAAACGATGGTATAATAATGTTATCTATCGGTTGTCGTCTGACGTAGTTAGTATTGAGTCTTTTAATCCTATTAGTTGATTATGAACAGGAACATGACAGCCTCCGATTCAATTAAACATGTTATAGAGCTGAATATTTGCTACGCCACGACTTTTGGCATCGTGTTTTGTAGACCGTCCACTCTGGATAGGCGGTTCAAGGTCAAAAAATTCATATTGCTCCGCGCCTCATTTCGTCAACCCCCCGTCCCCCCCCCCCCTCACACACCCGGCGTTGTGCACTGATTAAGGCCCGCATTACACTGTAAAAGATCTTTGATAAAAGATATTTTATAAAATAATTTACGGTGTAATAGGACATGTTTTATAAAAGATTTATTTTATAAAATTTCTTTTATAAAATGTAATACGTTGGTATTACATTTTATGAGAAAATTAATCATCCTGCCAAAGTAAATAAAGAAAATGGCGTAAGCAAAGTTACGGGAGTTTGTTATGACTGCCGAATGCATGAAAGTCTTGATTTATGAATACAGTATAAACAGAAGAAAGTGTTGTACAGTCAAAAATTTGTAGACTATAAGAATAGGAATAAAAAGGCGGGCACTTAAGCAAAGATAGCGAAGCTAATTGGTTCTATGCAAGAAGACTGTGCTGTCGATGACGTGAAAAAGACATTAATTGATTAAGAAGGCTCTAGTACTTGGCAGGTATAATAGCCGAACAATACGGGTGAAATACCGCAGCATGGTGTAAATCCGCCACCAGCTATTGAGTACAACCCATTGCACAAACACCGTAGAAATAGACACCTAATAGTATTTATCGTTAGGGTTGGGGGTAATAATTCTGATATAATTTTTTTTGAAAATATTGGGTTAAGAATTTATTAGATCTAAGCTCAAGCTTCGACCATAATTTTTATAATGTGTCGCGTCCTCACATTGCAGCTCTTTCACTAAACTTTGATGAAATCCTTTCATATCAAGTCTTGCAATCCACGATCTAACCGACATAAGTTTACTTCTCTTCTTTTTCTTCAATAAAACTCATATCGTGACAGCTGCATTTACTGCGGCTGGACAAGCATACAAGTTTACTTCTTTCATTTTAGAGAAATACGATGAGATATTTTAGTACAACGGGTCTGATAAAATAAATATGATAAAATCTTTCATAAAAGATCTTTTATAGTGTAATGCCGGCCGCAGACGTTTGCGCATACGCGATGCTGTCATCAGGTTCACTTTCGAAAGTGGGGGTAAGTGCAACGTGTAACCTCCAAACAATTTATTTACTGCACATAAAATAAATCCTGGCAGGTTAAGCCAATTGAATCCTCCAAACTTTTAAAATTCATCCAATTGAAGTCGAGCAAATCCCATTAATTAATTTGCTCGAAACTCTGTAGATCGTATGACGACGTGGCACTTAATATGTCGTCTTTTGATCCACGCAGACAGAGTAGAGGTCACCTTTTATTAAAAAATATTTAAAGATATTCAATGATAATAAAATAGCTCATGAAATTGTCGCTAGTTCTACAGAAGTTACAACTCCAAGTCGTTAGCGTATATTCTCAGCTGTTTTTAATAAAAACCAATCCAAAGCTCGCAGACAAAACAAAACACAATTATAACTTCTCGAAATACTAATATATTCATATAATTCTACTGCGACACTCAGTCTAAAACCTACAGCTTTTTTACACACACTTTCGTTCGTTTTTTTTCTTTAAGAATCTCTCACACCAGACCAAAGATTTTCTATCTCATTTTTTTCAAAGATATACTACCCACTGACAATGTTTGTTTATCTGTGGATCCCTCGAGTTTAGAAATTATATCATGTACATTAAAATATTTTAAATGGTAATTAATTACACTTAAAAAAATAATATTTAAATGATAAATAATTACATAATTGGGGTGGTAGCATATGTTATAAGCGAAGAGGGGTTAAACCAGAATGACCTTGAGCCGCCTATTGAAAATGAACAGACTATAATTGTATTTACGGCCGAATACTAGACATAGTTTAGGTTTCTCCAGACACATAGTGTGAACATGGACACGTGGAAACGATTGAGTAAACTACTGTTCGTGCAGATGCTATTTGCTGCCTCTGTTATCGCGTAAGGAACTCTATTACCATATGGTCAACAAACAATTTACAGATCCCGCGGACACGCAGGCAAGACATATGGCATAATGCCGTACCCACTGTGTGACTGTTAGGGTCACGCACACGCGTTTATTTGCCGTGCGCGTGACCTATTGATGAGGCGTGGCGTGACTGCTGTCGGGCGGTGAATTATTAAACCGGCCCGGCCGTTCTGCCACCTCGCTTCCCACGCATTAACTGCTGCACGCGCAACACTTGCTGTGTGGCCAGCTAACAGGAATTAACCCGCACCGCGCCAAGCCAGACAGTGTCAGCCGGCGTCTAGCGAGCAATGCGGGACAACTCACACCTGTACTAACACTCTGCCTACAACATCTCTGATAGAAATAACACGGTATTACATCTTCGGATGTTTAATGACTTCTCATCCTGTCACGAGTCACCATATAAGGTCTTCGGATGTTTCAATTACTATATTAATTAATTAAAAAGTCCACCAAAAAGGTTATGTTGATGTTTGTTTATTTGATCAAAACGAAGTCAGCGATATTCACAAGCATAGATACAATACAGAGATGCACTTCTGAACAGTCGCAAAGATAAACTATCTGGATGAATGAAACTCTCTGTAACACTGAATGATGTCAACTAACTAACTAACTAACTGCTATGTCCAGCCGATCTGTTTATATAGTCTCTATCGAAATTACGAGAATTCTTCAAAGGCATCCGCCCGATATTTCTCATACATTAACAATCACTCAAACAATCAAACATATTAAAACAATCGGAATTAATACAAAATTACTTAACAACATTACAAAATGATCAGAAATGGTAATTAGAGATACTTAAATACAAAATTATTTGCAGTAATCATCTCAAACTGTAGAAAATTGTCCTGTAGACATCGTAACTTACATTAATACCTGGAATTACAAACATTTAAGAAATTCTCTTGCACCATTCGGTTCTTAAACATATTAAATGGACTTTAAATAATTTTGTTACATAAAACAAAGTCTATATACACTGATTTACAAGAAATTACAAAAGAAACATACCAAATCACTTTCAAGCAAACTTTAGCTCACTACAAATACTTCATACAGTACAATGCTATTCAAAATTCAGGTATGAGGGCTGTTACAACGGGGTTAGATTTTGGGGGTAACATGGTGCACAGAATTCAGTGACCTTCTTCTTTACCAGTGATCTATAATAACAATAATAATTATGCGTGGTTGTAGTGACAGGATTTCTATTAGCTGCAGATTCCTCCCCTGTCTTATCCGCCTTAACCGAACCAGGTAGTCCTAGCGGGTACAGGGGAATCCGTAACTCGGAAGCGTTCTGGCGTAATTCATATTATACGGCAAGCTGTGCTAAGGGGAAGATCAGGTTAAAGGCCTATGAAAATCACCGCCGAGACAGTGAATCGAACCGGGGACCGTCCGTTCCCCAGTCACCCACCTTAACCATTGAGCAACCAGATCGCTCAGTAATCTATTGATTAATTTATTTACGCTTGTGGCACCGCCAACAGCTAACGTTATTGAAAGTCCAGCGACGAAGAGAGTTTGTGGTTTGTCAAAATCTTTGATGCTTTGCAATACACTATTGTGACGAAAATTATGAATGTACTAGCATTCGTGTAAATGATTTAGCGAAAATGCCTGGAAACAGCCAACAGAGGTGTTCCGTGCTAAAGGCGTTTTGACAGCTTTTCTAAAACACCCTCAAGTCTCAGAAAAAATTCTCCGAGACTTTGCATAAGATTTTAATATAACAGTGGTAAACAATTTGTGACTAAGTCAATGCGTAACTAGTTATAACGCACCGATTAAAGTAATTATTGTAACCTGTCTTCAATAGCATCATTCATTAGGACTTGATCAAAAATTTTAAAAGTCGATTCGAATCATCTGTTCTAACAGATTATTTCGTTAACAACGAGCTTCTCAGCTAAAGCAGAGTAGTGAATTCAGTTTCACACATCCGTTGCCGGGAAATTTGGAATTTTAAGTACAGCCAATTTTATTGTAAATATCTACTGCTTGAAGTTTTTTTCGTAAAAAACTAATTAGTCTCGGATCCGTTCCCTCAAAAATCCAATTAGTTTCGGAACCAATGACTTGGATGCAAATGAGACACATATTCGTAAGGATCACAAGCAGAACCGTGGCGTATGCAACCAACCAGTAAATAACGATGACTCTGTTGCATAACTTTCAGGCGCAACGAGATAAATACAGGAAGTGGAAACTTGTTCGTGTACACCAGGGGTCCCCAAACTTCAAATCACGTCGACCCCCTCATAGAACATTTGTCTTCTTATCGACCCCCAGATTTACGTTTAATAAAAACCAGTGCCGGATCTGGGGGGGGGGGTGTAAACCGGGATGCCAACTTGAAAGGGGTGGAAAAATCATGTTTGAAGGGTGGCGATTTAAGTCACAGAAACCTTTTTTTAGCTCTACTAGTACACTGAGCGCCTGGCGGCGATAACAATGATTTTGTCCAACAATCGGGACGGCGACACTTGGGGTCAGACGGCAAAAATGGGGGCTCCAAATAATGTTTCAAGGGGCGGCATTCCCACAGTTTTTGCCCCGGATCAAAAAATTCCTGGATCCGCCACTGATAAAAAATTTAAATCATTTTTAGCATTTCTGATGCTAAGCAATAAGGAGATTTGTATTATAACCCAAAGAAAGTATTTATAGTTCCCACACCTTAAAAAATCCACCCAACAACACTAACAGAAAAAGGAGATATTTTACACTGTTATTATAATCGTAAAAAATAATAACAAAATTACAGATAGATAGAAACTAGCCATAAGTGTCATAAAATGTAAAACACAAAATAATCATTGAAAATTTAAATAAATTATATTCGATGAAAAAACATCTGCCATTTTACGACTACTACTGAATACATTAAAAATATGTTAACATACCTTTTTATTAAAGTAGCTGATATCAGTGAGATGGATGGGTCTGAAGGGCAGCAGCAAGATTATTGATGTTCGGTTGAAAATTGGTAAGTTTTAGTCGCAAATCACCACGGTTTTCCAAGTTCAGTCTGTTTCTCTGTTTTGTCAAAATAGCGTTCGCGTGGCTAAAGCCAGCTTCAACCATGTATGAAGTTGGGAATGCAAGTAAGAAAGGTTCGGCTTCTGCTCTGAGCTTGGGGTATTTTGTAGCAATATTGTTATTGCTCCAAAATTCGCTGAGGTTTTTATTTTTAAACAACGCTTTAGCTTCCAGATCTACGCATATTTCAATCAGTTCATCTTCTAAGCCAGGTTCATTACCTTCATTATCAATTTTAACATCAAATGGAGAAGCAAACCATTCAGGAACATGCATGTTCTCCAAGTCTTGGAAACGTGCTTTGAAGTCTTCTCTTAATTTATCGAGATGTTTAATATAAATCTCCAAATCACGGTCAGGTATATCTTCATTTTCTTTTAGTAGTCGAAAGTTTGAAAAATATTTAAAATCTTTACGTGCCAGTGAAGAATTTTAACAGGTCCATTTTTAGTTGAAAAGCCATTATAATTGTTCGAGCTTGAACAATTGTAACATTTTTTCCTTGCAAACGCTTCTGTACTTCAGTTAAATTTCGAATAAAGATCTGCCAAATAGAACAGATGGTTCTTGCACTGTTTTAACTCGTCACAGAGTAATGGATCCACATTCTTAAGAAACTCTGTAGACGAGTCGTACAAGTCAACAAGCCTCTGCAAACTATCACCTCTTGACAACCATCTCACCTCAGTGTGCAAAAAGTAATTGATTGAAATGTTCATCATTTTCTTCACATAACTTCGCAAACAGTCGGGAATTGAGAGGATGGGCTTTAATTTTATTAATTGACCTAATGCACACTTTTAGAGTATCATGCAGCTCGCCACTCAATTTTTGGCTACAAGATGCTGCCTGTGCAGGATACAGTGAACAGTACGTACGTTAGGAACCTTTTCCTTCAGAAAGACGAAAAATCCTCTATAACGGCCTACCATAGCAGGTGCACCGTCAGTAGCTACTGCAGTAATATTCCCGAATGGAATGTTGTGCTTGTTCAAATAATCTTGCAAACATAAAAAAATTGTCATACCTTTTGAATCAGTTTGAAGATATTTAGCAAACAGAAATTCATCAACAGTGTCATTCAGGGATGGACTATGGAACCTAACATACGCCATGAGAAGATTTGAACTTCCGAAAGTTGATTCGTCAAGTTGAATAGCAAACTTACAATGCTGGAGCTCAGAGGTCAAAGTTCTTTCCACATCGTCGGCCATTTCCTCTATACGTCGCTGCACAGTATTTGCACTCAATGGTATGCACTTTAAAACTAGTTGAGAGTCTTTCTTCATAACATTTTCAATGACATCTTTTATAGCTGGTATTATAATCTCTTCACCAATAGTGTATGGTTTGCCTTTCTTTGCTATGTTAAGAGAGATGCTGTAGGATGTCCTCAGTCCTCCTTCACTATCAGCGCTAGCAGATGACTTCAAATATGTACTTAAATTTGGCCGAACTCTCAATTTCTCTTTTAGCATTTTGAAATACTCAGAATCTTTGTTTTTCTTATCAGAATGGATCCTTTCCAAGTGGTCTTTCATTTTCGCCGGCTTCATGGCATCATTGCTGAAAGTTTTTTCACATAACAAGCACATAGGAATAGTTTCATTAGCAAAAGATGGCACAAAACCATATTTCAAATACTCGTGTGAATATTGTCTGCATTTCTTCTTAGCACTGGTAGACGACATTGCGGGTATTAAACTCAGATTTATAATATGAACAACACGATACGATCGCAGCACAACAAAACAGCGGCAGTAAGAGACGCAACTTATTCCCGCACGAGCTATAAACAACTGCCTGTTCTTTCTCAGAGTGCATTGTTGCTACTCTTTGCTAACAATAGATATCTAGACTTGGAAGGAATAATAATTACATCTAAAAGTTACCTATTCAATAGAATTAGGTAGGAAAAAGATAAAAAAAAGAAGTATCTAAATTTAATGGTTTTCGGTATATTACGATATTTTCTATGTAAAGGACAAAATTTACATTTAGATATACAATACATAGAGTGGAAACCATACTGGAATTTAACAGTGCAACTTGTGTATAATGAACCAGTAGCGTTCACTGCCCCTCCCCCCCCTCCCTCTGTGGCTTTACGTCTCGTCGACAGCGCGGTCATTAGAGGCGGGATGGAACTGCGGACAAGGAACTGGAAGGAATTCGGCCATGGCTTTTTGGAGGAAGCATCCCGGCATTAGCTTTGAGTGATTTGGGGAAACCATGGAAAACCAAAATCCGGATGCCCGGACGGGGATTCGAAATAGCGTCCTCCCGAATATAAAATGCTTAAGTAAATAAAAAATAAAGTTTTAATACTTTTTGAGTTCATCACGTAGCTTAGCTAAAATAAAATACTTGTGATGTTGAACTTCTTTCTTATCCCAAAGACGGACCTTGAAAGAGACACAATTCATAAATTGGTTTACATTCGTTTCTCACAGGAATAACCACTAACAAACCAGCAATGCCAGTGAAGAGTAAAGCGGCGAAATCAAACAGTTTGAACACTAAGCTTGGCTCCATTATTACCTCATAGCTTTGCGCCCCAGTATGAGCCACCGCAACAATCCAATTGGTTTGTTTGTTTTCGCTGCTTTGTTCTTCGCTCTCGTCGTTGCTATGCTCTCCGCTCCAGTATGTTTTCTCCTTAATACATACCTAAAGCGACGCAGGCTTCGGTAAAACTCAAATTATAACGGGGGTAGTCAGTTATTTTGGATTTTTGTTGGAATATTCCCATTTTTTTTCCCTAGACCATATAATTGATCCTCTTTATTATCAATCGACCCCCTTTCGACCCCCGGGTATTAATCGACCCCCGGAGAACTCTTATCGACCCCCAGGGGTCGATACCGACCACTTTGGGGACCCCTGGTGTACACTAACGGAATATTTGTTGTCAATAATTTTTTTATTTATTTATTTAACTTTAGTTGGTTTTTGGTCGCAAGACCAATTCACCAGCCCTCATAACATTGTTTTGCATATTACAATTATTTGGTGCATTGTGACATGTTACATATTTAATGTATTTACCTACTATTTACACATAGTTTATAACTAATTTATTATAAATTTTACCTTTTTATCTATTTTGTTTTATTTTATAAATATAATATTTTTCATATCTGACATGTTACATATCTTATGTTTTTTTTTTACATATTTACATATTGTTTGCTTATTATTTACGTATCATCTGTGTATTTACCTATTATTTACTTATTGTTCGTAATTTAAACCTTACCACTTATACTTGTTGACTGTTTTATTTTATTTTATATACAGTATCATTCATGTCAAAACTTATTAAATATTATACATTATCATGATTGCATTTTGTTTGCATGTTGCTTTAGTATTTACCTGTTATTTACAATATGTTCATAACTGATAAATTACAGTTGTATTATATTATCTTTTTTGTTTAATTTTGCTCTTGCCTATATTATATAAAACTAAATTTGACATATGGTATTTCATTTATGAAGTTCTGGTGACTTATGTCCGTTTATTTGTATTGGTTTCACATATATATTGATTTGCGCCTCGCGTAAGAAATTTACAAGGCTTCTATAAATCGTCGGTTGGCCCGTCGCAAGGAGGGTTGGAATCGATGTCGGCAGCGGAACCTGTAAGGCTAGTAGTTTGGATTAAAGGTTTTGGTTGTGAGTGGAATATTTGCTGCATTTAAAGAATGTGTGGTTCAGGTATGCCTCGTCTTCCTTATCTGCGTCACACAGGGGGGATTGTATTACTCCCACTTTATGGAGATAGCTGGGGTTAGAGCAATGTCCCAATCTCATCCGGATTATTGATGTTATAAGTTGTCGTTTCCCGTGGAAGTCTTTATACCAGACTTGTTTTGGTATTTCTGGTTTGTCAATAATTTATATCACCCGGAGTGTGAATGCGAGCGTTAAGGTGCCATCACACTGCACCAGGGAGGTACAAATGCAGGTTCGTGTACTGGAACCCTAGTACCGTCCAAGCTGATTGCGATTTTGAGGTAGTTTTCTGCAGTTACCTAGGCGCAAACATCTCATAAACTAGACATATCACAAAGAAACAGTTACCATACAGAACACAAGTTTCGCAAACATCCAAATAGGATTACCAATCCGTCACTTACGCAGGCGTGGTGATTAAAACTAAAGTTTTATTTTCATGAGATTTTTACGAGTCTGAAGAGACAGTATCATCTGTGATTGAAATTGAGGTATATATATATATATAAATGGCAAGTGCTTATGGTTTTGAGGTCAGAGGTTTACTTAACATAGACAAAATTTCAACACGGTGTAGCATAAATTAAATTCTGATAGTTGTAAGCTAGTGTGAATAACTTGTCCCCGAGTATAGTGAAAGGATCTGTACTCCTGGGATGATTGATTCCTTTAAGAAACTCTGTGTGACAGTGCAAGATTTTTTTTTCTGTTCCACGCTCTTAACGTACTTGGACGCAATGGAAGGAGAGACGAGATCGGAGAAATGATGGAAAAAATTTTGGGTGTCAGACCACTTTGTTTACTCACTTGCATATGTGTGTGTGAAATAAAAAGAAAGAGATGTTATATTATATCCATATGTAAAGAGCAAAGAATTTACTTAAATAATTTATAAATTACTTTAATTAACATGGAAACGTAAAAGCATTTAGTAAAAAATATACCTTCCAATAAAGCACAGTAAAAGGTTAAATTATTAGTTGGAAATATATAGATACTCTTAGATGACAGAAAAATACTTTGAGAAATTGAAAGAAGAATGAACTTATAACCAAAAATACTTTTTATTAATGCACCATATTTCGAACATAAATTTTGCTGTGAATTTGTTTCTCTCTTTAAATAAAAATTAGAGTACCTCCGAAGATAATGTAAGATATCGTGGTCAGGGATTACGAAATAAGATTAAGAACTAGATTCTGCACTTATTGGTATTCGATAATTCAATGAACAAAAGAAAAAGAAAAAAACATTTCAAACAGTCGGGTCACTTTTGCTGAGCGGCATTTTTCTTAAAGGAAAGAAACTCACTGTGTTAGCAGGGTCGTGGAGTTCCGTAAACAGTCTGCTGACAGCAATGATTAACGACGGGCAGAACCTATCGAACTAAAAGTTGTCGTAGGGGAAATAAATTTGAGTCCGGACGGGGATATATCACCGCTGTTTTCGCTGCGTTGACAGCCCGAGGCCAGCACGGTACGGCTATTAACATTGCTCGTGAAGTCCGGCAACAGATGCCGGGAGGAAATAATACGTCTTCTTTTTACTGGCCTCTATCGTTTACATACAGCACCCACAAGCCTTCTCCATTACGTCATATCGAATTATTTTCTTGAAACGTCTGTGTAGTCTTTAAAAAGCGTTTAACGATGTTTTAAATTTAAAAAAAAACTAGTACGAAACTGTCTCGTCAAATATTTTTTGTTGATATAAGAAAGTTTTACAAAATACTACACGGAAATCTGGAAGTTCAGTCACAGTGAAAACGGAAGTACAATAAGGCCATTTAAACCTCTTAAATCTGACGTATTAACTGATCTGATTACTACTTGTAGAAGCTTATCACCTAGCAAAATGCTAGCTTCAAAATGGAAACTATTACTGACAGTTCAGCGGGAAAAAACTCTTTCGCCAGCATAACATTGGCCGATTGAAATTTTTTTGCGTCGGTCTTTACGCCTCGTCGACGTCGAGGTCATTAGAGGCAGGAAAGTAGTGGAGGCAAGGAGTCGGAAGAAACTCAGCCATGGTCTTTGGAAGGAACCATCCCGGCAGTCGCCTGGAGTGATTTGTGAAAACCGTGGAAAACCCAAATCTGGATGGTCGGACGGGGATTGGAACCCATGTTCCCCGGAATGCGAGGCCCGATAGAGATCCAGAGTATTTTAATGCTAGAACGGACCCCCAACTTCTATCCCAAAATCCTGACAGTGAACAAAACCTTTAAATGTAAGATGCAGACCAAAGTTTGCAGAAAGAGAGCTATTATATTTAGTGTAATAAGTAACCGGAGAAAGGAAGTTAAATCCAATCCGGTATTCATTCCTCTAGACAACAATATAGAACAAGAGTTTTCAAGTGGTTGTGGGTGTTAATTAGTCTGAAACTCAAAAAAAGTCTATAGCAATTGTTTACAGTTAAAAGTTGGAATGTAAGGTTTTTTTTTTACGTTAAAACTGAACTGATTTATAATAGATACAACCCGTAATCTTTAAAGGGATTGAGAAGTCTGCTCTATAGGATAACCATCAAAAAGGAATGTGGTAATATATCCAATAAATTAGGAATTATAACATTTTTAGAAATTTTCCAATCAACGATTCTAACACGTCTGAAACAAACTTTTAACAGGATATTACTACACAATGACTGAAACTGATATACAGGAGAATTTTAAGTTATTTAAGTTTGTTTAGAGAGAAGGGATACATTTACGAACAATATGTTTTTTTTTTTTAACTTCCTTCCCCATAACTCGCGGCCACGCAGTTATGTTGTGGATTGAGTAATTAACAATTTGAAGATTATGGCTTTCTAAAAAAAAAGTCAATATAACTACCTAAATAACCTTCAGGCACATTCACAAACAATATAAATCAGTGATGAAGCATATACGATTTTTTTGTTATATTAATGAATTTAAATATTCAGTAACAATGTTTATTCTCCATATTCTTCATACTGAATACATTAAATGGACTCCAAATAATAATAGAACGATATTCGCTTACAGCAGTATCCTTCCTCTCTTTGCCATAAAAACTGCTCTTGGCAACCAAACCACCAAAGATATTCCGTCTCCCCAACATCCACGTCAGAGCTGCTATATAACTCTTCTCAAATAAAAATTGTATCGTAGGCACAGATAATATTTCAAAAAATATAAATATACATATAAGTAGGGAAACTTCGTTTCCTTACAAGCGTTATAACATTACGTCACGTGCTGTGACAACAAACTTACTATTTTGCATAGCTTCAAAATGGAGACTATTATTAACATTTTAGCGGGAAAAAAATCCATCCACCAGCTTAACATCGGCCGACAGAAAGCCTGAGGATTTGAATGGGAGGAAATTTGGATACAGGCTTGTTATACGTGTGGCTCAGGCTAGCGTCTCTGTTCCTGCATAACAACGGGGAGGCAGACTTGCTTCAAACCAACGGACTACAAAGCCCGCCACAGGGACTTCCGCAGACGCTGGATGCCTTCCGCTGGTGCGACGAGATCAGGACTTCTCCTGTCGCCCTCATCCGGGTCGGATGCTGTGGAATTCACCCGCCACCACCGAGCTACCACAATGCCGTCCACATGAAGCTCATCGCTGGGTCAGCGACGCGACATCACTACCCCCACGTACCCAGTAGTGATAGGACAGATTTGTTTTTCACCACGCAGCCTATCTCTGGTTGCAGTGCTTGGTAGCTAAATACAAGTATCCCTTTGTTTTCCGAAAGACGCTCACCATTACACGATACCGCCACACCAGCCACAACCACAGCTATCAAGTGTACTCGCCTTGCCGGCTTCGGTAGCGTAGGGGCTAGAGTGCTAGCTCCGCGTGCCGAAGGCCGCCGGTTCGAATCCGGCCGCGGACATGGATGTTAAGTGTTGTGTGAATGTCCTGTCCGTCCTGTGGCTTCCATACATTGGAGAAATACAATAAATACTGGATGACGGCTTACACACTTAAAGCAATTATAATTACATTGAGCTGGCTGTATGGCCTCCGTTGCCAAATGCTATTAAATTAAAAAAAAAAAGTGTACTCGCCCGAGAGCGACCCCGAGCCTACTTACGTGGACAAAGTGCAGTCAGCCGCTGGTACATAATAAAACGTTAATCACAGCTCTGCATTACAAGACTTATATTTGTCCTCCGAGACTCAGTTGTAACACATTATAACGGTCCTTAGACCTAGACCTTTAATGAAATTGTGTTTTAATAATTGTTTGTAGCAAGCTGGGAGTAAAGTAAATATGGTTTTGTATATTTTTCTTTAAAATAATTGTGAATTTGTGTAAATGATCATTGTTTTATGAAAAGAAACTATGTAAATACTATTTAATATGCTCAAGGACAGTACTATGCATGAAATATTGATTAAAGGTTTGTATTTCTAAGTATTAACGTGAGCTTGGATGTTTAGAGGACAATTTGCAACAGTTTGGACGGATTTATGTGGGTAATTTAGTGTGAAAATATCATTACTTTTTATTTATGTGCACTTCTTAATGATTGTAAATGATTTTGTATTAATTCTGACTGTTTTTAGTTTGGTTTTGATTGTTTAAGTATTGTTAGAATTCCAGAAACATCGGTCGGAAGTCTTTGAATTATTCTGGAGTTTTCCATAAAACCTATATAAGCTATCGGCAGAGACGAATTCTCAATAGTAGTAGTAGTATTAGCATTCAGAGTAGTAATTTTTGAAAGTTAGTTGAGTTTTGTTATTGAAGGGTATAATCGCTGAAAAATTTGTTTACGTTTGTACCTAGTATCTTTGGAATAGTTAAAAGAAAAAATAAACAAAGTTGAAAGTGAATCTTCTTGGACAAGTTATTTCATATTTAAACGATATCCTACAACATGCTTCAGGTAGTGCATTTTTGACTCAGCATTATTGTAGTAAAAAGTCTCTAATATCTGGACGTTGTCGATTATTTTCCTCAGTTGTTGCTAATATTTAATAAATAAATACAGCCTAAGCAATTGAATATTTGTTCATTTATTTACTTTCCAAACGCGTTACGCTTCTTAACTGAACCATTTCCAGTGCTTTTCCTGTTGACTGTGTATACATGTTACAATACGTTATGTTTTACATTTTGAATATTGAAGTTATTACACAAATTAAAATCTATTTACATTTTATGGTACATTGCTCTATTTATCTATCATTCTCAGCAGCAGTAATAACAAACAGAAAGTGACATGAAATCCAAAAAGCAAAACAGAAATCATTGCTGCTGAAAATGGTGGAGAAATAGAGCAATTTATCATAAAATGTAAGTTGATTATAATTTGTATAAAACTTTAACATTCAAGACGTAAAACATAATAATATTGTAACATGTATAAACTATCAACACGAAAACCGCTGAACGTGTTTCAATTAAGAAGCGAAACGTGTTCGGAAAGTAGATAAGCGGACAAGTATCCAATTTCTTAGGCTGTATTTATTTACTAAAAAATCTCTAATCTCTGTAGTATTCTGACGAGTTACGTTTAACTAATGCGGTTACGCTCACTTGTTTGATGCGTCGGTAATTTGAAACTACACTTCTGGAAATTGAAATAAGAACACCGTGAATTCATTGTCCCAGGAATGGGAAACTTTATATACACATTCCTGGGGTCAGATACAACACATGATCACACAGACAGAACCATAGGCACATAGACACAGGCAACAGAGCATGCACAATGTCGGCACTAGTACCGTGTATATCCTCCTTTCGCAGCAATGCAGGCTGCAATTCTCCCATGGAGACGATCGTAGAGGTGCTGGATGTAGTCCTGTGGAACGGCATGCCAAGCCATTTCCACCTGGCGCCTCAGCTGGACCAGCGTTCGTGCTGGACGTGCAGACCGCGTGAGACGACGTTTCATCCAGTCCCAAACATGCTCAATGGGGGACAGATCCGGAGATCTCGCTGGCCAGGGTAGTTGACTTACACCTTCTAAATCACGTTGGGTGGCACGGGATACATGTGGACGTGCATTGTCCTGTTGGAACAGCATGTTCCCTTGCCGGTCTAGGAATGGTAGAACGATGGGTTCGATGACGGTTTGAATGTACCGTGCACTGTTCAGTGTCCCCTCGACGATCACCAGAGGTGTACGGCCAGTGTAGGAGATCGCTCCCCACACCATGATGCCGGGTGTTGGCCCTGTCTGCCTCGGTCGTATGCAGTCCTGATTGTGGCGCTCACCTGCACGGCGCCAAACACGCATACGACTATCATTGGCACCAAGGCAGAAGCGACTCACATCTCTGAAGACGACACGTCTCCATTCGTCCCTCCATACACGCCTGTCGCGACACCACTGGAGGCGGGCTGCACGATGTTGGGGCGTGAGCGGAAGACGACCTAACGGTGCGCGGGACCGTAGCCCAGCTTCATGGAGACGGTTGCGAATGGTCCTCTCTGATACCCCAGGAGCAACAGTGTCCCTAATTTGCCGGGAAGTGGCGGTGCGGTCCCCTACGGCACTGCGTAGGATGCGACGGTCTTGGCGTGCGTCCGTGCGTCGCTGCTGTCCGGACCCAGGTCGACGGGCACGTGCACCTTCCGCCGACCACTGGCGACAACATCGATGTACTGTGGAGACCTCGCGCCCCACATGTTGAGCAATTCGGCGGTACGTCCACCCGGCCTCCCGCATGCCCACTATACACCCTCGCTCAAAGTCCGTCAAATGCACATACGGTTCACGTACACGCTGTCGCGGCATGCTACCAGTGTTAAAGACTGAGATGGAGCTCCGTATGCCACGGCAAACTGGCTGACACTGACTGCGGCGGTGCCCAACCGCTGCGCAGCTAGCGCCCTTCGACGGCCAACACTGCTGTTCCTGGTGTGTCCGCTGTGCCGTGCGTTTGATCATTGCTTGTACAGCCCTCTCGTAGTGTCCGGAGCAACTATGTTCGGTCTTACACACCGGCGTCAATGTGTTCTTATTTCAATTTCCAGGAGTCTATTTTGATATGGTGCTCACATTATTCCTGTAATAAATGAATTTCTGGCACCACATGTGCTTATTAAATTATATTTTAAATGAGTATGTATTTTATTATTTTAATATTGATTTAAAAAAAACGCACCTTTCTTCAATTTGAAAATATTTATCTAGTGCATTTTTTGAACATAAGTTTTTATGTCCGCAGTAAAAACAAGCAATTTTTGTAATAAAGCGTCCGAAAGAGGAACCTAAAACGCTACAACTAGCGCCGGCAAGACTTGAAATATTACGAGAGAGAGTTGTGTCACCTGGGATCCTGAGGATCTGCAACTAAAAAAATAACACCTACGGGTCTTGAAGCTAAGTGGATAAGGTATTCTCTCCTGAAAGGTCCCGGATTAAAGTCCCGGTGCTAGCACAAATTTTTATCGCCTCTATTGATCATGTTAGTTTCTTTTCCTAATCGTTTTACGCCTCGTCGGTGTAGATGTCATTAGTACTGGGGACAAGGAATCGGAAGGAATTCAGCGGTGGTTTTTAAAACGAACCTTCCCAGATATCTCCTGGCTTGATTTTGGGTAACCGTGGAAGAACGCAATCAGAAATGCCGGACGGGAATTCGAACCAGCGTCCTCCTGAATGCGAGACCAGAGCGTTGCGGCTCACCTTCCTCATTCGGTTGGGTGGTATGATGTACTTTGAACGCACCTTGTTTTGGACACCACGTTGAATTGTAGGTTCGTAGGGAAGAAACTGTTCGTCCTACATGTGACACACTTTTGTGAACTAGGTTTTGTCAGTTATTGAAATAAACGATGTTATTGGAGACAAATTTCACGTTTCGATATAATAGTGTTTTCAGACATAACTGGCAGAAAAATGGTATAAATATTTAGGTACCTGAGTCTTTATTTTCTAGTAAAAAAAGAAAAGAAAAGGAAAGCAACATCTTAGTTCTCGATGAGCTTCAAATAATTATAGCCTAGATCCTAAATAGAAATTCTTTCTGATCCCCTTTTCTCTATGGAAATCCTGTATAAAACCAGTTTAAAATGAAATATGTAATCTGTGAAAATTGAAATTTGGAAATTATTCGGTTTACCAGCTAGATGGTTGTGACAGACGGGCATACGAAGGAATGGTATCAATAGAGCTCCATTTTTTCCTTTTTTACGTGAAAAAATAAACTTAGTCCATAATTCATATGTTGAATGGATCCTCCCGAGTAAGCATAATAAACCATTGTGTCAGAGGTAGGAAGGCCAGTTCCTTTTCTCTAGGACCTGCAAATTAACGCGGAAACCGAATTACGGTGTAGCTCATACGATCAAACACAGCTCTTAAAAATTCTCGCCCTCACCGGAATCTTAAGCCGGGATCGGACCCAGAAACTTCTGAAGGAAACTACCTTAACCACTGAGCTAGCAGACCGTAAGAAATTCTAAAAATGATATTATGGCTGCTTCACAATAAACAATTAGAAATGACAGTAAAAGCTCTTAAATAGCCTTCGAGTAGCATTGTAGAATTAATAAGTATACATCTTTAAGATTTTAAGAGTCACATAATTAAGTTTGTTACGTGGGTGTCTTTTCTCACTGCCACTTTGCATTGTGGGTGCGGCTTTCCGTGCCGAGCAGCCTGTGTTGTCGCTGGCCGTAGGAAGTAACGAACACGAGCGCGGGTGTAATTTGCCGGTACGGAGAGAGCGCAAATCAGCGGTTTTAATCTGGCGCCCCGGCCGGGCCCCGTTTTATCGGCGAGTAAATATTCTGCGTATCTCTTCATCTGGCCTGGGGCTCTAATTGGCGGCCGGGCGAAGGTTCGCTCCCACTGAGGCAGCCAACTATAGTCCAGAGCGGCGCCTACTGCGGTAAACACCTTGCACACTAGCAAGGTGGTATCAACTAACTATCTCACGTTAGGGTGCGCCCATTAATTACGTGAGACCTTTTTCTGTAAATGTGGACCCCTCCTCCGTGGAGAGATTTGGTGAGATCTTGATGAATCCCCTCAATGGTGAGATCGACCTCGTAATTTTGGAGACTTTTATTCCTTTTTCCTTTTTTTAGCTCTACAGTTGTTTGAAGGGCGGCAATCTGAAATAAAAATTGGCATGAGATTTCGCCCTTGGTGAGATTTGGTGAGATTTAGTGAAATTTGACGGGATCCTCTCAATGGTGAGATAGACCCGTAATTATGGAGACTTTTTATCCTTTTTTCTTTTTATAGCTCTATTACTATTACAATTACTCCGCGATTCACTAAAAGTGTTTGGCGGAGGGCGCATTGCACCTATCAGGAAAGGTAATGGTTTGGAAGGGATATACGGGATATGGCAGGTGGCGCCCATGGGCTTTTGTGATGAACCATCCCCGCATTCGCTTGGAGCGATCTAGGGAAACCATGGAAAACCCAGATCAGGATGGCTGGAGTGCTTTATCGGAAGCTACTCCTGTCCGATTTTGTGTTTACTCTCCCGGTAAATCCATTCTATTCCATTCCCTAATCACTCGTGGAAAAAATGAGTAGAGAAATGAATCGGTTCTGGCCCTGATTTCTCTTATCTTATTTTCGCGGTCATTCCGAGATATGAATGTTGCTGGTAGAAATATTTGTTTGCTGTCATTCCGAAATACGTCAGTCGAGAATTTTTCAATTAGCTTCCGTCGAGAGCAACGCCTTCGGTGCTCCAGGTCTTCCCAACATAACTCCTTCAACATGACACTTACGCTTTCCCTCCAACTATATATACATGTCACGAATCGGGCGGCTCTTCTTTGGACCATCTCTAATGCCTCCATTAATCCCTTTTGATGGGGACCCCATACAGAACAACAATATTCCAAGTGAGACCTCACTAGTGACTTGTACGCAATCGATTTAACTTCCGGAGTGCATTGTTTTAAATTACAACCTAGAAATCGAAGCATACGATTTGCTTTCCCAATTACATCCTCGATATGCTCATTCCACGACAAATTATTACGAATTGTTACCCCTAGGTATTTAGCGGAATCTACCGTTCTAAGGACAGTGCCATTAACTGTGTATTCAAAGCTAAATGGTTTCACCTTTTTACTTACACGCATGACTTGGCACTTTTTAGCGTTTAACTCCAACTGCCAATCTTTACACAACGCAATTATTTTCATAATATCGTCTTTTAACAAAGCTCTGTTGTTGTTTGAAGGGTGGCAATCTGAAATAAAAATTGGCATGAGATTTCCGTCGACCTTTCACTCCCTCCCCATTTTTGAGATTTGGTGAGATCTGGAGGGACCCCCTCAATGGTGAGATCGACCTCATAATTTTGAAGACTTTTTCCTTTTTTACGTTTTTAGCTCTGTTGTTGTTTGAATGGCGGCAATCTGAAATAAAAAGTTGGCGTGAGTTATCCGTCTACCCCCTTCCCCCGTTGATGAGATCTGGTGAGATTCCGCCGGACTTCCACCCTACCTCCAAATTTAAGCTCACGTAATTAATGGACCCCCGTAACTTCAGAACTAAATTAAAGAACCACGTGAAGTCAGAAATAATAGTTAAATCTCCACATATAATAAAACTGTCGCGCCTGGGTATATATCAAATTATTAGAAGCCAGCATAGTTAGTTTGAATGCCTACCCATGCCCTTCAATAGGACTCTCGAAACATGAGCTGTTGGCAACTTAGCTTGCTTCAAACTTACATTGTTCGTACAGACCATGAAAACTGATTTCCCAATTTCGTTCTGTCTGAAACCCTTAGAATGCTTAATGAGTTAATTACAGGGTGGCCACACGAGAACAACAACCAACCAGTATTAAGATCCCCCCCCCCCCCCAAGGATACTAAGCTCACTTGTCGCTATGTAGTCGTGCAGTATATCACAGCTTATCGGAGATACAAAATCGCGACTGCATATGTTTTTAAAATTACTGGCTAATGCATTCTAAACTCTGTCTGCCGGCTTGGAAATGCACTTCAGATATCTAAGATTTCATTAGTAATAGCCTTGAATTGCTTCAGAGTTATTTTCATACAGTGCATCACGTAGTTATCCATGTGTTCTGCAAGTTGTGTAATAGTCAACGTGATTACATTAAATCTAACTCAGTCGTTCCTTCGCTATTTCATTTGCTGATACTAATACTAATTTCCTGCTCATTTGTTAGCATTAAGAAAAAGTGTAGAAGTAATTCTTCGACCAATATTACAGCCTATCCTGGGTAAAACGAATCCCTGAGTGTGCCTGACGAAGAGAATCATAAATTGTGTCCGATCACGACAAAACAGCAAAGGTTAAAAGTTTTTATATTGAAGATATGTTCGGAACACGACTTGGGAGCACCGTTAATAGGCTAACTAAAATGAGCTGACCGTGTTTAAAATTTTGGCCGACTGTTTCTCCAAGTACGATTCACGCAAAAATTACTGCACGGTTTTATACCGGGCCCTTAAGTCGTATCAATACTTTATTCTACTTGAATCATGCTGCATTCTGGCAGCATACAATTAATCATACATATAACGAAAGAAATGATGTGTATGGTAGTTTTCAGGTTTTGGCAGATACAATACTCCCGTCACTTACGGTATTCGTGCTTTTAGTAGGAGTGAAAGTTTATCAGGGTTCCATTAATAAGCGCTTTTATGGTGTAACTAAGAGAAAAGTAACAATCTGTTCAGTACAGTGTCTTTGGAAAATATTGTTCTGTATCACTGTGTCATTTGTTTACTTTAATGCATTCAAATTAAAAAAAAAATATGCTTGAAACTGCTGAGTCAAAAACGTCCCATATAAGACCCATCAGCGTTTCCTAAGTCGGATCAGCCTTAATTCAAATTAATGTTTCATCAGTTTGTTCAAATGATTTCAAACGCTGCTGTTTCAGATGGCGAGAACAAATAGATCATTGGTGAGAAAAAGTAGTGATTTTTTTCGTTAGTGGATGAAGTTACTAGTAAAGAAACTTATCAGATTTTTCTTAGACTTCAAATTATCAAATGTTATGAACGTCAGATAAGCTAAATTGTTTACACTGATCAGTAAGAACATTATGGCCACCTACTTATTAGTGTGTTGATCCATCTTTGGAGCGCAACACAGCAACAATTTGGTGTGGCATAGATTCGAAAAGTCCTTGATAAGTTTCCGGAATTGTCTGACAGCAGATGTCTATGCACAGGTAGCGCAATTCCCTTAAAGTACAATGCTGGTTCAGGTACAAGTATTCCGGAGCTCACTCTGCTGTCAGATTTGTCACAGATCGCCGCTTATTCCGCTTTACAGAGCGGACAAGCCTCCGACCTCCACGTTCTGTGATGAGGCGTGGACGTCCACCACCTTGTCGCCCAGTCGTGGTTTCACCGTCCTTCAACCAGTCTGCATAGATGCTCACTACAGCCGACCAGTCTAGCCGTTTCCAAGATGCTCGTTCCCAGTGAATGCGCCCGAAAACCGCCGGCTCGTAATTTAAGGGAATTGTGTGACCTGTGCGTAGACATCCGGTGCCAGACAACTCCAGAAAACTAGCAAGGACTTTTCGAATCCATGTCAAGTCGAATCGCGGCTGTATTGCGATCCAAAGATGAACCAACACACTAATAAGCAGGTGGTCATGGTCAAAATAAAGCATTTTCATCTTCTTTTTAATTTGAATTGACTTATCTGGTATTATTGTGTATATTCTTGATAGGGGTCTGGCTTTAGTTAAATTTTTCTCAGACACTGTTTATGCAACTTTTTACTAAAAAACGAATTTAAAGACTATGATCAAATATTTACTGACTACTGTCATGCTGGTATTTTGATAACATACCAAAGAACGTATTTCATAAAAATTAAAGTAACTTTAAATCAAAGACGAGACAGGTACAAAGAAAATGGGGTCCGACTTTGATTCCATTCTTCTGCTAGATATAAAATAAGGTATGTATTATCCTGATGCAGCGTCGGAAAGCTGAAAAACACCAATAAAATTCTACGCTTTATTTTGCTGATGTTCTTGTGAAGCTGGCTCCGACATTTTTTTTGTACTAGCTAGAATTTTATTATCTTTATTGTTTTCTTTACTTTCCCACTTTGAGATGAAAATGTTGGTCTTCTTGGAGGTTATTTGTGTTGGAATGCTTATATTTTGTTGGAATGCTTATCTTTTGTTGGATAAAATTGGTATGTGGATAATTGATGATTGTGCTTTATCTATGCTATCGTTTCGGTGTTTCATGATCTGTCTTCTCTTTCGCGTAAGGTGCGTAGTATTTTGTGAAAGTTTTTATGACATGGCCTATATTTTCTAATTATGCTACTTCGTGTATTTCTGCAATTCTGGTTCTTCGATTGGCAGTTAGAATTAAGCGAAGGTATCTGTTCTGTAATATCTATAGCCGAGATAGATTGGTGTTGTAGATTGTTTCCCCGATTTTGGCAGCCATATGTTATCGCTAGTAATATTGTTGATTTGTAGAGGTAGAGTTTTGTTTATATGTTCATTGATTGGGTGCTAACCATAGGAAACATTATTTACAATACCTAGAATATTTGTCCGTGATTCTAGATGTCTGGGTTCACGGAATAACTACCTTTCGGATTTCGATGGTATTGCGAATGATGTTCAGCACCATGTGCTGGGATAAAATAGAGTAAACGTGAACTATGAAACATGAGAAATTTAACAAGTGTCCAAAAATTAGTATACGATTCACGCAAAAACTACCAATCGGATTTTGATGGGCTTTAAAATGATGTACAAGCTATAATCAGAGGGTAAAGTAGGATAAGTCAGAATGCTCAAAAATTAAGATAAAAATTTCCGCAAATCATTATTCGTTTTTCGATGAATTCCCTTCACTCGAAAGCTACTGGTAGGATTAAGCAATATCTGGCAGAAGAAATGTTTATGGTGATTTCAGTGTACAAGATGCATTGTAATAGTTTTTTCTCTCTAGTGATGTGTTAACTGCGATATTCCCTGCTTTAACTCTCCATGTGAAGGAAATAGTGGCCAATAGTTTATTGCCTTCCGAAGGAAATACGTAACTTCTCGCAGTCGAAATTTGACAGCAATAGTATCTAATGAATTCCAATGAAAATAGCACGTGTATACACAATTAATATTCTGTGCATTTGTCAGAGAATACCATGCAGTGTTTTATATCATTTCGAGCGCTAGTCGATGAAATAAAAAATGAGAAGGGTGAAATTCGCTCAGCATAGCGCCCTAAATTGAAGGTTGCCAGCAGGGTTGCCAAACCTGATATTTAGCTGATGGTGGAAATTATCAAAAATTACGGTAGTTTTTCCAGAAATTATGTTGAAATTTAAATTTAAAATGTGGTAAAATTGCGGTTAAAAATGAAATATTACAACACAAAAACTTAAAGGCCAGAATTTTTAAAAAATTTCTATTTTTAATCTGAATAACATAGTATAATTGTATTATCATCATTTTTATACATATCAATATTATGTTTTCGTATCATAACTTTAGAAGGTTTAAAATCAATGCAGTTTTTCCCGTGTCGCTGTATAGCATGCTGGGAAAAAAATATTTCCGTTAATGGATTTTGTTTTACTGTCATTAACTTTACTCAACACTCGTTCACAATCAACATTCGAGTGTGGTAAGCTCAAAGTAGCCAATATAGATTTCGGTAAGTGCTTAAAATAAGCATCGCTATCTCTAGGCTATAATGATCGCGTAGTTATGCTACCTGAAAAAAAATAGAAAATGTTCATTATAAAACTGTTAAAAACAATTACTTTCGTGGCAATATTAACACTTTATGTTTATTTGAAAATTTATCTGGTGCAAAAACCTGTCAAGAGGTTGACTAGAGGTCCTTAAGGAAAAAGGGTCACTTCCGCCACTCATCATCGAGCTCTTACTGACATTGCATGAATTTTGCGCGATTCTTGGCGAAAGATTCAATAAAGTCGTTGGAAATTACTCTCGCTCTATCATATTTTGCTATTTCTGTCATAATCTTACGGATACCTACACAAGCCTTAATAATAAAATTTTTACACATCATTCTCAGAGTGGACTTTCTTCCTTCACTTTCAGTTGAGTTTAGTTCTTTTCCAACACCAAAACCGAGAATAGATTATGTCTTTCAAGTCTTTATGATGTCTTTCTTCTGTTTGGTCTAGGGTTTTTACAGTAGCTGAATTTACATAATTTCTCTGTAAAACCAGTAACAGCTCTTTATACAGAGCTGTAATTTTCTCATCCAGTTTATTAATCAGAACAGATTCCTTTGGAAGTTGCTATTTAATACTGTATATTTGGCAAAATTCAAGCCAAGAAATAATACTGTAAATGGGTCATGTAGGTATTAATGGATTTCATGACACTCTGAATCTATTAGCCATTTTCTATCGAAACATAGACCTAAAGAATCCCATTACTCAAGGATTCTTTGCATTACTGCATTTAATGACAGACATCTACTCTGGGCAGGTCTAAGAATTTTGTATACATCTAACTCTGCAAAAAACTCAAAATTGAAAACTTCTACGACTTCAAATCAGTGATCAGGTTTTCCTTTTCAGTTTCGCCAATACAGTTATTTATTACAGCTTGAACCTTGTTCTTTTTAACTTAATATCTTTGGCTTTTTGAGAATCTGGAAGCAAGTTTGGTAAAAATTCGGCTAAGTGATCCATAACAATATGAGAAATTTTATGCTCAACAACGAAAGCAGCTAATTTTATTTACAGAAGTCTTAACCAATAGTTTTTCAGTAACTGGCATGGATTTAAAAGCACTTACTATAGATTGTAATATTTTTACGTTGAAACTCTACATTTTTTCACATTATTGATTTGTTTCCTTCCTTCTTTGTAGCATTTAATCACACTTCTGTCGTCCGTAAAAGATATATTGCAATAACTACAAGTCTTTTTTGTTAAATCTTTACTCTTCTTAGCCAGTCACAATATTCTTTGTTCCCGAAACTTTTGCTTATAATGTTTTCTCTTTGCTGGTGTTGGTGTGGTTATCTCCTTCTCCAGAAACGCTGTCACTATATCACTCGCCATCTTTTCAAATTCAAATAAAAATGACATCATAAGAGACTGTAAAATTAAAAAAAAAGAAATGTCAACTAAGAATAGTAACAGACTTAATTCAAAAGTTCTTAGTATTCATCTACAATCAAATACGGCAATTACCTCTCAAACTTGTTCGCGTAATATCTCGAATCTCATATTGAAGAATTACCAAAAATTAAGTGCGTATAAAGGGGAAAAAATTAGTGCTGTCAACAGAATGAAAAATAAATTCCCCAATAAAACTAAGGATGCATTATCATCGGTCGATAAACTCGTGAAATTTAAAGAATATATCACATTTACCTAAAAATTACGATTCCTTAAATTACGGTGTATTTTGCTACCGTAGTTATTACCCTACGGTAAGTGGTAGATCTATGCTGAATACAGTGTATTTACCGTAATTACGGTTGCCAGGTAAATTGAGGTATGCCTGCCCACTATTCTGCAAATCACCTTAACCTTCAATAGAATAAAGTAGAGGTTTCCAGGAGGAAATGTTATAACATACAGACCGAAGAAAGGAGGTAACAGCAAAGTGAAAGGATGAATATTATTCAAGAAACGAAGCACTGAAATGAATTCACAGGATTACCTTTCGTGGTCCTTACGAAGCGTCCATAAACTACGTAACTCAATTTTGGCTTCCAGTGAACTCGCCCCCCCCCCCCTCCCACGTAGCTTGACATGACTTTTGCCTCGTACCGTCCTACCCTCCCCCCCGTGAAGGCTTTTCTTCCCCATTGAGTCTAGAAAACATTTTATACTCTTTTCTCTTGTCAGACTATCGTAAATTATACATAGAGAGAATTAAATGACTGAAATAAATATCCACATGCTGATATGTGTTCTGATCCTTATTTTAATTCTGACAACTAATATGAATGGAAAGTTACGTGGCTTAGCTCGGAAATCCCCCTTCCACACGTAGCCCAGCGCAGCTTTCCAGTCAACTCTCCTCCCCCTAGACCAAGCAACGTAGTTTATGGACGCTCCCTTAGATGGCCGAAATTGAAGAGAAGAAGAAGGATAAAGTAGGCCACGAAGCGTTTATACTGTAGGCTCCCATGAAAAAAGTATGTTCCCTCCTACAGTAATAAGTAGGCAATTAAAAATCAAAATAAATCCTTACCCCAAGCGGTATTAGGTATAACCTCAATACGAAATTAAGTTCCCTTGAAAAAAAAAAAAAAAATCTGCGTAACTTTACCTCGATTAGAATTAGTAAAGCAAGACATTATATGCCACTTAAATCAGGACAAACAGAAAAAAACCACTTCAAATATATTAGAAATAGACAAGTGATGTAAGAATTCTGGTTCACGAAGGGCAGAATGGGTTATGCCAATACATCTGACAGTTGGCAGAGCGAGTAGATATAGTTAAATTATGCCCAAGAAACTATTAACCTGCACATGCTGAAGTGCAGGTAAGGATTGGTGTTGGGGAGATAATTATTTAAAAGTGTATTTTAATGGCGAACGCAGAGAGCGGTTGGCGTTGCTTTTTCTAGTTGGCGAAGTGATCATTGCGACTGCAAATAAGGAAGTTAAATCGTCCGTGGGAATAATTGCTTAAAGGACGTGACTTCCTCTTTGTCAGAGGTAACTTAACAAATAACACACGGGGAGAACTGTTTGCTATGCGAAATCTATTTTAGTGCCGAAATCAAACAACTGGCAATGGAAAAGAGTATTTTGTCCAAAATTAGTGGAATAACTTAGATAAACACCGTTTTCTTCATCAAAAAAGGCACCCTTTAATGCTACAATTTAAGATCTCTGGTTCAAATCCCGTTGTAGCCAAGAATTTTTACGGCTTTAACTCTGGACATATGACTACGCTCCACGATTCCAACCACGCAGCAAAACGAAGCTCTGCACAGTATAGTAAGATCTTACAAATATTCTTTTACAGTATCTCCATTATTCTATAAAGATATATCTTCGTAACAAGATCCACAAAACTGATCATTTCAAAATTATTTCATTATCGATTTTTTGTAAAAAGCATCTTTAATATATTGCTAACCATTTTGAAAGCCTACTGGATGAAACTAAGTGTTTTCAAAGATTTCCTTTACACGTGGTTACCTTTCTGTTCCACTAATTTTGGTGTCAAATTGAATTCAGCTTATTAATGACTTCATGTACGATTATAGTCGCTCGGAAGTATTAAGCTGTGTTACCATCTTTGGGAATAGTTTCCTTTTTTTGACGGTTATTTCAAATTTTAATTACATTTCCATTAGAACAAGGTAAATTATAAAATAAGGGTATTAATTAATAAAAGATAAACTTTATCTATAAATACGTCATTAGTAGTTCACTATCAGTAAAATTAGTATAAATATTACAAAAACAACAGGATCGTGTTTTGATGGCTGTTTAGCATCCACTGGTGTCATAGAACCATTGAATGACTACATTCTACTTGTTAGATTACGAATGCGACCAAGGGAGGATAAACTGTGTTTATTGATAGAGTTAACAAGCAGGAGGTAGAGAGTACATTTAGGTAGGAAAATTGCTAAATTTAAATTGGAATAATTTTTTTTATATATATAACAACGCTGTACCTGTATTAATGATCGGTGACAGGTTTGTAATTACCGGTGAGAAATGCAAAAGAAAATTTCAAACAGCAAAACGGAAATCTCTCCAAAAAGCAAAAGTTTTCAAAATTATAAACAAGATTAGAAATGATAATTAACATAAAGAAATTAACAGGGTTAATGGGAAACCTGAGTAATTCAAAACAAACTCGAAATACCACTTAAATCGATTGTGGGAAGACATAATATCAGTAATTACATAGAGACATCGACCTAAAGGCAATAGAGATATCGGATGTTCTAGAAACAGATGGGACTAGTAAGAAAACGTAAAGATGAAACGGGTGAGATGGTTAATTCTCTCAAGAGAACAAAGAAAAACCTTTATGATCGTCTGAAGGATTAAAAAAATTATTCCTTAACGTAACAAAAACATGGAAACAACGTATTACGCAGTAGTTGAACACTTTTTTGACGAATGATCTAGGAGTGGGGATGATATTCATCTTTCCCGTCCAGCCTCTAATCTCCGTCGTACAGTTGTTCGAGACTCACGTACTCATTCACGTAGCACGAGAATTGCGCCGTAAATCTGCGTGGATTACTTCGCCCTCGCTATGAACGATAATTTCATAATCCCTTTTACGATTCCCCTTTAACGTTGAACGTGTTTCGCTCTATACATCTATTAAATCTGAGAGCTTGAAATAGAAAAAAGCCAGAATGTGTTATGTCGCCTTTAAACTTCACCAGAAAACATTTAAAAAAAAAATATTCCCATGTGATGACGTTTGCAATGGCTAACACAGTTTCTCTACTGAAGAATGAAAAGTCAAGCCAGGTTTCAAATTCATATGGAGGCGTATAAATACGGTGTCACGATTTTTTAATCTTCTATTGGCCAAATTTAGAATTTATTCGGCATAATTACCGAGATATTTCAAAAGCACGGTCAAAGTGCGTCGTAACTGTTAAAAAAAATCCTCGTTAAATTTAGGACGACTCTCGAATTTTAAGTTTCTCTGTAACAGCTAGATTGCTGTATTTGCTCAGATCTCGTTTTCGACATTTAAACCGATCTACTTTGTGCGTCATATATCTGCCTCAGTCGTAGATTACTGTTAATTCAATATCTGGAAATTAAAAAAACGTACTTTCTTTATATTCCATATGTGGTAACAGTTACTTTTATCCTTTTGCTGACAGATCGTGCAAGGAAGTCTTCCTCAAAAAACCTCATCTTGGCAAGCAGTCACAACAAACCTAGTCCCTCGCAAAAAGTTCCCGGCCATTACTTCTTCTGGTGCTGCAACAGCAATAATCTCTGCTTTTTTCTCCTTCCCGCGTACTTCCATTACTTATATCTTTCCTCTGAAATTATCATACCGTAAGTTTTACTTCTTGTTCATTCTCTACGATAAAAGAATACATTCAAGTTATATTCCCTAAGAGAATCGGAGTCCCATTATTTTTTTTACTGAATTAAGTAAAATTATACTCAAGACTATTCTCTCTTTATACACGGATGTACAGTAAACTTTCATTTCATTTCAAATCATAATTTAATTAAGAAATGAAATAAAACTCACTTAAAAAACTGCCTTATTTTTCGTAAGTACAACTTCTACCAGATTATTATTAATATTTAGCAATATTTTATGTATATTACGATGTCCAGTTTAATATACCCTCCACACTTTCAAATGTGTGCGTGAAATGCAACGGGTCATGTAGGTCATATCCCGGTTTTGAGAACCTTTGGCTTGTGGGATACCTGTTTCCACGCCAACGAAAGAGGATTTTGTTCTACGAGGTGGATGGTCGGCGTTCTCTCTTGGTGAACCCTGAGAAGAGACGAACATCGAAAACCACACATGTAGCTTGCAGACAAAACGGCTTGAATCCATCTGCTATCTCTATCAAAGTGATTCCTGCAGTGAAATTGTGTTTACTTACTTATTTACTGGATTTCGGACCTGAAACTGACTTTTGCTGTTAAAATTTTTATGAACATTCAGTATTCAAGCTGTGAGTTATGGTTGCTGCGACAAGTCTGATTTCAATGACATTAATACTGCAGTCGTAAGTTTTGGAAAACGTAATCATCTACTAAGATACTGGTACTGTGTTCGGAGCTACATTTTAGATGACCGGCCGACCAACGACAAAGACTACACCCCCAATCTAAGCCGGCGAAGTCCGCGCTTCATAAAAACGCCATCACCGGTAAAGTGTGGTGCTATTCAACTAATATTATCCCAGTGTTACCGGATAACCTTTTCCCAGCGATGCTCTAGATGGGTTTCAATCCGTTATAATAATCATTCAACTCAGTTCTGTTAATCCAGACTTGAAATTGTATGTACTTAACCTTCTTCCCTTGTTTAAATGCTATCAGTTGCTTACTTCGTCACACAACCAAATCAGAATTAAAACTAATAATCATTGAGCTATTTGGTTTACTTGAAATCCACAGCAGGTGCTTCAAACATCTTGCAGTTCCGCTTTGAATACGAAGAAAGTATGCTAAAGTACGCAGAAATTGGGACATTACACTATAATTTTTCTTTTGATGTGGTTTCGTAGATATTCCTGGCGTTATTCAACTTTATTCTGCCGACTTGATATGTTGTTTTAGAGACGAGGTACAGCAGGCGACGAAAATACCGCAGGCTTTGCCCCTACGCTGTAGGCTACGCGCTCGCCCCGCCCTATCGATCGCTCGGCCACTATTACCCCCGGCGCCCTCCGGCCACTTCTCAAAGATGCCTCCCCCGCAGCGCTCTCTGGTGCCCGCGATTTGTGGCCGGCCAGGGAGGAGTGCGATACGGTTCTCCCGCCACCTTGCCTTCGCGCCCGCTACTAAACGGTTCCTCAGAGCCCAGCTCCTCTTCGCGGCCAATGGGGTACTTCCACTGATAGAGATAGGATGGCTCTTCCCCGCACGGAATGTCGAGAAAATAGCGGCAGCATCTCGGGGATTGGGACAATCGATGTATGTTATTGGTCAGTACATTAAAACAGCATGCAGGCGTACGTATATCTAACAAGTGAACTTATGCCCTATATCCTGACGTGAATATGTCATTAAGGTAAATACCGTGTACATACTCAGAATTTAATTTAGCTACCTGTTTGTATTGTCTTTTTCCTATTCTCCTACAAGAATTAGACCTGTTAACCTGTTCCAGCTTTAGGGACTATTATAATATCTTTTTTTCTTCTATACCCCTTCTACTTTCGTTATATATTGGGTTACTGCTTTCGGAAATCCTACATCACTCATTCTGTATCTCAATTTGTTCCTTTATTTGGTCGTTTATACTATACATTTTCAACTCCTCTCTTATTGTCTATTTTCTTATTAAATACTGAAGTAGAATCTAACTACCCAAGGTTGTAATTTCATTTAAATCTATGGGTATTTATGAATATTAATTTTATCTGACTCACTTGGTTCATACGAAAAATTTTCATTTTCACAAAATTGTTATCAAAGTTAAAATCCATCTTTAATTTTTTTTAAAAATGAATTGAATGAGCAGTTAATATGTTAATGCTGAACACAATAGTGCCAATGAAAATTACCGCTGCTGATCCAGTTTATGGACGTTTCATGCAGACTCAAAATTATGTTTCCGTTTTCAATAGGAATCAAAATAAAGCTGTAATTATTTGGTACTTACTGCTGTGTCTGCTCTTATCGACATTCAGCACAGTGATGTTTACCTTAAATTAAATCCATGATTCAGCGAATTTATAAAGTAATAGTTTGATTAACGTATGCCGTTTACAGTATTTTAACATACTGTATTTCAGAAAACTGAAGAAATAAATAATCAGTTCATAAACTAAGTTAACAGAATCCAAATAGTAGTAGTGTATTTGTTGGCTCTTAAAGCACAAAGGTGTTTACTTAAATTAAATATTACTTACACTTATTACACTTATTACTTTTAATTAACGTATTCCATTTAATGTTCTGCATTTCAGAGAAATGAAGAAATAAATAGTTGAAGTCAAAAATCAAACCAGAATCCAAAGATTAGTAAGGCGATCTTTGTGAATATTTCTTGAAATGAATGCTTATCTAAAATATTGAGTGATCTGTTGTGTCTATTTTTCCCATTTAGAAATTGTTATTATTTCTGGCTCCGTTCCGCGGTAGCGTCGAGTCATAAGATATTTCGCAGGTTTTAAGCTAGACAATAAGAATTTAAACTGTGAAAATGCCATCAAAAATGGTGAGATAGTTTTTGTTTGATGATCTAGCAAACCCTCAGACACACACAGTACACTTAAAAATTTATAGTAGTATAGATTTCGCAGGTGCTACAGCGCTCGTCGTGGATGAGTTATTAGAATCGAAAGATGATTATGGGCAAGGAAGTGATAGTCAGTGGCCGCGGATTTTACAAGCAAACTATCCTGGCATTCGGTGGAAGTGATTTTGGGTATCTCAGGGAAACCACAATCAGTATGGCCGACTGGGAATCGAACACACGTTCTCCCGAATGTCAGGTCCAAATGCCATCACAGTCGATTCCAAATTTACAGTTACAAAACAGCGTACTGAACTTTTGTAGGAAAGGTGGGAGCAGGTTGTTAGTCACAAGCCTGTGTTACATACATATATAAAGGAATTTACTACCAAAAAACTAGGTTTTGTCATCAATATCGTTCTTTTCACAACTCTATATACGCATTTATAAGTCACTCGCGAGTATGTATCAGCCATCATTCCACGAACATAACAATCTAACCTCCCATACCAGAAGTTGTAATAGAATCAGCGAAATTTGCTGTTAAGTATCGTAGGACGCCATTCGAAAATCGAAAATCCAGAAACCACTAAATAGATACTCATGTATCTATTACTAGTCTTCTGTTTGCCCATTTCCTCTAAATTTTTAATTTTCTAGAGATGAATGTGTGGAGGGTAAAGGAGAAAAGTAAACTAACGACATGATAAAAATAAACTCATGTGATTGTTACGTTAGCTTATTGCTGCATTTGTATTAAATTCATAAAGAGACATACCTTGTAAGTTAATGTAATTTGTATCACATACAAACATATCTGAGCAAACATCTACAAGCAGTTTTTTTTTTTTTGCTGTCGTCAGTCTTTAGACTGGTTTGATGCAATCCTCCATCCCTTCCTATCCTGTGCTAACCTCTTCATATCTACATACCTCTTACAACCCACGTCCTCAATTATCTGCTTCAAATATTCTAATCTCTGTCTTCCTCTACAGTTCTTACCTTCGACTGTTCCCTCCACTAACAAATTAACCAATCCAGCATGTCTCAAAATATGACCTACCAGCCTGTCTCTTCTTCCTGTAAGCTTCTTCCATAAACTTCTTTTCTCACCCATCATTTCCAAAACTCTTTCATTTCTTACTTTGTCTGTCCACCTAATTTTCAGCATTCTTCTGTAGCACCACATTTCAAATGCTTCAAGTTTCTTTTTTTCCGGTATTCGTAAAGTCCATGTTTTTCGCTACCGTAAAGTGCTGTGCTCCACACATAGAGTTTTAAAAAGTTCTTTCTAATTCCTAGATCAATATTTGAAACTAAAAGGTTTCTCTTTTTCATGAAGGCTCTTTTTGCTAGTGCTATTCTGCTTTTAACATCATTCCTGCTGCGGCCATCGGTTGTAATTTTGCTTCCTAAGTAACAGAACTCACTCACTTCTCCTATTGCATCCGATCCTATTTTTATATTTAATCTACTAGTATTGGTATCATTTCTGCTACATTTCATCACTTTTGTCTTACTTTGATTTATATTTACTCCAAAATCTTCCTTCAGTATTTTGTTCATGCCATTCAACAACATCTCAATATCCTCAGCCCTCTCTGCTAACAAGACAATGTCATCAGCAAATCGTAGCATACTGATTTTTTCTCCCTGAAAACTTATGCCACATGGGAATTTTTCTTTGACTTTCTTCATTGCTTCTTCGACATACAAGTTGAATATTAACGGGGATAGACTACAACCTTGTCTCACACCCTTTCTAACTGATGCATGTCTCTCGTGATTCTCTACTTTTATTACAGCCACTTGATTCTTATATAGTACAAGAAGTTATACATATGTATATACTGACATTGTTGTGTGTATCTGCTAATCCACGATACGTTCTGTCTGCTAACTACTCTTAAATACTTTACTGCTGTCAGGCATTTTTCTTTCCACTCTAGTTTCTCGGCGTCATTTATTTCTGCATAATACAACGCTATTGGAAAACGAAAGCTGTAAACCAATAACAACTTCCAGATGCTAAATGCCCATATGGTAGTCCCAAATGTGTCGGTAAACGCCTAGAGAACGCCAAGAAGAAAGCACCAAATGAAGGAACTTTTTCTCACTGACACGGCCGTCCAATTACGGGCACTTCACAGAGGAGAAAATTTTTCTTTCTCACTCCAATGTCAACTTACAATCTTTTTTCCTCTTCGCCCAGTAATGAGCCAAAGAATTTAATACTTTTTGCCCAGCTCTCGTTATAAGTCTGAGATAAGTTGATCGCTTTTCACCAGCTTACTGACGCTCTTAATTCGTGTTGTCGCTACCCTGTTATTGGTTTTCATAAGACAATGCCAATCAGTGAGCTCGAATTAAATATATATATATATATATATATATATATATATATTAACATAATATTAGTGCCTTGCATTCTTTGTGGTTTACATTGAAAAATAAACTTATAATAAACACTATCTTTTTAATATCATCATATGAAGACAGAAGAAACACGTTTATTAAAGGTGTTTTATGATACTATATATGAGAGAACATAAACCCCTAAAAGAGTCTATCTACGAATCAATATTTAAAAGTTGTATTCAACTACCGTATAGCTACCTAAACTTTCCGCATTCACGTCAGATGTTATTGTACGAGTAATCGAGATACGACTGGTGTCATCTACAATGACATAAAAAGTTACAATACCCATCATCGACTTAAAATGCGGTTATTAAATAAACAACAGCTTACTTTTATTCAGTTTCGATAAAAGTTATTATCAGAATGCGTAATATATTTATTGTAAGGGAGCGTGCATAAACCACGTAGCTCCATTTTGGCCTCCTGCGAACCCCCCCTTCCTCCCACGTAGCCCTACGTGGCTTTTGCCTCTAACCCCCCCCCCCCCCCCCACGTAGCACGTAGCTTTTT
>JARYHS010013631.1:130066702-130221748 GCA_031002005.1 Vandiemenella viatica | reverse complement strand
CAAGATGTGAATGTCAGGTTAAGGGCTTTTGAAAATCGAGGCTGAGCCGGGATTCGAATCCTGGACTTTTCACTTTCACGACGGGTGACGAACAAGCGACCTCTGAATGAGAGTTAACGTCTTGTGAAAAAATACTTTGGATAGAGTTAATGTAAGTTCGTAGTATTTGTCATTGCTGTGTTACCAAATGTCGTTTACTCATTCACTTTTTACATAACAAAACATAATATTAAATCTGAACAGAGTTCTCAGTCACATTTAAATAACGTCAATTTCTTCCATCTTGCAACGCGATCTGTTGAGAAGTAAATAACAATCGGTCGCAGTGTGCTGGCAGAGCGAACAATCGCCGAAGTCGGTTACAGTGTAGCCCTACATGCATTGCCGACTCAGCGACAAAGAGCCACCCATACTCGTAAGTGCTTTGTTGATCTGCCATTTCCAGCGAAAAGTGGTTACCTACGTTAAATTTACTAAAATTCTGTCTGGCAGAAGTGAGATATTCAGCAGCTTTTATTCAACAAAAAGATGCATTCAGGAATAAAATTTTAAACCGCAAAGCAATTACGTTAGTGCATAACTAGTAGAAGGTGGGAAAGTTGTCTACCTTCATGCTTAGAAAGGGATATAAACATGGCGTAGCAGTCAATAACAGTTTTACAGACGTTATGTAATGTATACTTTGCACATTAGCTGTAAGGACAGTTAAATTATGAATATGCCTATTTTATGGCGTGATATTTCAGCAAGATTTAAATAAAATATATACTATCTTATTATTTAATTAGGATAGGTGAAATGACAAAAGAAAAATCTGGTAAAGATTTAAATAAAATATATACTATCTTATTATTTAATTAGGATAGGTGAAATGACAAAAGAAAAATCTGGTAAAATGATTTTATTCTTTACTGTTTACAATTCTGCATACATCATTAAGTACAATCAAATTTTTTGTATGCAACTATTTCATTCCTTAATTGCCCAAAATCAATTGTAGAACTGTAAGACACATGAATAGGATGAACGTTGTTGATGTGCATATCCATTAACTTCGACACTGAGGCAGTACATGTGTAGTAGTCACTCAACACTTTGTCAGCCAATTCACTCACAAACACCTTGTAGTATGCTGATGCGATTTAAACACTTTAGTTAATAAGGTCCACAAACATCATATCCAGGTTCATAATTCTTAATTACAATATTATTTACATCATCAGATACTAACAAATTTTTATATGCAATGAGTTCAAGTCTTAATTGCGCATAATCCAATGATGAACTGTATGTCACTTGAGCTACACGAACATTATTAATATGCATGTCAATCAGTTTTTGCACTGTAGCCATATTGAAGTCTCGTAGCACTTTATTAGCTAGAATGTCCACAAATTCAGTATAATATCGTGCCACCAAGTAGCCCCACTTCTGCTTGACGGTCAAGGCGTTTGTCACGGTCGGCTGCGCGTCGACGAAGTTCCTCCAAGTAGACTGGCCGAAGAAGACGCCGCTGCAGGATCGTCATTGAGGTGGAAACAAATAGTCTTCACCCGGCAATCGTTCGGCAGGAGACGGTGTGCTCACCAAGCGAGATGCTGTCGGTGCCGGCGTTGAATAACTCGGACACTACGTCCAATACATGGATCAGGACGTTCCATTCGTCGTATGTTAAAACAATTTTATTGTGTCCCACTTTTTCCAGAACAACAACAGGTTCAAACTCGTGTTTGGACGATAACCCTATCGTCAAACGTTTCGTATCACCAGCGTTGAGTTGGTAGACAGAAGAGAACAACATCACTAGACGGGACATGGCTGCAAACTGACGCCGGGTGGGGCTGCAGCTGCGAGGGAAGCGATAATTAATGGCTTCCGGCTGTGCGCATTCAATTACGAACCCGCATCATGCAGCTGCGAGGGGAGCGATAATTCGAGTGTGGTGCAGCTGTGCTCATTCAATTACGAACCCGCATCCTGCAGCTGCGTGGGGAGCGATAATTCGAGTGTGGTGCAGCTGTGCTCATTCAATTACGGACCCGCATCCTGCAGCTGCGTGGGGAGCGATAATTGATGGCTTCCGGAGGGGAGCAATAATTGATGGCTTCCGGAGGGGAGCGCAGCTGTGCACATTCAATTACGAACCCGCATCCTGCAGCTGCGTGGGGAGCGATAATTAGGGTGTGGCGCATTCAATTACGGACCCGCATTCAATTAAACTCCCCTAGTTCCTCGGCTCCCCTCCGCTCCAAACTGTCTGCAAAGACAGGTCCATAAGAATACATGGGGAAATAACTGTCCGCTGACCGCTGTACATAAGGAAATAATAAGATCAATCTGAGGTTACAGATGTGAGACCCCCTCCCCGCAATTCAATTAAAATCAATTAAGGCTCCCCGCCATGGGGGAAAAAGTGGGCTCACTCCATCCTCCATAAGAATACATGGGGAAAAAACTGTCCGCTGACCGCTGTACATAAGGAAATAATAAGATCAATCTGAGGTTACAGATGTGAGACCCCCTCCCCGCAATTCAATTAACATTAATTAAAATCAATTAAGGCTCCCCGCCATGGGGGAAAAAGTGGGCTCACACACAGGTCCATAAGGAAATAATAAGGTCAATCTGAGGTTACAGATGTGAGACCCCCTCCCCGCAATTCAATTAACATTAATTAAAATCAATTAAGGCTCCCCGCAATTCAATTAAAATTAATTAAAATCAATTAGCCTCAATTAAAATCAATTAAATTCAATTAAAATCAATTAAAATCAATTAGCCTTAATTAAAATCAATTAGCATTAATTAAAATCAATTAGCGTTAATTAAAAACTGGGCTCACACCGGCCTTTTATCACTACTCGTAATGGTGAAACGTGTTACAGAAGATGGTAAACAACCACCTGATACATGGATTCAGGATATACACAAGGTTTAGCAACATCACTGCCACTGTGCTCTAGACGCTATCTTGATATTGTTAGCTGTTAATACTGTAGTGTGTAAGAAATGGATATATGACACTATTTCTGCTATACCCTAAAACCCAGGCGTGTTGCTATGGTTATACTCCGTGTCAACTCCTCGGGGAAAAACATATTGAGATTGTAGCAATCAGTTACTGTCAATGACATTACGTAAATTATTTGGAGCCCCCTGTAGTCATCCTTGAAGCCTTACAATTTTGTCAAAAAAAACCAAATTGGACTATTTTTTAAGAGAAGAGAGTTTTATCCCATTAGAATCAAACTCGTACATATACTGTGGATGTATATTATTATTGCTGAATGAAACAGTTTTTATTCAATTTTTTCCTTAAATAAAAAGAGAATATTCGTAGTTAGTAAATAATATCTGTGTTTGTGAAAGAGCGTTATAATGTCTTTGTCGCGAGGGTGGTTTCGAGCAGATGGGAAGACAATGAAAACATTTTTATACGTACTGAAAGGTGTTTGTTTGACTGATCTGAATGAAAGTCACTATACACAGAAGGTGCGAGAAAATTGGAAAAATTGTTGCGATAAACGTATTTTGCACTGGAATATGAGGTGGCGAGTTGTTACTTAAAGGAAAATTAATTTTCCAGCCTGTGAGTATCAACCGGCCCGAAATTTAATTTTATATGTTAAAGAACGAAGTTTGGAAAAGTAAATATATTGAAGCTTTAACATTTGGATTATGGAGTAAAGTTTATTGAAAACATTGTATATTCTTACACTGATTTTTGTTAAAAGTGTTTTCTTGTCTGATAATTGTATTCATTTATTTGTGTCAGAATAAAGCATCCTGCCCGTTATGTATTGTTGTAGTTTATTTTTAGCAGCAAATTTGCAGGTGTTCTTTATTGTTGCTATTTGGATTCGCAGTCACTGGCCGAGCTATATGGTAATATAGGTGGCTATTAACTCGTCGGGGCTAGCAATTTATGGGACACAGCTTCGAATCCAAATCCAGATTTCGGTTACCCATGACTTCCCGAAATCATCCCAGATGAATTCAGGCATGATTCCTTCAAAACGACATTACATAATTACCTCGACATAGCCGTAAATCCATAACAAACAGAAAAAGACAGTCGGCTCATTACGTTTTTAAAGGTAATCTCATAAGTGAAACTGCCTAAGTGACAAAAAGTATAGTCCGTTCAGTTAACAGAGGCGGTTCAAGGTCAGTCAGCACTATCCCCACTTCACTGCCTTAACCACCCGCTTACATGGACGCCGCGTTCAGCTCGGAGAAATAGGAAGGGAGAGGGTGGTGAGGTGAGGAGCGCTGTCAGGGAAACATGACCTTGAAACGCCAGTTCGGAGTGAACAGGGAACGCCAAAAAAGACTATCTGCAGCGATGTACACAACTTTCACACTACTCTTGTAATTTCTTGTTCTGCCACCAGTCCCGGAAAAGTTAGCAGCCTGGACTGGATTAACGCTCCGATTAAAACAGGAAATGGCACCTAGCTTGGTCGATCTGGCGTTATGTAAGCAGCTGTGTTCACTCTCTCGGCCACTGTGCATTCTGCCCCCTCCGTCCAGCTCGTTTCTTGTTTTCGAGTCGCTCGTCGCTTACAACTCAGCCGCACCCTGCAGGGCCACGTGTCATGTTCACGTGCAAGGCACGTGCGCCCCCCTCAGAAGAGACAAACTACTGCTGGGAACGCAGACACCAACTCGAAACTTGCCGCACGCACCCTACTTTACGACCCCCCCTCTGAATGCGGCAAACTCGTAATGAAACTATATATTTTTTTTTTCTCCCTTTCCTACTGAAGCTGCTGCAATATTATCGCGCCGAGCAGAGTTATACTGTTAGACCGTATCTCGCCTCTCGCGCTTTTTTGCTCTCGCTTCGCATAAAATGTTAAAAAAAAGTTCAAATTACGCGAGTTACGAAACTACGAAAAATTGCGACATAGCGAAGTAAAACCATCTCCCGGAACGATTTATGACGGTACTGCTCTGTAGTTCGGCGCATTAAAAAACACTAAAGTAGTTTCTTCACCAACGGGAAGGCGTTACTTTGCCTCGTAAAATACGATCAATCGACCGTGAAAAGGCGACGGAATTACCGGTGTGGGAATACAGGCGAGCGTCTTACTTAACTTGCTTCAGCAGTGCCTCGAAAAGACAGATTGGGAAACTGCGTAAGATTGATCGTTTCTCTCTAGTAAGAACTTTGTCTCAATGTTTCGAAAGTAGAAATGAATTCTGCCATTTTTTTGCTGCTTAAATTTTTCATCTAACAGGTAAATACATTTAGTACCAATTCTAAAGTTAATACTCCTTTTTTATGTATATAGGGATGCCTTCAAGGTTAAACATAACACTTACGAAGGAAAAAAATAAATGCAAATTGCACGTCCGATGTAGCACGTGTGCTGTCACCCAGTATTAAATTCGTGAACCAAAAATATTAATTTCAAACTAATGCGGTACTCCAGTTAGAGATTATAGCACGTTTTGTAATATGGTACAAACACCTTTAAAGAACTTTGATTTTTCATTTTCTTCTGTCACATATCTTTCGAATGGTTTGATTCAGTCCTAAGTTAGTTCCTATCCTGAGCTAATATCGTCATGCCAACATTACAGGTACGTCATTAATTCATTAGCTTCAAATACTGTAATCTTTGACGTTCTCTAAAGTTATATTCGTGGACTGATCCCTCAAATAACAAATTACCCAACACCGCAAGTCCTTAAAATGGCATCCACCATTCTTATTCTTCCTCATGTTAAGCTCTTGCAAATCGTTTTTCCTCATGCATAATTTCAAAAACATTACTATTTTGTTCACCTAATTCGGAACTTCTATAGCAGTCTACTTCTGAGGTTTCAATTTTCTGTCTTTCTCAGATTGCCGTATTCCGTACACAGGCCTAGAAATGTGATTCGGAATTTTAGATCAATATCGCTTCCCTTTTTGTACTTATGGCTAGACGTCTCATTGACGTGGAGGTCATTAGAAGTGGGAGCAAGAAAGAGGAAGTTATTAGGCCATAGAATTTTTAAGGAAACATACCGGAGTTTGCCTGGAATGATTTGGGGAAACCATGGAAAACCCAAAGCTGGAAAGCCGGATGGGGATTCGAAACCGCATCCACCAGAGCTTACCTCTCATCCACTACGCTTAGTCTTTTGGTTAATACTATTCAGTTGGACTCAAATAAGGCAGTAAGAATTAACGACAATCCTGCAGTTATTCCAAAATCTATCGGAGAGTAATGAAACAAAAGATTATTTAAACTGTTATCGAAAAATTACAAGTCAGGACAGTTTCAAATGGACTTTAATCACAGCATGATCTTCAAAATTCCTAAAAAAAAAACAGAAGGTGAGTAATTTGAAAATTATTGCACAATAAGTGTAACTTCAAATGCTTCAAAATTAATGTATGGTGGTTTAAGAAATGAAAGTGGAGAAAACATTAGGAGAATACCGGTATAGGTTTAGGAAAGACTGGAGTTCAAGAGAAGCATATTTGGCCTTAAGATCAATACTGGAAAGGCGGATTAAGAAAATCAAGGATACTTTGATGGCTTTTGTAGACTTAGAAAAAGTCATCTTTATATTGTGAATTAGGAAAAGATGTTCAATATTTTAAAGAAGTGGAATCTAACATATCGAGACAGATAAAGTTATAACCTCTATAAGAATCATGCGGCTATAATTATAGGTAGAGGTGAAAGAAGACCAACATGCATTTGATTAACAGTCAGTCTTATATAAATACTAACAGAGTCTCCGGCGTTGCCCGGTCTAGTTGGCGTTGATTTACCCATCCACCATTTTTATTCTCGCAATAAAAACGTGTACCAAGTTTCATACAATTCGGGCCATCCATTACCGGAATTAAACAAAACCTAGATTCACCTGCACCCTACAGAGAAAGGAGTGGGTTGAAGTAGATTTATCTGCACACTATTTTTATTTGTCCGAAAAAAATCTTGCGAACTTAGCTTCATTGATTTCCGGTACCAAACTAAACGGTGATTTAGGAACACAGTTATAAGAATGGGGTGGTTTGGATTTTCATTTTAGTCCGCGTTATATTTCAACGTAATTACATCTACCGATACTATTGTTGCCGCTCGAAAATCGAAATATTGACTGCATTAATACATACCACATACATAAAAATGTATCTGGAATGTGTCTGTTTATTCCAGCATCTCGCAGAAAACATACAGATTCTGAATCGATTTTTCAGAATTTGAAAGCTTGGGGTCAACGTTATAATCATGACACATTATTTTACGAATAATCTAGCATTACCTGAAAACTGCTGAATCGATTTATCCCGAGTTTTCACAGTATCAAACATTGATGTGTATCATTATGCTAACACATTTGTCGCTGGGAACTAAAAAATTTATTGTTATGTTACTTCATCTGGCACTGGAGCACAAAATTAAAATATATTCCTGTACAATTGAATATCAGGTAATCAGACTTGTATATCAAGTATTCAGAACTAAACGATTTGTTTACAAACTGCGGTGCCACTTTACTGTGAAAAGAACGCCAAGGCGATAGCCAGAGACATTATAGTTGTGCTGGCAGAGCTTGGGATCAAAGGAAATCTCTGTTTTTTCATTATTAGTTTCTCGCATCTAAGGCATTTAAGAAACTGAAATATCCCGAATTAAAGGAAAGAATATTTCAAGTTTTGTTTAGTGTGCAAAATAGTTATTATTTTAAACTGATTTTATTGCTTTCATTAAAGGCTATAGTCAGAGACATTCGAGTTGTGGTTTATTGCAGAGTATGCAACATCTAGTCGTTCCATCTTTGGTATTTGTCACCTTCAGAATTTCATTTAATGTTCCGGCGTATTGTAATATTGAAACATAAGATATACCAATTGAGATTCTAAGCTTTAAAACGGTGAAAACTCCATTGAATCTGCTCAGGAGTTTCGGAGTATTTCTAGTTCAAATTTATCCGGTTTTCGTTTAATAGGTATAGATAGATCTAGCAAGTGTTATTTATCTCAAAGGCTATCTTATAAATCGTTTATAAACTATCCGGTTTTCAATGGAATTAAAAATACTCTCACTTGATTACCAATAGCACATTAAATCAATAGCTTTGCTGGAAATTATTTCTCCACTAATCTCCTATCGTTAAATTTGTATATTGAATAACTTTTGTATTGCTATATGAAAATCCAGTTCCCAGTTAACAGTGTTTCCAAACCCCGTTGTGGCTGAGGATATTGTAAGCCCAAAAAGTGTTGCACGGGTTAATTGCTTCGTATATCATGGACACCGCAGTAATGGAATTAATAAATTTATAATCCGAAGTTACTGGAATTACCAATTATTAGTTAAATTTTTTAGAAATTCGTTAATACGTGTTGTTTTGGCTACACTAATTCAATTTAAATACAGTGTCTATTGCGCCCATAAAAGTAAAATAAAACTGCTACCGTCCACCCTGATGCGCAACAACAACAAATTGGAATAACGGAATACACCAAAACAAACGGGTGGCCGTACTGAGCGGAATTAGCGTCGTGTTTGACAATATGATTACTCAAACTGATATTTACATTCCGCGGACAGTACATCTGTTAAAATAATCAGGCAATCGTCAGCTTGTATTTTGATTAAGTACGCATCCGTGGCATCTGAATGTAAATTCACATGTTAATGCAACACTTCACTCACAATGTTATCTCTCGTAACTCATGAAAAAATAAAATAGTTGTACTGCACAATGGCTAAACCATGTAAATCTATTTCAAGCGATGTCTTTGGATTTTTTTTTTAAACTGCTTTACGTCTCTTTTTAACATCGAGGTCTTTAGAGACGGGAAAGGATGGGGGCAAGGAATGGGAAGGAATTCGGCCATGGCCTTTTTGAAGGAAGCATCCCGGCATTTGCCTGGAGTGATTTGGGGAAACCATGGAAAACCCAAATCTGGATGCCCGGACGGGGATTCGAACCGCCGTCCTCCCGAATGCGAGGCGAGAACGCTAACCGTTACACCGCCCCGCTCGGTCAATGTCTTTGGAAGTGGTGTTAATGAGATGTCATATGCTTTTGGTACACATGTGGCAGAGAAATTCAAACTTTACACACGTAGGTCCAGAAAATCTTATGCTTGTTACACTGTGATCAATACTAATAAAATGCTAAGCTTGCTCATCGTGGCAGTAACGCTGTGACGTCACGGCCCTGGCCTTCGTTGCTGAATTAACAACGGCCTAAGATGTTACCACTAACTCGTGGTTATGCGCGTATTTTAATAACAGTTCTATTATGTTAAAGAACCGAGCGTGGTGGGTGAACGGTTAACGTTCTGGCCTCGCATTCGGGAGGACAGCGGTTCGAATTCCCGTCCGGGCATCCAGATTTGGGTTTTCCATGGTTTCCCCAAATCACTCCAGGCGAATGCCGGGATGCTTCCTTCAAAAAAAGGCCGTGGCCGAATTCCTTCCCGTTCCTTCAAAATAACATATTATTAACTGCTTTCAATTTGGATGTAGTCTTCTCGGGAGACTAGCCGAGTAAGTAAGATGTTTCCACACGATATTTCGGCGATCTCTGACTCCGTCGCCATCTTCTGGTGAAGATGGCGACGGAGTCAGAGATCGCCGAAATATCGTGTGGAAACATCTTACTTACTCGGCTAGTCTCCCGAGAAGACTACATCCATTCTCAACGCCGAGAAAGACTTCGTTCCTGCTTTCAATTTATTTGTATTAGTTTGTTGTAGATGTTATCTTTGCCCATAGATACGTAAAATAAAAGCGTTAATTTTCTAGCAGCAATGTTAGCGGAAGTTTTGATTTGATTGAAATTTAGCATGGATTAGAATGGCAACATCCATTTAACGTTACAGAAGGTATGAACAATCAAATTAAAAAAAAAAGTGGTTTTCGTGAGTGATACGTTACTGAAACCTTTACGTGATGTGTATGAAAGTAGTTTCACATTTATCGCGATAGATCTACGCGTCGTAGACCATTATTAGAACTATTGTAACGCGGCAAAATATAAGTTGTTAAGATTTTTTTTTAATTTACTTTCCTTTCACTGTCGTCATGTTGCTGAGGTCGTTATTTCAGTTTGTGATTAGTTTGAAATGCAACCTGGACCAGGAAGACAACTGAAACTTTTTGCTACAATGTAACGCACGATAAATTTCATTGTGTATGATTTTATAACAATTCTATTTAATTAAGCATCTGTGGACAAATAACTTGCCAGAACACTCCTTTAAACCCATCAGTTCTGACTGGGTAAGAGGCTAATCTAGCAGTAATGTGCGATTTGGAAATAACTGAGACAAATAGAAATCTCAGAAAAGAAAATTGATAAAATATGATACTTCTAGAATTACTTTTCTCTGTGACAGTTATATTGGACCAAGATATATTTGTAATTCCATAGTACAGCAATTTTCATTGATGAAAAGACTATTCAGAACAGATATTAATTTTGTGTTAATATTATTTGCCTACCTATTCCATATGCTACTAAATCATACTGCTGATCGCATCCCTATTAACTAATTTGAAGAAGGAATGAAAAGCAAGCAACGCATTATAAATTTCTCTGCATGGGATACACGGAAGAAACTACAAAACCGGTAACGTAAGGTGCCGAAAAGACCAATATTACTACCTCAGAAGATAATTTTCGAACATCTGGTAGGTAAAAAACGTGACGCATACTTGGCTGGATACTCCTGGAAGATGATATTATATGGAAGGAATTGCAAAATTGCTAGTGTGATTCCAGAAAATGAAGATAGAAGTGGAAGCTACGTACAGGGTGTCCAGAAAAGGACTCCCTGATTTCAAAATTAAATATCTCGAAAGCAAAGACCGATAGAGGAATGCAGTAAACGGTATGTTTATTGTGACAGCTGTAAGAAGTGTATACAGCAGTTTGAAATAATAGTTACAAAAGCTGCTAACAGATGGCGCTGTAATCGCCATACGTAATGCCTAAATAGTGATCCGAAGCTCAGGGTAGTGCCAATGGTGAACATTTTGAAAACACTGTGATGTGATTGTTTGCAAAGATTGTTTTCATACGATTATTTCCCTTATGTATGCTGATATGAGCTGTACGGCGTACAGCGTACAGCGCCATCTGTTAGCAGCTTTTGTAACTATTATTTCACACTGCTGTATACACTTCTTACAGCTGTCACAATAAACATACCGTTTACTGCATTCCTCTATCAATCTTTGTTTTCGAGATATTTAATTTTGAAATCAGGGAGTCCTTTTCTGGACACCCTGTATATATGTAATTTTGTATTTTCTTTGCTCTTTACTGATCCCGTGAAGAGAATATTTAAAATTAAGTCTCGATAATGTACGATCAACTTCCGCAATTTAACGCAGAAATTGACCTACTAAACGTCACAGCATATTTCATATGAATAAAAGGAAAAGAAAGTTTTAGAAAGAACTTTTTTAAACTCTGTGTTCGGAGCATAACACTTTATGGTAGCGAATATGGACTTTAGGAATACCAGAAAGAAATAAGATTGAAGCATTTGAAATGTGGCGCTACAGAAGAATGCTGAAAATTAAGTGGACAGACAAAGTACGAAATGAACGAGTTTTGGAAATGATGGGCGAGGAAAGAAGTTTGTGGAAGAAGATTACGGAAAGAAGAGATAGGCTAGTAGGACATATTTTGAGACATGCTGGATTGGTTAATTTGTTAGTGGAGGGAACAGTGGAAGGTAAGACTGTAGAGGAAGACAGAGATTAGAATATATGAAGCAGATAATTGAGGACGTGGGTTATAAGGGGTATGTAGAAATGAAGAGGCTAGCACAGGATAGGAAGGGATGGAGGATTGCATCAAACCAGTCGAAAGACTGATAACAGAAAAAAAGAAGCTTTATTAGAAATTAGCTTTATTTGCAGAGAATAGTCACGACGTGAGAACAGAGGTAACAATTTCGAAATGTGTATCTCTTTTTTTTTTTTTTTTTTTTTGGTGGGTGCTTGACGGTACCGGAACTGTAGGAAAACACAAAATAGGCGCGCCTCCACGCAGAACACGGTCTCCTCCCTTCCCACGATAAGGCTAGTCACGCAGGTAACTACTGCACGGCCAATCAGCGAAGAGCCGGCAGCCTCGACTGGAAAACGAAAACACGCGGGCAGCAAGACGAAAACTCAGCCCCGCTGCCATCGTCCATGTCGCCCAAAAGGAGGAAAAAGGAACGAAAAAGTAATTGGCTGGCCGCGCGCCCGGGGTCGGGTCTTTTATCGTGGCAGCCAGTTCCGGGCGCACAACGCGTGCTGCCTATACGTGAGGGGCGGTGAGACTTTGCCCATCTAGCTAGATGGGTACGTTGTACAAGTCCTAAGAAAATTGCTCACCTTGACCGGCACAAAAATAATTTGTGAGATTTTTGTTACTGATTAGAAACCTTACTATTTTTCCCTATCTACAACAGTTCTTTCGTTTATTTCAGTGCGGGAGTAGTATGTAATGCTTTATCCGTAATTTGGTGTCTAAGTTTTTTTAGTTTATCAGGTGACACGCTGGGAAATGAATCATCCCACATTTTAATGTCAGACTAACGTGGTGAACAGGGTTTATGGTATACGTATCGGGTATTTAGTATTTAAAACCAATTCTTCACCTTATAATTTCAACTTGACTGTATTGTTACGTATAAACCGATTCCTGGTTTATAAGTTTTGTGTGTATTCGACGAATTACTGAAAGTGGATTGTTTGACTGCCTGGATTAAGGAAAAAGGGAACAAATGTGGTTATTAATACGACGTAGACCTGTTGAAGAGATCGTTCGCCAAATCTGTCGTATTTTGTCTATTCATACTGCGATGCCTCAGTGTATATGATAGTAGAATCGATGAAAATAAAATATCAACCAGTGTTGCTCATTGCGATTTCTAGGCGAATGCTCCGACGGTCCTCAATCTCCGCCTCATAAACTACACATTTCTTAAACAAAGGCAGACTTATCACACAGATCACTCAACAGAGGCAGCTCATAGTCAATATGCTCTATCCCAAGGCTGTTCAACCCCAGGCCCGCGGGCCACAATGTGGGCCGCGGAAGAATTTTAATTGCCCCGCGTGAGGTGAAAAAGAAGAAACCTTTTCCTCGTGGAGAAATTGTTAAAAAGCCTTTAATAATCTTTGCACAAAATTTTGTTGGTCAAAACGTCAATGCTGAAGCCAACACACTGTTACAAGGCGGGTGGAAGATATCAGTGGTCAGATCAAAGAGATCGTAACAAAGTGCAAATACTTTTCGTTGGCGTTAGATGAGATCATGAGACACGATTTAACGAGTAAATCTCAGATGGCTATTTTTGTGCGGTATGTTGATGAACAATGGAATATATTTCAAGATTTATTAGAATTCAGTCAACTGGAAACAACAACCCCAACATAAAGAAATTTTTATGAAAATTAAGAAATGCGTTAAAAAAAATGGTTTCTCATGGGACAAACTGATATCTATTTGCACTGATAGTACACCTGCAATGAGTGGGAAATCCGAAGATTGAGTAGCTTTGCAACAAAATTACTTGGGTCGAACATTATTTTCATATCATTGCATCATTTACCAGGAAGCTTTGTGTGCAAAAGATGAGATTATTGACCCGGTAGTACGTAGCATAAACTATATAGGTGCAAAAGCTCTTCACATGCATCATTTCAAAGTTGTATTTGAACAAGAAATGAGGGAATCTTGAGATTTACAACTGTATTGCGCCGTGCGATGGCTTTGAAGAGGCAACATGTTAAACCTTTTCTTCAGCTTGAGAGAAGAAGTGCTGGAATATTTAGATGAAAAAGGAGCGTTACCTTTGAAAACTGATTTACTGAAGAATAACGTCCTGGTTGAGTGATCCTGCATTTCTTCTTGACGTTACGAATTACCTCCATATTTTAAATCTCAAATTATAAGGCGAAGATTGTTCAATTCAAACAATGTTTTTTTGATTAGTGGATTCAAAGCTAAATTAAATTCGTTTTTAATTAATTTTGCCAAAGGTAATATTGATCTTTCCCCCATACTCAAAGATTTTGAAAGAGAAGCTCAATATCGTAACTATCAATTGTTCTAAGTACGAATTTAAAATTAGGTGATCATTACAATCGTTTCAGAGCAGATACCAGGATTTTGATACTAAAAAACTATAAACATTTTTGTGAATCCTTTCACAATCAGTTTGAATGAAAGATTCAGTTATCCTGCCAATATTCAGTTGGAACTCACTGAATTGTAAAATCACTCAGAGCTAAAAAAAAAAAAAAAATTTTGCGGAAGAAGTATATTCAAAGTTACAAAATTCTTCAAAATATTTTGCAGATTTCTGGAAACTGGTACCAAAAGAAGACTATCCTGCAATAACTGACCTGGCCTTTCAATTCTTAAGTAGTTTCAGATCAACATAATTATGTTTGTGAAAAGGTTTTTTAAATATGTAAAAAATAAGTACCGCGCATCTCTAACTTAGTAAAAAACTGAGCAACATATTTCTGACTTGTTGTTACTGTCAACATCTGATCTGATCCATTATATAGGCAAGTTATTAAAACAGAAACAATGCCAGAAATCATATTGTCTGTACAAATTACCTTAGGTTTTTTTTTTTTAGATTTTGAATTTTGGTACATAGAATTTTGTTTCTTTATTAGGCAGAAGATGCTATTTATTGTATCATTTAAATAAACAACAATTAAATTTCAGATTATTGGATTTTTTTTTCCACAAGTCTTTTAAACTCATTGATTATTAAAAGAAACAAAAATGGGAACTGTGGCCCGAAAGAGATTTTTGGATCGTCCATTTGGCCCGACTGTTATAAAGGTTGAGCAGCCTTGCTCTATCCCCACTCCGCTGCCCAGTGGTAATTTGTTACTCGTCTACCTGGACACAGGCTCGGAGACGTAGGAAAGGATATGTCAAGGCCGCAGTTAGGCTTTGTGGGTCCTTAAGCTATACATGTGGTGGTGCGGGCCCTCTCAGCAATTTATGGGCGACCTTCAACGGTCATCGGTCGGTGGCCTCCTACGTCTGTGATGCTGGCCCCCTCATTGTGGTGCGGGCCTAGGTAGCCTATGCTTAAATGTTGCTCTGGGAGGGGTTGGTGAGCTGAGGAGTGGGGTGAGGGAAACATGACCTTCAGCCGCCAGTGTTGAGTCAACAGGGTATAACTAGCCGTGGAATATGGTAAAACTGGTGTAGATGAGGTGTGAAACGTAAAACCGTCTAAACATATCTCAACATGTCACAATAAAAGTGGTTGGAATTTTAACTGTTCTGCGGAGGCAAAAAAAAAAAAAAAAAAAAAAAAAAAAAAAAAAAAAAAAAAAAAAAAAAAAAAAAAAAAAAAAAAGCGATAGGTAGTGAACAACGAGTGTGTTCACAGTCCATGCTTATACAGGGTGGGGCATTTAATATGTTTTCTGGAAATATTTCGGAAAGAAAGCATTTTAACAAGCAATAACCTATATAAAAAATAATCGTACAGTAGGGGCCTACAATTATGTGATATTGTTTTTTTCACAGGTGGCGCTGTTGTCGTTACAACAAGGTCAACTTAATTCTTTTAGATGGGAACCTCTATTTATTTTTTTTTTTTTTTTGAAGATTCCGATTCCTCATGAAAAAATAAAAATAGTTTGCTTAACTCACTTTTCTGTAAACCTCACAGATGGAGCTGTAATCGCGAAAAATGAATATTCGCGTTTTTTTGTGTATAATTTTAATTATTGTTTAAATAATTACATGTAATTTTCATTCTGTAAACATGGAAGGTAATTTTAAAGGATAATGACGAAATTGATTTTTTAAATGCTTTTTCTTACTTATTTGCAGCCATGTCTACAGCAGGTGCTCAAAAAGGTGACCATTTACTTCCAGACATTTTCTGACACACTTCGAGCTGTTCAGGCATCATTTCTGCAAAGGGTCAGAAAATGTCTGGAAGTAAATGGTCACCTTTTTGAGCACCTGCTGTAGACATGGCTGCAAATAAGGAAGAAAAAGCATTTAAAAAATCAATTTCGTCATTATCCTTTAAAATTACCTTCCATGTTTACAGAATGAAAATTACATGTAATTATTTAAACAATAATTAAAACTATACACAAAAACCACGCATATTAATTTTTCGCGATTACAGCGCCATCTGTGAGGCTAACAGAAAAGTTAGTTAAGCAAACTATGTTTATTTTTTCATGAGGAATCGGAATCTTCAAAAAAAAAAAAAAAAAAAAAATTAAAAAAAATAGGGATTCCCATTTAAAAGAATTAAGTTGACTTTGTTGTAACGACAACAGCGCCACCTGTGAAAAAACCAATATCACATAATTGTAGCCCCCTACTGTACGATTATTTTTTATATAGGTTATTGTTTGTTAAAATGCTTTCTTTCCGAAATATTTCCAGAAAACATATTAAATGCCCCACCCTGTATACAGGGTGGTCAGAAATTCACTCATCGGCGGGTAAGGGCAGTGTTCGGAACGCTGCACTAACGAAATAAATACAAAAAAAATCTAGTAAAAGTCGTACCGTTTATGAGTTATTCGCAACTAAAGCTGGCCAATAAGAGCGCTGCGCGGGCGAATTCAAACAGCCTTCCACAGGCGGTGTTGCCAAGCGTACTCGAGGCATGGGACCGACCGCCAAAGAAAACGAAAATAAAAACTCTCTTCGGAAGTGGGGATCGAACCCGCAACCTTGAGATTAAGAGTTTGCCATCTTACCGGCTACGCTGCCAAGGCACTAGAATTTCGTTGTTTTTAGAAGCCACTAGAGCGGACTGTTTGTTCGTAATCGGAATTGATCTGTAATCCGCGACATTTTTCGGGAAGTCGGTGGTGAGGCTAAAGGACCATGCCAGAAGAAGTCTCGCAGTCGAACGCAACTTACCGATAAAGACACTGTCATCATGCAACGTCATCAATTTTCGTTTGAAGAGTACGCCGATATGCATTTGGCGTATGGCACTGCTGGACAAAACAGGGCCGAAGCAGTTAAGATTTACACGACTCGATTTCCTGACCATGTTATTCCATCGGTCAACACTTTTGTGTTGGTTGACAGAAGGTTGAGGGAGACGGGAAGTATTGTTGTCCACAGGCCCGACGCCGGACGAAATCGGTTCAGGCGGAGTGTAGGATTTGAAGACAATGTCCTAGAAATGACTGCTGATAATCCGAGGACAAGCTCTAGGGTTATTGCCAACGCATTGCAGGTACGTCCAGTCTAAGTGATCCCTCAAATTCTCCGTTTAAATGCAGCCTTTCAAGAGGGTCATTTTTGTTGTTTTTTAATTACCAGGCCTCACTTGCCACTGTTTTGGACGTCCTTCAAGACGAAGGGTTACATCCCTTTCACTTTCAAAAGGTCCAAGATTTGGAGGAAGACGATTTTCCACTTCGAGTTCAGTTTTCACAGTGGTACCTGTTGCAAAATAATAGCAAGGATATTCACGTTAATCAATAAAAATGTTGTGATTGAAATCTAGTGAAATACGATTACATGGAATAAAAGAAGCTTCTTTGCAACGAATAAATTATGTTTGCAGATTTTTTTTTTGGTGCCAGTAGCTAAACGATTTTTGTACAAAAATTAAAGATTAATCTAGCAAGCAGATCAACTAAATAAAAATCAATTCCCATAAAAAAAATTCTTTAGCCCCACCACCGACTTCCCGAAAAATGTCGCGGATTACCGATCAATTCCGATTACGAACAAACAGTCCGCCCTAGTGGCTTCTAAAAACAAAGTAATTCTAGTGCCTTGGCAGCGTAGTCAGTAAGATGGCAAACTCTCTATCTCAAGGATGCGGGTTTGATCCCCACTTCCGAAGAGAGTTTTTATTTTCGTTTTCTTTGGCAGTCCCATGCCTCGAGTACGCTTGGCAACACCGCCTTTGGAAGGTTGTTTGAATTCGCCCGCGCAGCGCTCTTATTTTCCAACTTTAGCTGCTAATAACTCATAAACGGTACGACTTTTACTAGATTTTTTTGGTATTTATTTCGTTAGTGCAACGTCCCGAACACTGCCCTTACCCGCCGATGAGTGAATTTCTGACCATCCTGTATAAGGCGGCATCGGCTACTGCTGTGCCAGGTGTATTTATCCCTGACCGTATGCCCTCCAGACAAACAAGGCTTGTTTGTAAATAGCTGACGCCGCAACAACACGCTACACGCTGGATTTAGCAATTAGCATAATGGAATGAACACACAGAAGGGCAAATAACGGCTATCCGTGCGACTAACTTCGAAAACATTTGCCTGATCTCCACCCCTATCGATTGTCACGAGATAGGAATTGGTGAGGCAGATATGTAAAATTCGGTCCAGATGTCAAAAACATCGTTTAGAATTAAATTAATTGTAGTATACAGTATCTAATTATCGGATTCACAGATCATGGCCAATATTCATGCAAACAAATAAAATTTTCTTCATTTTTATGGCTTTACACCTCGTTGACGTAGAAGTCATTAGAGGCCGAGAAAGGTGGAAAGGAACATTAAGGAATTCGCCCAAGGTCCTTTCAAGAAACCATACCGGTATTTGCCTGTGCTGATTTCGGAAAACGGGTGGAAATCCGAAATCTGGATTGCTGGACGGGGTTACAATCCATGTTGCCAGAATACGAGGCCAGAGCGTTACCGCTCAACCACCACGCTGGGTAAGTTTCTTCGTGTTAAAAATAATTTCTTCATACGAGTTTATTATAACACAAAATTACGAAGAATCCGATATAAAATGTAGGTGTAGATCATAAATATTTTGGTCTGTTATTTTAATTCTTAGCTGATGTAGGAGGTAATTATGCGATAGATGATATCGCAGAGATCAATTTTTTGCAAAGGTCCAAAGCAAATATCAATGTTCTTAACATAAAAAGGCACATTCAATGGGAATGCTGTAGTTAAACAAGTATTTTGCACATATTAAGGAGATCAATGAACACTAGTTAGCAAGATCGGAAGTTATAAATGTTACACACATCTCAAAGGTGATTGTAAACTTCGTTGTAACAAAAGCATTAGATGAAGGGTGTATTAACTATTTGACAGATAGCTGCGTATTTTCTAAAATGAACAATAAATGTTACTATTGGTATCAAATAAAAATTTTAACTTAGCATCCAGCAAAAGATAGATAGCAAAAGAATTAGAAGTAAAATTTGTCTGTGGTAGATGAGTAGAGAAGTTGCCACCGGAGAATAAGCTCCATCTGAATTAATATAAACCATAAATGCAAAAGTTGGCAGCATTGCCTGATATAAAGGAACAAGAATACCCTGTTTCAACATTAAGCGCACCGTGTTATTTGCTTCACAAATATAAGTGGAGTAGAAATGCATTCAAGTATGGAGCAACGAATTTTTTTATTACATTCTCTACAGACGAAAATGTGAAACTGTTAAAAATATGAAAATGACAGAAAAGAAATTTTAGCAAAGAAATGTTGTCAGACGTGTCTATTGATAGAGTGAAACAACCAAGCATGGCCTATAACGTTACGTGAATTATTCATACTCTCTAAGTCAAAGTTTTTTATTTCTCTTTTTTTTTTATTTTCTCTTTGTGCATGTTCAGAGTTTGGTTGCTTGTAGTTTTGTCGAAATTTTCTTCTTTTCATTTAAACCTAACCACCTCATTTTGAAATAGTATACCTAGAAAACTAAGCGATATATATATAAAAATTATTCCTTACTTCGTTTTGTCTTGCCGAGCCACGATTATCGTAGCATCTCTAATAGCAGTAAATAGCGTGTATGCTTTATCCATGCTTCGAATTGTACGACATATCTTCCGCACATATGAAACCCATACATCGCGGAATAATAAGTGACATCCACGGCCGTCAATATTCAGTGTGACAATCCCTGCAGACGGGTATCTTGTATCGGCGTCGCCCGTCAGATCCCGTCTGTCCGGCTATAATTAGCGAACCAGGCAGCAGCAGGCAGCGAGCGCCTGATCTCTGAATCTGACAGATGACTGGCAGGCAGCGTGTGCCGGGGGAACGCGAGTCAGAGAGGTTCCCTCTCCGTCAGCGACATTCATGCGTCACCGTTACCTCAGATCACAAATACAAAACCTGTGGGGATTGTTGTGTTTCGGAACACGTTATTTAAATAAGGATAAGAAATAAAATAAATTTGCAAATATTATTTTATCAAACTATGCTATAATTTCGTATACTCAGTCCGCTCGATAACTACTGGCTGACGTCACTGAACGATGATGTTACGTGCCACTTGATAGGTAACTCGTTAATTAACCAATTCATCTTCTCTTCAATTTACAATAATTTCATTTAATTACCTCGTCCTCCACAGGTTATTGTCTTTGGTCGCCAGAGGATTTTACTGTTCTTGACCGAATTAAACATTTCTACCAAATGACAACACTGGCGATTCGCTTTTCAACTCGGTATTTATATTTCCGTTTCGCTCAGAGATAACGTATAGTATAACACTTCTCCCAAGACACCAATGCATAGACATACAAATACTCCAGCGATTAACTCAAAAACAGAAATTTTGACAAGTGACAACTAACTTTAACTAACTCGTCTCTGCTGCTCGTTTATATAGACGCTACAGAAAAATCCAGAATAAAGAGAAAGCCGCGCGATGTTTCTCGAACGGTGACAATACAGCCAACAATGAAAACCACATTAAAAACAAACAAAATTAATACAAAATCACTGTCAATCATCATGAAACACACAAATTAAAGATATTTACGGGTATTTACACTCAAAATTATCAACTTAAGTCAGACAAAAATGTTGAAAATTGTCCTCAAAACATCGTGGCTTTCCTCAACACTTACAATTACAAACTTTTAACTAAGGTTTCATACATAATACTGTCCTTTGAGGGCATTACACACCATTTAAACAGTTTCTCTCCATAACAATGTTCACTTACATGACGAATATACATATATCACACGAAAAATATACAAATCCACAGTTATCAACTCCCACCTTGCTATACATAATCCTTAAGATAACATTTTATAAAAAGGTCTGCGTCTGAGGACTGTTACACCGTCTTTCGCTTGCAAATGAACAGTGGCCAGATATTTTACTAGAAATTCAAGGTTATCTGCACAATTAAATAATTAATCAAATGCGATGAGCTAACTGCCAGAATACATTAATTAATGTGCTTTTCGTAGCAATGAATTTTATGTCAAATACGTCAGTTTAGTTAAAAACATACGGCCCAGCTTTACGGCTGAAAAAAACGAGGGATAAAATTGTAATTTACGATTCAAGGAAGTCCTTCGCGTCGTTGCCTTTATTGAATAGCTGCTCAGTTATCATTAGGTATTTATTGGACATCGGACTTAAGGTTAATTCAGAATTCATGTTAAGAATATTAAAAGTTAAAATGTGATTTATTTATTGTATTTCCTTTGTTCACTGTAGCTGGGTTGTTAGGTTATTTACACTGCCATCTGCAAGTTATTTAGCGAGATCGTCTCTGTCCGTGTTTAATACTTCTATTATTATTTCCACGTCACTTCAAACTCAAGAAATTATATTCAAATTTTATAGATCGGCTTCGTACTTAGCCACTTCAGGTCAACCTTCAATCCCAAAAACTGGCACTAGTCTAGATATTTTTAAAAAAAAAAAAAAAAACAACTGCTTAACGTCTCTCAACAGTGAGGTCTTTGGAGACGGGAAAGGATGGGGGGGGGCAAGGAATGGGAAGGAATTCGGCCATGACCTTTTGAAGGAAGCATCCCGGCATTTGCCTGGAGTGATTTGGGAAACCATGGAAATCTGGATGCCCGGACGGGGATTCGAACCGCCGTCCTCCCAAAAGCGAGGCCAGAGCGCTAGCCATTACACCACCACGCTTGGTACTAGTCTAGACCCGTGACCTTACATAAATAAATTAATTAATTACATAAATAAACATCATCCACGATAACACTAATATTAGTGAAAATTGCAGTATTCAGAAGAAATGGTCTGAATGTCTCCAAAATCAGAGGATGTTTAGAAAAGTGGAACCATGATACGTATTGAGATTGCAGAGAGATAGCGTGCGTGTAGGCCTAGCAACGCCCTCTTTTGTGTCTCTGGATAGGTCAATCCTACAGTACGATCAGCCGGTGTAGAGCCGTCGAAGGAAGTTGAAATGTGCAAGTTAGTGCCTGTATCCTTAAATGCCCGTAAGCTTCGTCAACGTCAAAGGGCGCAATATCAGTATGTGAGTTTTTACGTAGCAGAATGATTTGTCTCCCGGAAACGCGTTTGTCGTAGCGTGATATTGCAGCTCGTACAGTAATGCGTGTGTGGAGGCAGAGGCTGAAAGAGGGCCGTACACGGCAATGAGCGGTTACTGGACCACACAACGTGACCACAGCGCGTGATGACAACCATCTTGTACGCAGGGTCGTAACCGACAGAACAGCTTCGTCCGCATCTTTGGCTCGACTTTGGAACACTGCAACAGCTGTGGACCTGTCTGCGCCGACTGGTGAAATACATGCCATGCGTCGGGTTCCATTAACCAGAGAAACCACGAACTTCTCAGATTGCGTGTGAACGCAGTCACTGAATGATGAGTGGCAAAGTGTTTACGGACGAATCCTGCTTCAACTCGTCCTACAGTGATGGCAGCGTACGTTTTAGACACTACTGTGGCGAACGCAATCAAGCAGACTACATTGTTGAGCGGCATAAAGAAGAAACACCACGTCGTCGACCATAACATGCGATCTCGCCTCCTACGTATTGAGGGCAACCTGAACTGCAATCGTTCTGCTTCTTCGGCAACTAACTCCACATACTATATTTCAGTACAATGCTTTGCCACATGTGGTGAAGAATTTGCAATCGTTTTTCAAAAAAATGACGGGTACCACTGCTTCGCTAACCTGCTCGTTCGCCTGACATGTCACCCATCGATCATGTCTGGGATACGGTTGGTCGTCAATTTGTTCGTTCTTGGCCTCATGTAACCACTGTCGGTTCTTTGTGGACGCACCTACAAACCGCGTGGCAATGTGTTCCCCGACAGCACATTCTCTTTATGACTGTATGCCACGACGTTTAGAGGCTCCGATTGCAAAACGTGGCGGCTTAACACCGTACTGAATTGTTGTAGTCAAAAGTGAATGTATATTTGTGTATTGTCATGTTATTAATCTGTGGAATAAATTTCATTGCAAATCACATGTCACCTTCTTGGTGCTGCAATTTTCACAAACAGTAGTGCATAAACATAGCAACATTAACAGCTGCATAGTTGAGAAGACCTGGCAATGAAACAAACTCACAGGGAAAAGGTAAACAAGTATTTTGAAATTAAAACAATATAATAGAGTAAAAGCTAGCAGCTTCTTTCAGGTAGTAACGTCAAAGAATAGTGTTTACATATAGCTGAACAATTTCGGAATAATTATTAGCTTACACAGTGGTTTTGGCCTACCACTAAAGGAACTTTATATCTTTCTTTAATAAACGATACTTTTTTATTTTAAAAAAACTTAACCGAAATAATGTCGTAATATTTAACGTAGAATTTCGCTGAAATATAATTCTCTCTGTCTCCGTAAATTTAAGGCTATACAATTCCTATAATAATTATTAGAGTAATCATCTATGGAAATTTCGTTCCGTGTAATAGACGCTAGCAATGACATCTCGGTACTCGTAGCAGGCAAATTTTCGATTCTGATACGCAATACAACGTCAGAGAAATGACTACGGCAGTGGAGCTGGTGTTATTGTTCATATTAGATGCACTACTTGCCCAGTAACTTATGCTTAGAAATTTAGATGATCCTGGTTCCCACAGCTTTTGAACCTACCCACAACATTCGCAGGTATTTTAATGAAACTGGGTCATTCAGCACGTGACTATGTTTACGTGAATATTAATACGCTCCCAGTGTGGAAAGATTGCCCTAATATTATGTAAATTATATTTTTTATTTAATTTGAATACGCTATTGCGGATTTACTGTCACAATAAATGAACGTAGAGAATTATGAATGTTTTTTTGTTTCGTAAAAACTGGATCGGTTTGAGTCGTTAATAATTTTTACTGTAGCAACCAGTTTTGAAGTTTCATTATTGATTGCGAGTCGAACGAATGGTTTGCGCGATAGCGGATTTACGGAATATATTGGTCGAGATTAATAGATAAATTGCATGAATTATCACAAGTGTCAAGAGCATAGGGATTTAGAGAGAAATCTTAATAACGGTTACCCAGTTTTAGCTTGGCAACATCATGTATAAAACGTTGATGGCATAATTGAACTAGATTTCCAATGTATATGGGACAAAAAATAAATCGGAGTAAGTTGTTTTATAATAATGTGTAAGAAGAACCGTGTGCAACCGATAAAGAGCATAATATTAATTCAGACAGGCCAAACGAAAGTCATATCTAAAAGTGAAAAAAGGTAACAAATTTGTGACAGCATGGCAGAAAACGATATTTCAGTATCGGTTTTGATACCAGTAAAAAACAAGTGAATTTGTAATATATCTCTCTATCTGAGAAATTCTATATTACGAGGCGCGTCCAGAAAGTAAGTTCCGTTTGGTAATAAAATGAAATTGTACACAGATACAGAAGAAATTTTTATTGCACAAAATTCCACAACTCTTAAACTACGTTTCCACATAACTGCCGAAATTTTGCAGGCATTTATCATAGCGTGGCACCAGGTTTTGTATACCTTCTTCATAGAAATCTGCCGCCTGTGTCTTCAACCAGTTGGACACGGTTTCTTTCAGCTCGTTGTCATTGGTGAAGTGATGACCGCCAAGGAATGACTTGAGATGTAAGAACAGATGAAAGTCTTCTGTAACCAAAGGTGGACGCCCACTTCGTTCTTCATCGTGCACATCACTACGCCCGTCATTGAACTGTCGGACCCATCTGCTCACCATCGAATCACTCATCGCATTTGGTCCGTAAACATCGCAAATTTGCCGATAAATTTCACTTGGTTTCACTTTCCTCGCATTCAGAAACCGAATCACAGACCTGATTTCACAGGCGGCGGGATTTTCAATCAACGCCGACATTTCAAACAAGCACAACAAAGCGTACGTAACTGACAGCGATCTCCAAATGGCACACGTTCTTCCCCTTGATACACATCGTCTACAGCGCATGTGCGGAACTGCAATCGCAGCGCTGCAGCGGAGATAAATTGAAACAGAACTTACTTTCTGGACGCGCCTCGTAATTTTAAACACGTATCACCAAAACGGTATCATACTAGTCAACTTAGGAGAGCATGCTACTTGTAGCTAATTCTTAGAAAAATAAAATTACTAAAAAATAAAATCGGAAACTCCTTGGAAAAAGAAAGAGAGGCGATTTTCTCACTTCTGTTGTGCATCCCATGACACACGGTTTTGTTTTTTTTTTACATTCAAGACAGCTGTGAGATAGGTGACGCAAACAAAATTTGTTAGAAGACATAGTCATGGGAGATACGCTGTATGTTACGGCATTTTCAATGGATGTACTGGCGACAATTGAGCACAGAACTCGACAGCATTTGGTCAGAGATAACTCGTTGCAGAAACAACGTTAAGCGCTTTCTGCCTGTCTGAAATCTGATACATTAATCTCAAACTTCAATTGTAATTGCCGTGGTTACTCCACTTCTCGTGGCTGAATCTGCTATTTCGCAGTATAGTATGACTGGTAATAACCTATGTACACTTATTGGAAGAAACAACCAATAACAGTTTAGCTTATAGAGGAAATGAAACTAATTCAGATCCCAGTTTTGTTTTTTTCTGATTTGAGTTAACTTTTCTTGAATTTTAAAGTAATACGATCTTTTCTATATTTTCAAATAGCTGGCATGAAGAAGGTAGTAAATATCGGATCATAGGCTTTAATTTTTTTTTAGAAGGTTACAAAAAACAGTCTCTGAGAAAAAGGTAAACCGAAAATTCCATTGAAATTAAAAATAATGCAAAATTGTTTATTTTAACATTTGACCATGTGGCTTAAACAAGTTAGCTTATTTGATATTCATAATATTCCATAATTCACCATGTAAGGAAAAAGCGATAAGTTTCGTTGTTAATAAGGTCTTTAACTAATGAAAAAAATCACCACTATTCTCAGAAATGTTTCTATTTATCTTGGCCACCTGAAATCGTATTTATAATCAGTTCAACAAATTGACGAAATACTCACATGAATTAGGTGGTGTCTTACTTAGGGAACGCCGAGGAAGTGCTTAGTAATGTTCACTTGAAAATTTCAAGCATTTAAAAATAATGTTAGACATAATTCAAAACAAAAAATGAGACAATGATATAGAATAGTATTTGTCAAGGACTCTTCAATTAACAGTCGTTACTTTCTCCACTTGTAAAATTATAACAACGATGTTTAATGTAGCTCTGCAAAAATGTTCGCTATTACTGAAAGCACTAATAGGGTAACTAGGGGAATACTTGTCTCTTCCCAGCCCTTAAAACTTCAAAACACATAATTTCTTTTGATATCTACATGTACAAATATATGCCCCTAAAATACAGCACCATCAGAGCGAAATAAGACTTAGGACCCGGGTCTGGATTTGGTTACTTTCCTGTACTAAGAAGAAACATAAAATCAAAACATTATGAAGAAATTAGGACCTTCTGATCCAGAGACAAACTAGTTAGTCAGTTAAACACATCTTAAAACAGTGAGCAAGTATCGGACTTACAGAATATCACACCATAATTATACAATTTGATAATACATTAAATTAATTTGCCAAGTTTCATTTCAAGGTACCATTGCTTATTCAGGATTGAACAACTCCTTTAATGATTGCTGTGCGATCAGCTGCTTTCTGCTATTAATCATATCCATTCAGTGTAATTAATGAACATGATCTCCTATAACTGCACGAAAATCGCCGTGAAACCAGGGAGAAGTACATTAAATGTGAAGCTAATGAAGTGCTTTTGTTTTCTGATGTACTCTGCGTATTATAATATTTTTACTAGCACTCACTTCACATTTTTAATAAATAACTGGTTGCGTATTAGGTTAGTAATACATTACACAAGAATTATTACTGGTAGTACGGAAGCGATGCGAATATAATATTGGTTAGTATTTCACTGTATCCAATATTTCATAACACATTATGTTAAGCAAACCACCAAAGTTGAGTTTGTCAAAGTAATTAAATGTTGTTAATAACTGTACATTTTTTTTTTTTTCGAAACGACATTCATGAAAAGTATGATAATTCTCAGTTCATACTAGGTTTCGTATATTATGATTGATATTAGTCTACACGTAGTCCAACAGTTTTGGTTTGCGTCTTTATTATATGATTATAGAAAACCTGTAGAATTTAATTTAGGTCAGAAGTGTGTTTTGTTTTGAATCTTCAAATCACACAAAGATAATTTCATTTACCGTTTTCTCTCAGCTCTAACGCAAGATGAAAAAGGAAACTCGGAATACACCACAGATAATACTATTTCAGTGCGAGTATGCAACAATCGTTTACTTTTTATGTTAAAATTCTGTTCAGTACTGGCTTCCTCACATACTAGTGTGTTGCAGTAACTAACCTGCAGATTAATCAACTTTGTTCCAGAACGGCAACAGCTCTCCTCTTCCAATTCTTTTTCTTGACGAACATTTAACTTACCTGAAAAGAAAAGAAACGAGGAATTAAAAGACACTCGAAAATGAATGAAGATAAATGTAAAAAATCGAGAAACTCATTATGCACACGAATTTAAAAATAAAGTCTTAGTGTGACTGTAAAGTGGAGTAGGATTTCTAGTTGAATGCATCTATATACAAAAATGGATGTTGGTTTATCCGAGATTAACAGACTTCGATACCGTTTCACCGAATATCATGGAGGTTAGCACATATCTGCAATTTTTTCAAAGAGAAGGTTTCTGACCAAAAAATTGTACAAAAACCACCCCTCTTCCCATTTACAACCCATACTTTTATACAAGCCTATAGTTTTTATCAGATTTCGATGGAATTTTACACACTTATACTTTGAAACAAACAGAAAAATACTATCTACATTTGGTTTACAGAAGTCCAACCCTTCTTCCCCTTTCAAGCCTATTACATTTTGTCAGTGTTCTTTATACAAAGCTATGATTTCTGTTAGATTTTGAAGTTACTTTTCACCCATTTACCAGTATATTAAAACAAAGAGAAAAAATATTTTCTACTTTCTGTCTACAAAAACCGAGACCCTCACCCCCTTAACCCTATTTAATATTTGCAAATGTTTTTTACCCCAAATCAGTATTTATCTGATTGCAATGGAACTTTGCACACGTATAATTTAAAAAATAGATAAAAATACTGTCTACATTAGGCTAAGAAAATCCATCCCCTTTCCCCCATCACCCCAATAACAAAAATTTACACGTACAACGATCTCGAAAATCGTAGGGAAATCGGCCAAAGTTGATGGTGATGAATAATATTTACGACAATATGATCAAACAGGATAAAACATGAAAACTTTCACATCCATTCCCCGAGAAAGGAAGGATTCTCTGCTAGTAAAATTTAAATATCTTGGCACTTCACTTAACAACAAATTTTGCTGGGAACAATATGCTCGAAAGACAGTAGACAAAAGTCTCAATCTTATAAATCTAATAGAGGGGGTAATATGAAGTGAAAAATTAACTGAACTGTAAAAATTATCCTGGGCATCGCTTGATTTTGATGGATCCACGTTATGAGTATCAAATACGGGCGTTGGATGTTATGAAAAGCGGTAGTTATGGATATTAAAGTACAACTAATTTAATTGAGAGTAATAGGAATACAGGTGTTCAGAGAATGGCGAGTTTGTATAAGACACACGTTGGTGATTAGCCCAGTAGAACTGGACCTATTACAAAGAATTGGGAATAGTATGAGAAAGGGAAGAGTGGACTACGATTATTCACTAATTAGTTGAATTTAGCAATAAGGGAGTGGAAAATTCTTCATTTGTAGGTAAGGTTTTCAGGGACTGGAATAAATTGTCTTACGAGATTTAAGTAATACATCAGGATTTCTTAAAAATCAGTACTTTAAAAAACTGGGTGATAACAAAAGAATTATCACAAATGTCTAACGGAACGCCAAGAGAGAAACTGAACGATATAAAAGTGCTAACAGTCTCTTTGTATCGTGTTAGATGTTACAGATTGGACGGCTGCAGTCACTGAGGTTTTCAGTTCGACAATGTTAGCCGCCAGTGATAAAAAAAAAAGAAAAAAACACTAGATCTTAAATGCAAAACTAGGTCATATACTCTACCTATCTGGAAAACGTATTATAGATTTGTTACTGAATACATTCTGAACAGTCTTAACCAACTCATGTTTAACAAAAAAAAGTAAAGTGATAAACTAAATCGTTTGGTTGTGGAGATATGGCTTTTAATGGAGTCTTTTTATCACTCGCTGTAAGTAGGTCAGAACAAAACAAGTCATTAACGTATAAACTCCAATGCAAGTTTTGGTAATCATAATTATTATAGGCATAAATTAACTTTAGAACAAAAATAATCCAATAGCTCAATACATAGAATATTAGTGAAGTAGAACCTTTCTTTGAAGAATGAAATATTAATCATAGTGTGTGAGCTAATAAATTGAGAATATGAACATCACCCTACTCTGGACGTACCTACAGACGGAAAGAATTAGGTGTGGAATATGTAATATTGTGGTGTACAGAGTCCACTCACCATGAAACAAACTTCGTACTTTACGTGCGTGCAGAATATTACATGACGTGGCCCTTTCTGTGTTTTTACTCTACAATGAAACTACACTGCTGAAAAATTTGTTTGTTCCGAAAATAAAACCAGTTGCAACAACGTCAGTTCAATTTGCCACCAGTCTCGCTTTTTCGCTGTCTTGTTTCGACGTAAATACGGGCGTGCGCACCGGAAAATACAACACAGTGGAACGACCAAGAATATTGTATTGCTTTTACAAATACTCCAAATTACAGACGGCTGAAACTTTTATGCCGGGATTAGTTACTGTATGTAACTGAAAAATATCAGATTTCATACACAAGGAAACAAAATTTTGTCGGGACAATTATAACAGTACTCCCGATTATTCCCTGTGTAAAGAAATTCTCTTTTGGAACCGAAAATCGTTGATGATGCATCTGTTCACAAAGTCAACTCCGATTTGACTAATGCCTACAGCAATCTACATGACTAAAAAGTGAGGACTCGCGGAAGGTTTGAAAGCGTCGTTGTAATGAAACTCGACACACTATTCCAAATATAGGGCGTTAATTCGTCCAATCGATAGTAGAAACATATACCCTTTGTGTCATGGGCAAACGAATCATACAATTAACAGAAAAAGAGAAAAGTCACGGCAAAAATTCTTCCACTATCTTAACAGATAATTTATCATGTATAATTAAACGCTTTTAACATAAAAAAAAACATTAGCAATGATTTTACCTGGAGCGTGATTTTTTGCTTAGAGCTTTTCCCCTCGTTGACGTTGAGATCATTAGAACCGGGAAAGGACTGGAAATAAGGAACAGGAAGGAATTAGGATATGGTCATTTTAAGTAATATTTTCCGGCTGCCCACAGTGTTGCTGAATATCTGAGAATCATATAATATTTCGCGCACATGCGTTTAAAGGCATTTCAGTTTGTGTATCATGTAGATTTTGATGTCCAGTTGACTTGGGAAAACTAGTTAGGAACCGTAATCAAGAAAGCCAACCTGTCAGGATCCGGATTTAAACCTGTCTCAATTAAGCTCTAGCAAATTGACATTCTATAAAATATTCACGCACGCGCATTCACAAGTATTGTACAGTGTTCTTCATTAACGGCCTATATTTGCCTGTGCCTACTGTTGATATTATTGTGACAATTGCATTGTGGGTAACACGACACAGACACAAAAATATAACATCGGATTCTCAAAGGCGGAGTCGAACTGATGACCTCAAGTTCGTGAAATTTCAACTACCTCCTGCTCTCTGCTTGGCAGATGTCCGTTAGGATGTGATGCCTGTTGATATTAGTGCCGCGTTTGGCTAACACCGTGAATGTAAATGTTTATGCTGCCAACGCAACCCTCATTAAGAAGTTAAACAAACAACGCTTATCGGTTCGAAGCGTTCATTATGAATGTCTCTGGCTCACACTAACTTGAAACCAGTAATTAAATTGTAGTAGATGTGACACAACTGACGTGAATCATTTATTTCAATGTTACATTGTCGAAGAAGGCGATTGAGGTCTTTTTAACAGTCAAATCTTTATTTTCGCTATTTTACAAGTACAGAAATGTCAAATTCATCTCTACAGATACTTTCTTACTGCCAAAGAGTCTCTGTTACACTCTAAATCAGAGATCTTCACCTAGCTTACATACATTATAACCGCGCCAAAACTTAACAAAGGAAGAACGGAAATGCGAATTCAACCTACAGCTTTTACCATGTTTTAATTAGGTTTTAGTAGAAGTTTGCTTCAAAACCGTGATTTCCGAGGCAGTTTTGCATTTTACTAGGTCTACGTCATATTTCATCACAAAGTGCATGGTGCTCCATATTTGTAGTGCTGTAATGTTATACGAGAGCATACAAATATGGGCCATAATTTTTATCAATGTAGTTTCCAGTTTTCAATCTCCATCTGTCGATTCTGAGGGTATTTTTTATTTTTCGAGTGTGTGACTCTGCTCCATTGTTATGTAAGTCATAAAATGTGTAATCATCCAGACAACAGCTTGTGTTTTGACGGTTTGAAATCACATCTGAGAAGTCTTGTGTCCGTTAAGGTATGTAAATCCCCACTGGATATTTTGCTTAATTTTACACGCACCCATTTTCCTATGGATCTTGAGACAGTGCAGGATGTGAAGAGATGGTCTCTAACATCAGTCTCCGCTCATTTTCTATGATTCCCAGTTCGTAGAATTTCCTTTTATAAGGGTATAAATGACTGACCAGTTTGTATATGTTTGCTTTTTGATCAGTGGATAGAACGGGTAGGCTAATATTTTTCCAAAAGGTTTTCCAGTGTAGGTTAATTTTTGCTTCAATTTTCGGTTTCTTTTGAACCTTAAGTGAAAGCGCCTGATAAGCTGAAACAGGGAAATGATATTCGTTGCCAAGCGTGTAAAATTTATGAAGTTTCGTTTGTTATTCTGTTTGTTGAGGTGGAAATCCCAGCAATCGTCTGCATGATCCACTTAAAAACGGCGTAAAACCGGTAATCATATCACTAAGCAGGCCGATTGTATTTCCACAAGTTCACATTGATAACCATACTAATAGTGTAAAATACACAAAAACTTTTGGTAATCCAAACAAATTAGTAGGGTAAAGAGAGAAGATGGGCATGAGTATTGATACGCGTACTTTGTATTGATGAAAGCACTGTGAACAAAGGAAAAAAATTGATTCCTAATGAAAACATTTCGACGTAATTTTTTCCCAATACTATCGATAATATCGATCGATAACAAATTGTGTTTGACTGGATCACCTCAACCATCAGCCAGTGGAGTCCAATATCGAAACAATCAACCAATCAGATACTATTGCTGGTTTCTTTTGTTCCTGCTCTCTACACGGGAGATGCCATTCGTCTTTATTGTCTTCTGCTGATGACGTTGCTTCGGCGCTCACGCGAACGAATGAAGAAGTGTCTGCAAACACGATTGATGGCTAGGACGCTTGCTGATCTGCTCGAGCGACTGTATATCTGGCGCTAGATCTACTGTGTGCGCGTGATCGCTCTCCGGTAGAGGATAGAGGGACGAAATTTATAATGCACCATCCCGAGCTGAATAATACAAGCAATGTGTGATTGCTTATTCCGAATTTGAAAGATCAATTCACCTAGTCGACGATTGCTGATGTTTATCTTCATTAAAAGAACATACATCTATCACTAGACGCTTATTTACAATAGTTGTGATTTACGATTCGAATCTGAATAATAATCACCGTCGAACACAGAAGGCGCTACTATCAGCATTTTTTTTTTTTGTGGGTTACCAATCTATATATATAAAGATGAATGTATGTATGTTTGTTTGTTTGTATGTTTGGTTGTTTATTTGTTTGCTTGTTTGTTCTTCTTAAAAATCCACAGTTTTCATCCATTCTCGACGAAACTTTGCACACTTATCCTTTGAAACAAGGAGAAAAATACTGTCTACATTTGGTTGAAAAATTATCTGTATAAATAATACATATTGTCTCATAATTTTGAAATACTACTGAAAGGCGATAGACAGACGCGTTGGATATGGACGTCTCTGCACTGTTTTTCCGTGTAGCGGTCAGGCAGTTCAGTGGTTAAAGCGCTTGCTTACAAATGTATGGGTCGTGGTCTCCGGTTCAAATCTCCGTGGAGGCTAAGATATTTAAAAATTGTTTTTGATCGTAAGAGTCACGCCTGGGCCGTAGGTTATTCGGATTGAATGTTAAACTGTAGATACCACAAAGTTAGAGGTGCAATGTGAGGCAAATCGTGTGTGTGTGTGTGTGTGTGTGAATCGCATTAATAACACTATAAATACGGAAGTAAGTCTCTGTCTTTTTGTTACGTTTTGACGACTAAATGGCTATATCGATATTGATGGAATTTCACAAGATAATTTGTATGAAGGGCACAGGACATTTTTTTTCCAGTATGATTAACAGTTGTAGTCACAAAATTTTGAGACCTTATCGAATGGTGACAGAAATATGTTCTCTTCAAGAGAGAGGTTCGACGGTAGAATGATATAGTGATAGCATTCTTGTCATACCATGCCGACTCGGTGTTGTTGGGGCCAATCCTTCGTTACCAACAACTTTCTATATTCAATTCTGGCCAAAAAATTCTTAATCCACGCGTACGAAGTCGCTGGTACGAGCTAGTTGGAAATATTGCTCCTTACCCCTATCCACAGAGGGATAGAAATGTAATGCTTAAAGAATTATAGAGTTAAAACTCTCTTAGAGAATCATAAAAATAAAACTGTTGAGTGTATTAAATCAGTAAGTACCCAGGCGAAGTTAGCACGTTCCCGATAAGCATAAACCTTAACGCGAAAGTACTAAGCCATGCCTCAGTATGAAACTTGTGTTGTAGGAGCAGCGTTTAGGAATATAAAGCTAAGCAGGAAATTAATAGCGCTAAGGAAGGGTTTGGTGAAAAAAGGGTACGTAATGTTTACTTGCTATACAGGATTATGATGGCAATCTAATTCTATTGAGCAGTGGAAACCAATCGTCTATGAAAGAGAACTGGAGAAGAAGCATAACAAAAGTGACGGGGGAGTGACGGGATAAGAGAACTGATAGCATTACATTGGTTTTGATTTCATTTATCAGCAGCAGATTTGGGGTCATTTAGCTTCTCATCACTCAGTGAAGTTAAATAGATTTAATTAGCTATCACTCGGTTAAATTCATCTAGACTACATAAAGTGAATCTGTACCAGTGAGGATAAACGTAATATCTCCGATGGTTGTGTGCTGCTTCCCTTCGACTATCTGAAAAATTGTAGCAATCCGCATGTGTATTTTATAACCATCATTATACTGTAGTTTCCGGCATCACACACTTTATGTGACGCTGAAAGTTAGGTGCCTAAGTTCTACCAACCTAGAAAACATGCAAAGTAAATGTACGAATTGTTATCCCAATTTCCGTTTTATTCAAAGCTCACAAATCAGCCTAATTACGTGCTAGTACTTTTTCGAAGCATTAAAACTTGCATATTAACCCAAAAATGAATATAGTACGAGTATATTAAGAAAAGTACCTAGTCCAAGTAACATATGATTCAGGCTCAACACTGTGAGAGGATTCAGCCTAATTAACTACGGCCATTAGTACCCATAAACTGAGCAGTACAGTATAAACTGAACATCTAGTAATCATGACGTAAAGTAGGAGTATTGACTGAGCAAACTGCTTGAACGAGAACAAGCGCCAATATCGACCATATAATAATGCGCAATACTGTCCAGCAACCGAGAAATGACCGAAATGAGAGAGAGAAAGATAGAGACGGCTTTCAAACTATTTTACAAGCACTTTTAAGCGAATAATCTTAGTGTTTCATTAGCATCTCACAGGTGACTTGAGAAAGAAGTCTGGCCTTTGAAAGTATCTAATACTTTGCGCCTCCTAGCTTAAGATTTCTGGATCCAAAATGAAACTGCTGTCTGTGTGTCCATTACCTTGTGAAAGAAATAATTTTAAGTTTTTTTCATTTATAATAATTTTCAGGTTCCAAATTTGCACATTAATCTAAAAATTAATATTGTGTGTATAATTTTGTAAAACTATGTTCCAGGGGCTTAAAAAAAAAAAGCGTCTGGCATTCAGATGTTTTAAATCTCATCAAGTAAAGAACTAACTGTGAGATTCTTTTTCAATTTTCTTCACTGAACAATAAAGACGGCCGTAAAAATTCTCAGTTTTAGATCATTTGTGTTATAATATCTGTTTCAAAATAGCTATTTTATAGATACTTCATATTTGTTGCGAACATTAATCATCACCTAAATTAATCGACAAATGCGAAAAACCTTATCATCTTGTAAATTTTAAAAATTGAAGGTAAAATAAAAAAGTATTTATTTTCAGGCTATTTTTCTATATACAAATGGTCACTTAACTTACAGCTCCTTTTTTTAGATAAATATCGTTAACGATACAAGATTATAATGTAATAACCCAGCTTCTAATTTTACATTGTACTATCCAAATTAAATGGTGTTCTCATAAACACAAAAAAGTTCCTTCAAATCAAGACAAGCCTTTGGAACCAATGAATATTTACTTCCAATAAACATTGATACTGAGTTTCCGAAAATAAACCAAGAAAACATCTACAACTACTGAGGAAGTCTACACAATCAGTTCTGTGTAATCTCAAAGACATTGTGAATTTTTTCTTCTTCTTTGAGAAATACGTCTGTGACGAATTGCCTGATCTAACACAGTCATTTTGTAGGCCAGTACTTTATGTGGCATCAGAACCACGGAAGTATGTCGGTATACTTCGCTCGTTCAAGGTAAGCCATTGTAGAAGTGAAATCTCAAGTCCCGTAATTCGAACCAGGGACCTTCCAACCTTGTCATACACCTTACCATCAGGTAATGAAGCTGCTCTACAATCACGTATTTTTCTAAATATATTTAAGTCACTTTAAGTGTTTAAGAAAAATATTTGGTCCAAATCAACATTGATAGTGAATTTTCGAAAATAAAGTCACTTACAGTAAAAATGAATGTATTTAATAATACATGTTAATATGATACTATCCACTAAACTGAAAAAGGGAGCAAGTTTTGCTTTTTACGCGTTTTATATTAGCTTGACCTATATGTACGTATGTATGTACGTACGTAACATTAGAAAAATGGTTGAATGTGAAGGAGCTTGCAACTGAATTTTAAACCACTTCCAGATGTCCGAATTGTATGAAACATGTACTGAGAAAGTGATGACAATACAATAATTTCATAGCTATATGCTAATATTCTATCTACTTTGAAAGTAATAGAAAAATTGTCGAGTGTAATGGAATTTGCAATTGAATTTTAACCCAATTCCAGATGTTAGAATTGTTTGAAATTTTGTACTTATATTGAGAACTGATGGCAATCTAATAATTTCATAGCAGTGTCCCAATATTCTCATTACTTTGACGGTAACTGTATAAAAGTTGCTGACTGTAATGAAATCTTGTAACTGAATTTTAACCCAATTCAAAATGTCCAAATTGTTTGAAATTTTGCACATGTATTGAGAAACGGAGACAATACAATAATTTTATAGATATGTCCTGGTATTCTCATTACTTAGACAGTAATAATAGAAAAGCGGTTGAATACAATGAAATGTTTCATTTCAATGTTCACCCACCTCCTGACGTCGGTATTGTTTGAAATTTTGCACACGTATTAATGTTAGTTACAAACAATATTTTCATATTTATGTCTTGAAATTTGCATCGTGAACTAAAAAGTAATATTATAGTTTCAAAACTAAAATACATGCTTTTGTAGTAATGTGAACTAAAAGTTTAAAAATAATCTTTAAATACAAAAATTTCGTTCAACAGCGCGAGGATACATTACAATTCAGTATAACTTTTTTTTGAATAAGCTTAAAAAATGAATAAAATCACTGATTTAATGTTAACTTTAATGTAAAAAAAAACAACAACAAAAAAAAAAACGAAAAAAAGTGAGGTACTGAACCTGTCTTTACGAACAACCAGCGATAAAAAAATTAAGATTACTGGCATCTAGCACCCAACACTATATTTTTCATAACAGTTAATTTTTTAATCATTGACTTTCTTTTTTAAGCTTATTCAAAAAGTTATACTGAATTGTGGGACATCCAAGCGCTGTTGAAAAAAAAAATGATATTTAAAGATTATTTTTAACATTTTTAGTTCAAATTCCTACAAAAGCTTGTATTTTAGTTTTTAAAACTATAATTTTTATGTAGAGAGAGTACAGAAACGCTGGACATAATTTTATCGATATTGATTCAGATTTACACAGAATACACTACTGTGATTGCACCATCGTTACTCCGCAAAATACACATTGCTGCATGCCGAACAAATTGCTTTTCCAGGGCAGCAGTCAATACACGTAATATTGATTATCAAATCCAGTCTCCCAATACCATCACCATAACAGATATACTCCACACATGTGACAAGAAACTAAACAGCAATACTAATTCCTCAAAGTCTTTTAAAATTTATTATAAACCGAATTGTGGAAGCTTCTCAGTGAAATACCATCTAGATTCAGTTCTGATCGTGAAGTTCCGCAATTAAATCGTAAGAAGACAAAAATGTCTCACTCGAGGTTACTACAAGTCGGGGCTCAGCTATATAAATGTTTATATATACTCAGGTAACACAACGCCGTTAAAACGCCCCCAGGTTTTATAGTTTTAATGTTGTTGCTACTAAAGTATTAAAAAGATTTGAAAAACGTGGACAAATTTGTTTGTTTATAGAGCTTCCAATCAACCGCTGGCTTTTATGGAAATTTGCATTTCTTTCGAGTAATGTTCCAACATGAAAAGGGAAAACGTATTATGTCTTTCTGGAAATCTTCTACATCTATTCTTGTCCAGTGTAAGACGCTAAGCTCTTTCCTGGACTTTGGCTTTTATCTATTAGCGGGGATCAACTGGTGTCCACCGTATTTATATCTCGGAATAATTCGCTTATTTTACCAAGCCTTCATCTGTTATTGCCTTTCCACAGATCTTTCTCATATCAGGGGCCATCCATAAATTTCGTCACACGAATTTAATGATTTTTGGAACCCTCCCTTCCCCCCCCCCCCCTTGTCACAGTTGGTAAGATTTGTGTGACCCCTCCCCGTCCCCTAGTGTGATGTCACATATTTTTAAATTTTAAATTTAAAAACTGTTAAATTAAAACAGCACTTCCAAAATTATTTAGATATTTCTATTTTAAATATTTTTTCATAAAATCAACAATACATCAAACATTTTAGAAAATTGACAAAACATAACAAATGAAATGAACGATAAAAAATTTAATCATCTTGTGTCCTTGGACTTTTAACCCATTCCTTTATATTATTTATGACTGACATAGCAGTTACCTCATTCTAGATTTGGATAATGTTACAAACATTTGATGTGTCAACATTTTCTTCGTCTAACCGTATAGCATCATCATCGTTTATGAAACAAAGAATTTCCCTGTCACATCTAGTTGGAATTCTCTGAGGACAAATCTTCGTGATGGGCAAAACCTCTTGTTGCCTCTTATGTGATTGCTCGTGTTGGTTAGTGGCTTTGTATGATTAAAGATATAGACCGCAGATGCCACACTGTCGCTTAAATAAGTATGCGGAAATTTTATTTTGTCAAAGCCTCAAAGGGGGTATTGGCCTTTCAGCGTATGTCAAAAGCGGCCGACGTGCGACACTGTAGGCACAGCGATCGTGAACTCGCCAAAAACTGATAAATTATGTTTGTGATATCACAAAGCTTGTAACTCGACCGACCCCCTTGTCCCACCATGTCACACTTTGTTAACTGCCTCCCTCCGCCTTATCGTATGACGTAATATATGGATGTCCGCTCATTAGTATATCTGTTTATAAAACTGATACACAGCCTCTGATATATCGAATTCAGAAACTTCTACTGAAATATAATTTTACTTGTTCCATCTCAAATACTTTGATCTGAGAAAGGTGGATAGTAATAAACAATAAGTTGAACTCCAGAAAATATTTCAGCATTTCATGTTTAACATACAAATTACGAAATTTTATTCCGTGTTTAACAATTCATGGAGCTCTGTTTTATCTTTGCGACTATTCAGAAGTGTATCTCTGTATTGTATCTATACTTGTGAATATCGCTGACTTGTTGTTTTGATCAAAATAAACAAACATCTTCAACTTAAATTTTTTTTGGTGGCCTTTTAATTAATTAATCAGTAATTAAACCACCGAAGAACCTTAATAACATGCACAGCGGTTGGTTTGTTTTCTTGATTACACTTCATTACTAACATTGCAATCATTAAAGCAGCTTATTAATTATTAACGATAGTTGAATGCCTCATGCCTTTTGTTGTTCCAAGAACATTCTTGTTCAGACTGCATTTCGACCTAACCACAATTTATACTGATATTGCCGCTTCAAAATCAAGCGATGCAGATACACACCTAAACCCATGAAATGCATCGCTAAATACATTTTTTGTAATGAAAGGATTTCAGGATTCAAAGTACGCCCAGCATAAATTATAAGAATTAATTTCAATATACAGCTTCAGTTTGAACGGAAAGAGTACTAAAACACGCGGAATAATACATTGCTGTATATCCATGTAGAGTTTATTCTTGTGGTTGGGTTGAAATGCGGCCAGGAGCACATTAAAAACGTCGCCAAAGGCACAAGGAACTGTACATATAACTGATTTTGACTTGCGATATCTCGAGACCTACCGTTAAACGATATAACTGTTTAACACTATCAAATTGCGACGATACGGTATAGTGAAAACCCTGTACTATATACATTAAGCACAATAATATTATACTTCTGTTACTCTTATTGAGGAGTTAATATATTATTTAGTGGTTTGAGTAACGATTTCCTTTTAATTATACTTATCAAAATACATGAAACTGGGAATACTGTATATGGCCAAAGACAAATAAAATATAAACAATCCAGAGATCAGTATATTCGTCTGTGTTCAAACGCTTCAAATGCATCATGTTTTTACAGTTAATTAAGTATTGGTAACGATTATTACATCTGATTCAAGTATTCCATTTATTTCCTGTCTTCAAGAAAACCGAAAACTAAATATTCGAAGTAAAAATGTTAAACAGAATTCTAAGTTAAGTAGTGTGATTTTTTTTTTTTTTAGTTTTTTGTGCAAGGAGTGAACATCTCAATTACAGCGTGATCCGCATCTTTTTTATGTGTGGAAATGTATTTAATTATTTCCTCCGTCCCTCAGTACATATAAGTCATTAGCTATTTCCGCAGATTTTGATACGAACCATTAGCTTTAAAAAATTGAAAACCCCGTCCAAAATGCTGCAGTAGTTTTTGCGGAGCTCCCTTTCAAATAAAGGGACACACGTACCTTGCTTACAGATTTATAATAGTATAGATAACATGATTGGAAGCTTGAAAACAATGAATAAAGATATTTGATAGAGTACAACACCGGAAAAGCTAAAAATTCTCCCTTCTTTCTCGTACAAATCGGAATAAGTCTTTTACAAATAATGTATATATCTCTATTATATAGACACAAAGCAATCATATCTTCACTCTCGTCAAATGAAAAAAGAAATAATTATGTGAATTAAATGTAGTTAATATGTGGTAATTTTTCAATTTTGTATCTTCTTTAGAGAAAACTGGAACGAACGACCGACTACAAGATGGTACACGAAGCCCAAGGCTCATAAATTCTGATGCGACAAACAGGGCTCACTGATTGAACAATTCCTCTGAAGTATGGAGGAGCGATTCACGAATACGTCCATGGCTGCAAAGAGAATTTGAAAGAAGTGAGCCACGCTTGTGCCTGGAGAATCATCTCTGTTTTCGAACTAGGTCACGCACTGTTCATGCAGTGACATAAGCACAGGTAGACACGCGGGGTCACTGGCCTCGCAGCACTTGTTTGTGCTGTCATGAAAGGCGCACGCCATATCTGTATGCCAAACCAATTAGACACACAGACTGCCGCATGGTGAAATTCGATACCAAAAGAGTACAGGTTATGAAATATTCTAACGTCCTTAATGGAACTTTTGTGAGTTATATACAAACGATTTTTCACGGAGCATGAGAGGAGACTTCTTAAAGAGCTCAACTCTGTCGAGAGAACGTGAATTCGATCCTTATTCCTGCCATCCATATATCGGTTTTCCGTGATATCAAAAAATCACACAAAGAAAATAACGGGATGGTTCTTCATTAAAGACATAGCGGTCAGGTGGCTCAATGGTTAAGGTGTCTGACTAGAGAACTAAAGGTCCCCGTTTAGGATTCTGGTATTTTCGTAAACCCTTAACCCGACTTTCACCTCTGGCATAGCTGGCCGTGTAATGTGAAGTACGCCAGTGCGCTTCCGTGGTTAGGATACCCCTTTAAACGGTCGGTGCCCGTACCCTGTAGGACTACCGGGTTAGGTTAAGGAGGCAGGGGTGAATACGCAGATGATAGAAACCCTGTCACCAGGTCATTGCGAACATAGAATTATTATTAAAGACTTTCAGTTACATTTGGAAACATTCTGGTTCAAATATGAGTAAAGCAATCGAAACGCTGGCTCCATGAATCGCTAAAGACGATGTTTGCAAAAGTTTACCGTTGCAGAGTACTCCTAATCTCTTATTTTCGTAGGTACAAGGCTTCAGTGACATTTTTTCCGACAACACATAATACCTACAGGTTCCTTTGCTTTATCTCGCAATTATATGCTGCAAGAAGACTTCCACCATATTGCATAACACGTATGCATTTTTTAATATGCATTCACTGTTATCTATGCTCATTTAACAATATCACATGAGGAAAGAATGCAGGTAACCTCTGCAACCATGTGTCATTACTTTTTTAATACAACTACAAGAGTATTGTGAGCTGATTCTTTTTTGAAGGAAAGTTGTTCGAATGTTCTAGAGTCCTATGAATCACGTGATTTCCAAAAGTTAGCGGTCACATTGACCTTATCATTAGCCGATAAAATATCTCAATTGAGCCATGAAACAATGTCCGTTTTTTTTCTTGATCGTTTAAATGTAGTACCTTAATGATCTCAGTGGTCCCCTATTAGCGCTTGAAGTGTCAGGCCTTGCTCGGTCTTCTAATGTTCCAAACAATTATGCATTTTGGCAAACACAGCGGCTGGAGTCAGCTAACAAAATATAGTAACCGAATGTGGAGAATTCTGCGTTAGTGCTGGATTAGACACAGGCAATTAGCTGAAGCAGAATGTAGATAATTCAGAGCAGTGAGTAGTTCCTTACGCTTTGGGACATTAGTAAACTCCAGTTTATTAGCTTACATTTTGCTTAGGTCTATAATTCTTGTCATTCAACGACCATTTAGCTAAAATATTGTTATGCCACCACGAATATCTTCACACGATGATAGGGAAATAATGCTTGATCTACCTGGAAGAAAGCCGTAATTTGCAAATTACTTTTAAATCTTTGTAAGGATTCATTTTTTTTCTTATTGTGGAGCTTTCGTCTTTACCAAGGACCACTTCCTGTGTAGCCTAATATGTCTATCATAATTATGCTCTTTCCTTCACTTGTCAATTCAGTTTGCTCACGGTGTTCCTCCCAGTAGCAGGTTTTTTTGTGTTTTTTTTTTTTTAGTGAAAACTTTTACAGGTGCGTTACGCGATGTTGTAAATCAATGAGTGCCCTACTTCCCATCACCGACATGCTATGACGCGTTGCGATAATGATTTGTGCGTTGGACGCTTTTTAGATGGGTAGAATCTTATGAGTTCCGGTCACCAACGTGCTATTTTAACAGTATACCTGTAATTATAAGTATGACATGTTGCGATTGGAAAATAGTGAAAGTATAGTTTATACTTGTATCTAATATGATTTTTTTAGCCTATATTCTTCATACAAACACACAGTTTTAATCAGATTTTGATGGAACTTTGCACACGCATACTTTAGAACAAATAGAAATATACTGTTAACGTTTAAGTACAAAAACCTAAGCTCTCTCTTCCTCTCCCCCCTGTCCTTAATTTCTGTCAACGTTGTTCATACTAACTCATAGTTGTAATCAAATTTTGATAGTAGCCTACTTAGCACACGTATACTTCAAAGCGAGGCGGTCTGCTAGCTCAGTGGTTAAGGCGCTTACTTCCGAAAGATGCTCCCTCCAATTGCGGGTTTAAGTCCCGTTGTATTTGATTATATGAGCTATTACGGGACGTTCTGTGATTCTGATTCCACTTAAAAATTTAGGGACCTGAGGAAACGAATTGGCATTCCTGCCTCTGGCACGATAGCTTGGTACATCTCGTTCGGGAAGATTCGACCAACATTCGAGTTGTAGACTAAGTTAGATTTTTAGTTTTTGAAGCGAAAATTTCTATAGGTTGTGACATAGTGGTAAATTAAAAGTTAAAATGATTTATATATAAAGAAAAAAAAAAGAATACAAAGGTTAATAAATATTGTTTGCCCAGAGAGGCTTTAAAGGATATGATCTCTGAAAAAGAAGTGAAGTTAGGAGAGAATTGTTGCGTAGAGAAAACGATCAAGACAAGATTGATTTAGCAGCAGCGTAAAAATTAAATTGAGAGATCTTGAGTAGAAACAAACCTGCAAATCTTGGGATGTCAAGGTTGTCTCAAACACGGTCGTTATTGGTATTAGAGAACTTTTTAAGCAGGCAAACGAAAGAAATAAACTGCAAAATATTATAAACGAAATTCAGTCTACAAATTATATTTATTTAATTACATAGATCTCTTGCTCGCATTTAATTTATATGCGACATGGTGACCGTGACAGGACTTTGTAGAAAGTGTTTTTTTTATCTGTTATGTGATGTTCATTTAGTATGTTTTTTTTTAATGTAAGATTTGTGTTTCTTTAGAATAAGCAAAGCTTGTTAATATTTTGTACAAAAAATTTAACATAAAACCTCGATACCAATAACGGCATTGCCATTAAGAAAATTTTCCTCCTTTTCTTGTTCATTTACAATCAACAAAAAAATGAGGAATATTTTGGGATGGGTTGTGACATAGTGGTAAATTAAAAGTTAAAATGATTTATATATAAAGAAAAAAAAAAAAGAATACAAAGGTTAATAAATATTGTTTGCCCAGAGAGGCTTTAAAGGATATGATCTCTGAAAAAGAAGTGAAGTTAGGAGAATTGTTGAGTAGAGAAAACGACCAAGACAAGATTGATTTGGCAGCAGCGTAAAAATTAAATTGAGAGATCTTGAGTAGAAACAAACCTGCAAATCTTGGGATGTCAAGGTTGTCTCAAACACGGTCGTTATTGGTATTAGAGAACTTTTTAAGCAGGCAAACGAAAGAAATAAACTGCAAAATATTATAAACGAAATTCAGTCTACAAAATTATATTTATTTAATTACATAGATCTCTTGCTCGCATTTAATTTATATGCGACATGGTGACCGTGACAGGACTTTGTAGAAAGTGTTTTTTTTATCTGTTATGTGATGTTCATTTAGTATGTTTTTTTTTAATGTAAGATTTGTGTTTCTTTAGAATAAGCAAAGCTTGTTAATATTTTGTACAAAAAATTTTAAAACCTCGATACCAATAACGGCATTGCCATTAAGAAAATTTTCCTCCTTTTCTTGTTCATTTACAATCAACAAAAAAAAATGAGGAATATTTTGGGATGGGTTGTGACATAGTGGTAAATTAAAAGTTAAAATGATTTATATATAAAGAAAAAAAAAAGAATACAAAGGTTAATAAATATTGTTTGCCCAGAGAGGCTTTAAAAGGATATGATCTCTGAAAAAGAAGTGAAGTTAGGAGAATTGTTGAGTAGAGAAAACGACCAAGACAAGATTGATTTGGCAGCAGCGTAAAAATTAAATTGAGAGATCTTGAGTAGAAACAAACCTGCAAATCTTGGGATGTCAATGTTGCCTCAAACACGGTCGTTATTGGTATTAGAGAACTTTTTAAGCAGGCAAACGAAAGAAATAAACTGCAAAATATTATAAACGAAATACAGTCTACAAATTATATTTAATTAATTACATAGATCTCTTGCTCGCATTTAATTTATATGCGACAAGGTGCGTTGGGCGATTTTTGGATGCGTAAAATCTAATGAGTTCAAGTCACCGAAATGCTAGTGTTAATAGTATATCTGTTGCAGAGTGGAGGCTCAGTGGTTAAGGTGTCTGGCTGGGGAACGAAAGGTCGCCGGTTCGAAAACCTATCTCGGCAGGGATTTGCATAGACCCTTGACTCGACATTCACCTCTGACACTGCTTGCTATGTAATGTGAAGTACGCCAGAACGCTTCCGTGTTCGGAGTCTATGTTAAACTATAGGTCCCCTGTACTTGGTAACACTACCGGGTTAGGTTAAGGCAGATAAGAAAAGGGCCGAAAGCGCAGCCAATAGAAACTATGTCATCAGTTCATTGCAACCATATGGAATTATTACATATTATTTAGTATATCTGTATCTATAAGTATGACGTGTTGTTCGTATGATATGCATCTTTATATATAAAGATGAATGTATTTTTGTTTGTTTGTTTGTCTGTTTGTTTGTTTGTTTGTTTGTTTGTTCTTCATACAAATCCACAGTTTTCATCCGATCTCGATGAAACTTTGCACACTTATCCTTTGAAACAAGGAGAAAAATACTGTCCACATTTGGTTGAAAAATTATCTGTATAAAAAACACATTTTGTCTCATAACTACGAAACACGGCGATAGACAGACACGTTGAATATGGACGTATCCGTACCGTGTTTCCGTGTAGTGGACTGCCATCTCAATGGCTAAAGCGCTTGCTTACGAACGTCGTGGTCTCCGGTTCAAATCTCCGTGGAGGCTAAGATTTTAAAAAATTGTTTTTGATCGTTAGAGTCACGGTTGGGCAGTCGGTTATTCGGATTGAATTATAAACTGTAGATATCACAAAGGTAGGGGGTGCAACCTTAGGCAATTCGTAGGTAGTCTTGCAATACAGTAGATGTACACTTTTTTTTCGTTATATTGATCCATCAGGGGTGATTCGTAGTCAGTGTGTGTGTAATCTGCAGTAGGAATACTATAAATGCGGAAGTAAGTCCCTGTCTTATGTTACGTTTTGACAATTAAATGCCTATACCGATATTGACGGAATTTGACGAGAAAATCTGGAGGGAGGGCACTGGACTTTGTTTGTTCTTCATACAAATCAACAGTTTTCATCCTATCTCGATGAAACTTTGCACACTTATCCTTTGAAACAAGGAGAAAAATACTGTCTACATTTGGTTGAAAAATTAACTGTATAAATAACACATGTTGTCTCTTAACTTCGAAATACGACGATAGACAGACACGTTGGATGTGGACGTCTCCGTACCGTTTTTCCGTGAAATGGGCTGGCAGCGCAGTGGGTAAAGCGCTTGCTTACGAACGTCGTGGTCTCCGGTTCAAATCTCCGTTGAGGCTGAGATTTTTAAAAATTGTTTTTCATCGTAAGATTCAGGCCTGGGCCGTAGGTTATTCGGATTGAATGTTAAACTGCAGATATTAGAAACTTACGAGTGCAATGCGAGGCAAATCGTAGGTAGTCTTGCAATGTTGTAGGTGTACACTTTTTTACGTTATAATGATCCCTCAGGTGTTGTTCGCAGTCAGTGTGTAAGTGTGAACCACAGTAATATTATTTATAAATACGGAAGTAAGTCTCTGTCTTTTTGTTACGTTTTGACGACTAAATGACTATATCGTTGTGATGGAATTTTATAAGGAAATGTGTATGAAGGGCACAGGATATTTTTTCCAGTATGATTAACAGGTGTAGTCACGAAATTTTGAGACCTTATCGAATGGTGACAGAAATATGTTGGAAATTGATTGTCTTCAAAAGACAGGTTCGACGGTACAATGATATAGTGTTAGCTTTCCTGTCATATTATTCCGACTCGATATTGTTTGGGACCAATCCTTCCTTAACAACAACTTTCTATATTTAATTCTGGCAAAAAAATTCTTAATCCACGCGTACGAAGTCGCGGGTACGGGCTAGTAGTTTTATATTTCCACATCTGTCGGCAGTCTATAATCACTGCCAAATGTTAATTTTTTAAAAAAATAAATAAATGAAGCTGCTTCTATTTCAGTCTTATTGTAGTGACTGATTGATGATTGATACCTGTTTAGTAGGGCATAGTTACTCATGGCTACCGCACTGTCTTCCACTGCAGGTTATAACGAGCCGGTGTTAAGTTGAAGTAGCTTTTCTCAGCCACTGGTGTTGTAAAGGTGGGTTCGCACGGCGCGTGGTAGTGGCTTTCACTTTTGCCGCATATGCTAGCAGGGACGGCACGGCTCGACCACCGCCAGACGGTAAAAGATGAAAGGCGCGTACTGCCTCACCACGCGCCGTGGGAATGGGCTTTAAGGCGGGAGTTCTCCGGGTATGCACCACTGTTACAGTACAGCAAGACCACTCTGCCTGTCAATACCGCTGTTCGTCTGCGCCCGCAAGAAGCGCCCAACTGGGCCGACGAGAACCGCGGTGTAGCTCGAGCGGAAAAGGAAACGCAGAGGCCAACGGCTGGAGCGCCACCGAGAAAAACTTCCCTCGACGCAATTCCTTGCTCGGAGCTGCCTTACTTGTCTGCCTCTATGCCGCAGAACTTTCTGCACCACAGACGATACCAACACCAGCGAAATTTCTGTCTCATACTGTCGGTGCAGGTATTACTTGCAGTCTGAGGCTTGTCAGGCAACAATGTTATCTGAAATATCTTTGTTTTTATAAATAATAGATACTACGGAATACATGAATATAGAAGCAAAAGATCAGACATGAACAATGAAGATTTAATATGGTGATATTAAAAGAATACAGAAATTCAAATACCTTGGCGACATTTTGACTCTCAATGTTAATGAAAAGACTGCAGTTGAAGATAGGGCGACAAAGATGGAAACAGCTTTCAGTATATGTCAGAAGACAAATCGAAATTACTCTCCCATCAGGCGAAATAGAAGCAGTATAATACGGAACTGAAGCCAGAATTTTTACACGCAGCAGAAACACTAGACAGAAATGGATTGACAGAAATAGAAAAGAAAGATTCTAAGGAAAATCTTGGGACCAAAATAAGTGACAGGAAGCGAATTTGATTTCCGTTTGAGATCGAACCAAGAATTATACGACAAGTTTGAAGAGGCATCAAACGCAATTAAGAAAGTAGATTAGCTTTCTATGAACACATTAAGAAAATGGAGCCAGAAAGAATTACAAAGAGAATACTTAAATTTCAAGAGAACAGGAAGACTCAAGTTCCATGGGTTAAAGAGGTCCAACAGGATCTGAAAAGATGTGGGATCAGCATAGAAGACACCCAAGACAGGGAATTATTTAGAGGAAAAATTGCGTAGGTGAAGGATCTTACTGAAGAAAAACCAATCAGGGGAATGAGGGTATTTACAGAGGAAGAAAAAGCAAGAGTGAGATAGAGAATGAAAGAGTACTGGCGACGGAGGAAGGAAACTCAGAAGAGCAAATGAAGTTACGTAATTGTAGTCTATAGATGGCTGAAAAGAAAAGAAAAGTAGACACTATTCGCAAAAGAAGAATAAATTTCTTCAGATATCTCTCAGAATGAACTCTGGTGGACTAACCAAACATTTTTTTATTTCTTCATAACCGCATAACGAAGCCTACTTGGTTTACAGGAATTGGAAAAGACCTAAGAGAATTAAAAATTAAGGAAAAGTCATTACTTGATAGAACAGTACATGTAAGATTTAAAAATGAAATGATAAGATTCCATGAAAAATCTAAAATAAAGTCGAAATTCATCATCCCGGAAGAGGAAAGAAGAAGGTCCGAGAGAATGAAGAAAAACTCGGCGCAAAGGAAGGAAAAACATGCAAAGAAGTGACTGACTCATCGTACCTCAAAGATGGTGGAATGAAAGAAGAAGAAGATAATGTATGCTTCACGGGTGTTCAACCAGATAGTTTCATAAAAACTAAACGTTTGCACAGCTGGGTCTGTCGTCTTTATCAGGTGCGGAAAGCTTCAGGTGTTGTAAGCTAGAAGTCACCGCCTAAACTAGCTTAGTAGAAGTCCATTACTTATACAGCATAATCTTTGTACGAGCTGTATACGTTGACGAAGGGTGGTCACGTGACCAGAGTGTTTTGTGTGGGTTTATTGCAGAGAGGAGTTGAGAAAAAAGAACGAAACTGTCTGTTATTATTGTTAGGTCGATCAATGTATTTAGTATAAAGTTACGAAAGTTAAGAAAAATAAATAGTTCGATACCTATAATAATGGTATTGACTTATTAACGCGTATTTGTCATAATGTAATGAATGTCTAGAGTTGTTGGTAAATATAATCGTAAGTTTTGGTGAATTCTTGTAACTTCGACAGCCCGTTAACGGCAAAACTATGGGCACAAAATCCAATAAAAAGGTGAGGAAGGATTAATCTGTTGAGACACCAAACCTCACACGCTTCTCCTCATATATAAATCTGTAACGGAGCTATAATGTTTATTCCGGCATCACGCATAATCTATACAACAGATTATGAGGGAATTTTTTTTGAATGAATTATTTTTCTTATGGCTTTACGCCTCGTCGACGTCATTAGAGGCAGGATGGAACTGGGGACAAGGAGCAGGAAGTAATTCAGCCATGGCCAATTGAAGGAAGCATCCCCGCATTCACCTGGAGTGTGTGACAGAACAGAAACATTTCATAAGAAAACCATATTTTTGTGCGATGAAATTAAACAAAAATCGATATATTTACTCCTACAGCAAGGAAATGTAAGTTGCCATGGCGATAAAAATCAAGAGTTAGCTGGAGGTTAGCGACGTAAAGACCGAACGGTTGCTTTGAAACCATTTCACTGCTGAAGAACCTTGCATTCTTCGAATACTATAAGTCCGATGTAGTTCCTAGAGGCATATGAGTTGTGTAAAATAATTGTAAATCTGTTGAAAGCGAAAGAACTGAATTATTTATAATTATAACCAGTCATGCGATAAGTGATTTGGGGAAACCATGGAAAACCCAAATCTGGATGCCCAGACGGGGATTCGAACATGCGTCCTCCCGAATGGGAGGCCATAACGTTAACCACTCGCCCACCACGCTCGGTCACAGTTTGATACCCCAGATGCTGACTCAAAATCATAGATATGATTTACCAAGACATATCACCTGGCATCCAGGAGAAAATTAAAATTTCTTCTGAAAGTCAGTTTATTTTACTTATAGAATGTCTTAAATACTCCACCCACCAGTATGCCTCAGTGCGCTGAGAGGCAGCACACTGGATCTAGGAGGTACAACGGGATCTGGTACGAGCCCTGGTCACCGCTTACTGGGCATGCTAACTGCGGTTTTCGGGCAGACATCAAGGCGAATGCTCGGACGGTCCCCAATCTCCGCCTCATAAAATACACAATTAAGAATCAAAAAAATACACTTATCACACGATAAATATTGTTACACGTTTCACAGACATATAGCATCACTTATCATATTACTACTTAGTACGAGCTGGCAATAGGTATAAAATTTTGTCATCAGCAAGTGCATGTAACCGTAAAACTGTAGGTGCAAATTTGAGCATACCAGCGATGACTACAACTAGTCGAAGACAACCGACCCCTAACGTTGGGAAAAGGTGTCGGAGAAGAAAAAGATGACCTAAATGCTCTGGACTTACAGTTCTTATTTATTTGTTTGTAAGAGAAGATAATTAATAATTTCTTACCATGCAGCCGCATTATACGGATCACCACCTCCCCACCACATTGGCTAGTATCGTTTCCATTACCCGGGCGTTTGATGTTTACCGACTGGGACACGGATAGAGGCGCTCCGTCCCTGCCACCAGAGGCGGGTCCCTTCCACTGTTTATAGCTAGACCGGCGCGGCTGGCAAATCCACTGGCCGTGGGAAGCTGCCTTTAATGTGACCATCTTCTATCAGGTTTGGGGGCATCCATAAATTACGTGAGGTATATTTTCCGGATTTCCGGCCCCCCACATCTGGTGAGACATTATGAGATCTGGCCCGTACCACCCTCCTATGGTGAGATCTGGTCGTACGACCCCCCCCCCCATCCTCCTAGAAATCGCCCTCACAACTTTTCGAAACTTTTTTTTTTAGGTCTCACCCTTCCAAAATCCGGTTACACCCCCCACTTTTCGACGAAATACCCCCCTAAAATTGACTTTCGCGACATTTGTAGACTTTTTTTATTATTTTTTTTAGCTCTATAGTCCAACAATTTTTCAAAAACCTTACATGAGATTTCCGTAGACACCCCCTCCCCCCCCATGGTGAGATTTCGCCGGAAGCCCCCCCCCCCTATTTCACCTAAAGTAATTTATGGACGCCTCCTTTCTCTAAAGTAATTTAAGCGAGTCTACTTCTACATCGGGCAGCGGTAGTTCAATTTTCCCAATTCTTGTTCACATTCAGTTAATAGTAGTACGTGGCACACTCTCATTTTCCTTTGTAGTGATGATTTAGTGGCCTTTCAAAATTAATATATTTTTTAAAGTCTTCCACATATTTAGCTGTAATTTCCTCACGAACACGTCTGTCGTACGTCCAACATCGAGAATTACTGTTCTTTGACGCCGTGTTGCCTGTCTGTCAATACTGACATCGACGCGGACGTCACTGGTTTCGGTCATTAAAGTAATGACGGAAATTGCATTCATGGCACACTCTTGGCTCTATGGATTGAGGAATATTGAATTAAGGAACGATTTCCGAAATGGTACGTCCCTTGCGTATTGCGCTCTATACCATTCCCCGTTCAAAGTCTTTTAATGCATATCGTGTGACTTAAATCACGCCAGATAACATTTAACACGATTCAAAAGAATAAAATGAAAGCCTCAACACTACATTGAATATTTATACGTTTCTTCCGCAGAGGTAGCTACAGCCTTTTGGTTATTTGCGTCTTAATATACCACGATTTTTTGCACTACAGTGTATGTCTCATCGTGTACGGTTTCTTTAAGAAGTAGTTTCTAAACTGTACATATTTTAATAGCATCCCTGATAGAAGCGTGAGTTTTGAAATGTTGTCGGCCCTGCAGCCACTTGTCGCTGCGCTGTTTGGTTATCGCCGGCGCTCGCCCATAAGGAAGGCGGTCCCTTTTACGGCCGGCTCTTCCTGTGATAACCTACACAGACACCTGCGTCGGCCTCTTCGCTCCACACGTGCAAGTCCGTCCAACGGAGACCGGCTACAAACGCGATACGGCCAACACATACAGAAAAGAAACACCAACAGCAGGTACAAAAAACGGTTCAGCTTCGAAACACTGGTAGCAGTACACCTAAAAAAAAAAAAATAGATACGATTTCTGTGGTATTATTATCAGTACCAACGCTTTGAAAATGAAACTTCTTTTGCTTAAATCGGGGGTCCCCAAACTTTTTACCCCGTCGACCCCTTGACAGGATATTTGCCTTCTTATCGACCCCCACAAGTATTTAATAAAAACATTAAATCATTTTTGGCATTTCTGATGCTAAGCAATAAGGAGGCCTGCGTAACAACTCAGCGAAATAATTTATAAAATCCACCCAATAACATTAACAGAAAAACGAGATACTTTCCACTATTATTACAATATCAAAAAATAGGAACAAAACTATGGATAGATGGAATAAATTTCAAATAAAGACCTGCCAAAAAGAACAGATGGTTGTTTTACTGTTTTAACTTGTCACATATTTCATCATTTACGATAGATGGAATAAATTTCAAATAAAGACCTGCCAAAAAGAACAGATGGTTGTTTTACTGTTTTAACTTGTCACATATTTCATCATTTACTTCACCTGGCTTCGCAAACAGACGAGAATTGAGAGGATGAACTTTAATTTATTGACCTGATTTTTAGTAGAGCATTCCTATTATCTTTCCTGTACAGTTTAATTGATTGTCTTTAGTATTAATCGACCCCCTTTCGACCCCTCTGTATTAATCGACCCCTGGAGATCTCTTATCGACCCCAAGGGGTCGGTATCGACCACTTTGGGGATCCCTGGGCCTTAAATGATGCTCAGCACGAAATTTTTAACTGATTTTTTAAAAAATATATAGATATATATATCTTCAGATGAAACCATAGGGACTAAGTCTATAGCGTTTCTCCTAAACTTGATGGTATTCTGATATTAACTCTTTCTGTTTGTAACTAACGGGTACTACGTAAATGTTTAAACGGGGTAAAAAAAATTAAATTCGTGTGATCTTACAAACTAGTGCAGAGTTTGAAGTGGGAACGCAATTCGCAGGACCTACAGTTTAACGCAGAATACGAACCACTTGAAAAAAAAAAAAAAAAAACTAAATCTTTGCCCGAGGTAAAGTTCAGATTAATTACCTGTAAAAATTCCTTGTTAAATCGTAATTCCAGCCAAGGAACCAGAATTTTCCAAGCGGCGCCTTATCTACTCAGTTTCCAGACCATTTAAACTTGATAGATGGCCGTAGAGGAAGAAAAAACAAAAAAAAACAAAACATGGAGGCCACTAATTGAGCGAAGCGTTTTGATGCGTAGAAACGAATTGCTGATTTATATACGTTGTTTAGAAAAGGGTACTAATGAAGAAAGAGACATGAATTTTGGTGGGAATTAAAGAATAGCTGGTGGATAATCAAAGAGAAGTTGTGCGCATAACCATCACACTTTCTGAGTCTCTTATTTATCTAAATGTTTGTTATTCATTAGATCATCGTGCAAATATCCAAATTTTTGTATACATAATTGTTAAAAATATTTAACTTGAAAAATGGTAGGTTCTAGACAATAACAAGAAAGTATACAAATTTTAGAACGTATGATATTAAGTATTTTGTTGTTTTTATTATTATAATCAAGAATCGTACTAGTGCAGTTTATGCCAGAATCTACACTTAAATCATGCCCTTCTTTCAAAAAAAAAAAAAAAAAAAAAAAAAATGTTGAATACCACTTAAATGAAGTTTTATTTCCAGTGTGCGAGTACCCAGCAGTAGAATTTTCGTGTATAATTGCTGCACTTGTGACCACTGAGTTTTTAATTCCATTCTTACTTTTTCAATTTTACATCATTTTGAAGTTTTTATACGTATTTGTTCATTAATACCACCAACTTTTTTATTCAAACTAGACCTGGGACTATCTGTTCTATTCCCAAAATTCCTAGCATTGATACCCAATATATATATATATATATATATATATATATATATATACGACTAATCTATATTTAGAGTTCGAGGCATTTGAACAATTGTTTGTAAAAACATCTGTTAAATGATAAACATTTAAATTATTAACTGGTGACCAAAGGCGCTTTCACCTATTACACATTTTCGTTCTTCATAGTGAATGTTGTTATCTTATTTACACTTTTTTGCAATAAATTTTTCAAATTTTGTCCTCAAGTGTCATTATCAATACTTGGTGAAGCCAAGATCATTGCGGTCATTATTACAGTTCCCTCTGTGCAGAGTTAAATTGTCTTTCCTTTTACTTTATTCTCTTGCCGTTCGAATTAATATAAGTGCTACAGTTATTTATTTCCCACAGTCAAATTTTTTTGTACTCTGATCCCATAAATTTATAGACGAAGTATGTAAATGACGAATATTTTTTACCTCTATAACAAGCTGCACTCTAACGCCGGTTACCATTTTTAGGATTTGATGAGAGGCACATAATATTTGGGATACCAAGTCCTCCACCTAGAAGTATAATCTCTATGACTACTTTTCTAAATCGCACAAATGTCGATCCTCCAGTCTCTTAGGAAGAATCTTCTGGCATAAAAATAGACTGCGCAAAATGGAAGCTGAACAGACGATCGATGTGAATGTAGACAACAGCAGGCCATGGATAACCCCTATGCTTGCAGGCAATGCCAGTTTTCAACAACTCTCAAAGACCTATTGACAGGAAGAGATATTGACAACTTTGTCGAACATTGGGCAAAACGATTATGATGTCTCGACACGAGAAACAAAGAAACAAACAATAAACATTATAATTTCATCTCGTCCGTTCGTATGTCATAGCCTTGTAGTTCTGACGACTTTTCACCTATTGTGATCAAATAAAGTTCATAGGAAAATATATTTCACTGAACGCAAAACAGATCTGCAGAAATAACAATAATCAACTTAAGGTACCTCTGCCGCAAAAAAGAGATACGAAATGTTTGGTTTTTAAGTACTGTATCGAATATAGTATCTTTGGATTGATTGTATCATTGAATACGCGCACCTTTGATGTTCCCAGACATTTTATATAGCCTACTTGTGCATATTGCTAGATATGAGATCAAAAAATTGCCTGTAATGTTTCCGAAACATCTAATTTTCGAACGAGATAACCGAAAAATTGGAAAGAAATCAAGATAATTACATTCAATAAGAACTTACAACAACAAAATTTTCGGCAAGTTAAATGAAAATATTTTTTTAATGTATATTTGACATTATTCTATTATCAACAGAATTAATATTGTGGTCCACTAAGCGGAAAGGTTTATTTATCAAATCAGCAATTAGGAAGCTCAATGCTCAATGCATCCACCCTTCCTTATAATCTAGGTCCGTCTTTTTATGGCTTTACGTCTCGTTGAGATCATTAGAGGTGGAGAGGTCTGGGGTAAGGGTCGGGAAGGAATTAGGACGTGGCCTTTTGAAGGAAGTATCCAGACATTTGCCTGGAGTGATTTGGGGAAACCTTGAAACCCCTAAATCTGGATACCCGGACGGGTATTCGAAGCCGCGTCCTCCAAAATGCGAGGCCAGAACGTTTCCACTCACCCCCCTCACTCGGTTTCTAGATTCGAATGTAGGTCAACTGAGGAAATTTTTACGAACTTAATCTAAACTTTACCTTTGCAAAAGCTTTATTTTTTTCATTAGAAATACACTAGGAGTTCTTGACGTTGGGAAGCCACGTCAAACTGTACGTGCAGCCACTATAGAGGCGGCTATTTGAAACTGTGACAACGGGTCATATGGCTACATCAGTTTCTTTTATTTATTTAAATAATGTCCCCGACTGCCAGCCCAAACTCTTACAGATTCTGGTAGAAAGAAATGAGTATTAACAAGATATATCGTAATTATCAAATCAGCGATTAGGAAGCTCAATGCTCAATGCAGCCACCCTTCCTTATATTCTAGGTCCGTCTTTTTATGGCTTGACGTCTCATTGAGATCATTAGGGGTGGGAGAGGTCTGGGGCAAGGATCGGAAAGGAATTAGGACATGGCCTTTTGAAGGAAGTATCCAGACATTTGTCTGGAGTGATTCGGGGAAACCATGAAACCCCTAAATCTGGATACCCGGACGGGTATTCGAAGCCGCGTCCTCCAAAATGCGAGGCCAGAACGTTTCCATTCACCCACCTCACTCGGTTTCTAGATTCGAATGTAGGTCAACTGAGGAAATTTTTACGAACTTAATCTAAACTTTGCCTTTGCAAAAGCTTTATTTTTATTTTTTTTCACTAGAAATACACTAGGAGTTCTTGGCGTTCGGAAGCCACGTCAAACTGTACGTGCAGCCACTATAGAGGCGGCTGTTTAATTTAATTTAATTGCAATGGAGCACAGGCTCCGGTGGCAATTTCCCTACACACCCAACTTCCCCCTATCCTACACTCACCTACATTTGCCCTCTACAAATTTTACCTTTAAATTCTTTTAACGTTTTCGGTAGGTTATTCATCTCTTGGTAACTCATTCCAATCCCTGACACCCTTACCTAAAAAAGAAAATCTTCCCACACCCTTGTGCCTGAAATCGAGTGCCAGCTTGTGGTCACGGTCATCTTTTCCCTTCCATGAACTACTTTTCATACCTATTCCAATATCTTTCCATGCCTCATCGCCAGTATACGCCCTGTACACTCCCATTACCCTCCTCATCCTCCTCCTGTCTTGCAATGAATCACATTCCAGCTCCTTTATCATATCTGTCACTCATTGCATTCTGCGATAATTTCCAGAAACAAATCTAGCAGCTCTTCTTTGCACCTTCTCCAACTCCTGTATTTGATAATCAAAATGTAGGTCCCATACTACACTACCATATTCGAGCAATGGTCTGACCAAAGTTTTGTAACCCAATTCCTTGACTTCTCTCGTGCATCCCCTCATCACTCTCTCCAACAAGTGCAGAATTTTGAAACCTTTTCCTACCACCTGTCCAATGTGTCCTGCCCAGTTAAGCTTGTTATCAAATGTAATGCCAAGATATTTACATTTCCAGTCTTCAGCAAGCAATTCTTTCGCCACCTTATATTCATAATTTACCTAATGTTTTTTAATTGTGTATCTAATAAGCTGACTCTTCTTTGCATTTATCTTCATTCCATGTTTACAAACCCAATTAGATATCCTGTCCAGATCACCCTGCAACTGTTTACAGTCCTCTATCGTTTTGATCCTTTTATACAGCATTATGTCATCTGCAAACAATCTAATTTCAGATAGGAAACAATCAACACAATTATTCATTAAAATAATGAATAGCAATGGTCCCAATACGCTACCCTGCGGCACTCCCATTTTTACTTCCACTTCCTTTGATACCGCATTTCCCACCCTAACTTTCTGTTTTCTACCTTTTAAAAATTCTTCTAACCAGCAAATCACTTTCTCATCCACTCCAATAGTTTTTACCTTATTTACTACCATTTTGTGGCTTACTCTGTCAAACGCCTTTGAAAGATGTAGTGCTACACTATCAATATGGCCTCCCTTGTCCATTTCATCTGAAAGATCTTGCATATATCCCACCAACTGAGATTCGCATGAATATCCTTGCCTGAACCCATGTTGCTTACTTGAAAACCACTTACATTCCTCACATACATTTCTGATGTGGTTGCATATCAATCTTTCCATTAATTTACCTACCACTGAAGTCGAACTGATTGGCCTGTAATTTTCGACTCTATTTCTCACTCCTCCTTTATATACCGGTACTACTATCGCACTTTTCCAGTCTTGTGGTAAGCAGCAAGTATCTAGACTGTGACAACAGGTCATATGGCTACATCAGTTTCCTTTATTTATTTAAGTAAGGTCTCCGACTGCCAGCCAAAACTCTTACAGATTCTGGTAGAAAGAAATGAGTGTTAACAAGATACTTCGTAAAGATGGGACGGTGAGAGAAGATACGTATTCTTATACGACAATCATTAACTGAACATCTACGAACAAAAACCTTCCCTTATTTTGGGACGTGAGGCTGGTGCGTTTCCAGGGCAGAGGGCAAGTGGGCCTCCGGCGATATTGCATTCCACTGGGCCGTGCCGTGCCACGCGGGTAGGGTCGCGCCGGGGTCACTCTGCGGTGCGACCGCGAAATTTGACGGCGGACGGGCCATTAACGGCGGTGGCAGTGTAATAAACCGCGCCCGTGTTTGTCCAGCAGTTAATCCGCAGCTTGTTCGGTTTTGTTGTTGCGCCCGTCATCGGTGCTCCACGCAAACCGTTCCGCGCCACTCACCCCTTGACGTAATCGCTCCAATCACTGGTACTTGTGTCCTTGAGCGTGGAGTCCCTTGGACCAACTCCGGATATTTTACTACTTACCGCCTGGATCGTTTTGTGATTATTTATCGTGTATCACAGACCACCGGATGACAGATAGAATACCCTGCACTGCCTTTACTTTCTGCACTATGGTTTTACGGTTGGGAACTAGTTACCTTTTTAGTCGAGATAAAATCAATCGCATGCACTGCAATTATTGTGATTGTTTTGGGGGCATCCATAACTTACGTGAGGTGAAATTGGTGGGGGGGTCCGGCGAAATCTCACCAGATCTCACCAAGGGGGAGGGGGGGTCAACGGAAATCTCAAGTGAGATTTTTTAAAATTGGGCAGGACTGTAGAGCTAAAAAAAAGGTCTACAACTGACGCGAAAGTCGATTTTAAGGGGGTATTTGGATGAAAAGTGTGGGTGAGACCTAAAAAAGGGTCTCAAGAAGTTGCAAAGACGATCTGTAGGAGGGGGAGGGGTCTCACGGGACCAGATCTCACCACAGGGGAGGGGGGTCGGGCCAGATCTCACCAAAACCTCACCAGAAATGGGGGGGGGGTCCGAAAATCCGGAAAACACCTCACGTAATTTATGGATGTCCCCTTTTGAAATTTTTATTAATATTATTATGTTGGGCACCAGTGTGGTCACCACCACACATTTAAATTTAAGTTCGAGATTTTTTTTAACTTATAGCTTTATGCTTCGTCAACGTCGAGGTAATTAGAGGCGGGATGGGGATAGGAAATGGGAAGGAATTCGGCCATGGCCATTTGAAAGAAGTATCCCAGCATTCACCTGGCGTGATTTGGGGAATCCATGGAAAACCCAAATCAGGATTCCCGGAAGGGGTTGAGTTCGAGGAGCCAAATAAAAACTAAAACATTTTACCGAAAGACTTACTGGAATATTATTGTCGTATAATAATTAAATAAATCACACAACTATATGTTACAAAAAGTAAAATATTTATAGAGCAATTGTTTTTTATTTTTACAAGTAATTGTTATGACAAATTTCTTAATAACTGGACTTTTGTGTCCGGTCGCATGTAGTGAACCGGACACGGACAAATCGCTTTATAACCGGACGGTTGGCAACCCTAATTCTAGTCATACAACATAGTCGCAGTAAACATATTTTCCATGGCTATTGAAGGATCAAACATATTAGTATATTTTCTCAGATGTTTTGATTTAAATATATTTCACAGATTAGACAGTAATTGATTAAGTATGAAAATCAACAGAGGTGTTAATAAATCACTTGCTCAGATACCTATGTTCCAAAATGAGAACGTTGGGTACAACGCAAACGAGGTATCAGAAAGAACGCTGTACTTTAGTTTCCGGACGCTGATCGACTTTCGTGAGCTGCGTGGCAAGGATGAGCGGAAATGTTGAGGACAAAACATTCGAAGAAGTTTCGTGGAGCAGTATCTCCGACAACAGACACCCTCCAGGCTGAAGCAGCTTATACTCAAACTTCGGAAGCCGTTGCTGAAGGAGTTGACTTTTTTTTTTTACCGAACGGTGAAAGTTTCGTGTAGAAAAACACGAAGAAAGAGAGGAGGAAATATGTGCTGTCGGAGAAAGGGGTGACAATCCATAGGAGTTGAAAGAGCAATACCATAGCTCCGGCTGCACAAGTTTCGATAGCAGTGCCTAGGATATCATTCGCAATAGTCGCACCACACATCACTTTAACTTGGGACTGTAGCGCGTCGCTACAAGAAGAGAAATATAATATTGTATTACGGAAACGTCGTAATTAATTCACCGTGCGAGAGAATCAATAACATATCATTCGTACGTATGAGACATGCGCTGTTATGAGACGTGGACAGATTTATGGCGAAGAATTAAGGTCAGAGCCTGGCACTCACTTGGAGCGATTTCGGCAAATTACGGAAAATCGATACCTGGATTGCCGGATGGGGATTTGAACCCGTATCCTTCCGAATGCCAGGCTATAGTTGCCGCTCGCCCACAAAGATCACCGTTGCCTTTAAGGAAAGGTCCTATCCAATATTCTTTTCTCTTATTAATGTTTCATAGGAGTGTTGTCTGCTTCATTATCTGCACCAAATCTTCGTTTCTCAGTTAATCCACTTATCTCAATGTCCCGTTTCATCCTCAAACCCACATTTCTACAATATCAGTCATGCGACGTTCCATCCCCTTCAACGTCCATGGTTCAAATACGGCACACTAATAATATGTAATTATTTTTAAAAAACGAAATAATAATTCCATTTCCGGTGAAATATTTATGTTTGAGCAAAAGCCATATCAAAAATATACTAATGAGTAGGGTTCGGATCTTTATGACCAAAAAATAGAGAAATATGGCGGCGAATATGAACTTAAAAATGGGTAAATATGACCTAAGAATGACAAAATATGACCAAACATTTAAATTTACTATACATCAAAACATGCTCAATTACACATCATTTATTTTATCTAGTAGTGTCGCTTTCATGTAGACAGCATAATTTGCTAACTTACACTCGCTGCACCATTGGGAATTTACATTTTAAATCGCTTTGTTGAAATAACTTTAATTTCAGATCATTTATAGAATAGAACTCTTTCGTGCATACTAAAATACTCCTCTCTAGATTCTCTTACTTAACTTCGCACTTTCAAATATATATATATTTTCGGCATGGTGGTAGGTCTACTCACTGATCCACTACAGATTTAACGTTGATTGACGATATTTCATTGAGATATTGATTGACAAGGCTTGACACAGGCATGCTTCTGCTGCATTATCGAGATTAAAAGGTGGACAGAAAATAACGTTTAGAGAGTGACAATTCTTGATTGGTGATTTCTGACCACAGTGAAAATTAGTTTTTCCCTCCACCTGTGTAGTAGAAGTACAGTTCTGTGAATAATTATCTTAGTTTCTTCTCATGTATATCTATTGAATTCACGGTACTATTAAAAAACTACCAGATTTTTCTGAAAATATGACCATAAATATTATCGAAATATGACCAAAACACGAAAAATTGCCAGAATATGCATTTATATGCTATATGAAATACAGTTAAATACAATCAGAAAGGTTGAATCAGTGTTTAATTCAGCATTTCAGTTGAAAAAGGAATGCAGGAAAAAAATATTACTTGTCCTAAAGATCCGAACCCTATTGATGAGTCACTACATTATACCACTGTCAACCGTGATAATGAATGCCGTCTGGTGACATTGCGGCTATGTCACGCTGTAAGAAAAGTACGAGTATACAACCGGAGAAGGGACGCGTGGGAAGTCATTCTACAGACGATAGGTGTGGCAAATGAGAATATCCACAGACACAAGTGCCTTTAATAAATGAGAGATTCTTATGGCCCACCGCCAACAAACGAACATCATAGAAACGGCGAGGCGGTCGGCTGTTCGCGTGCTACTTTAATGAGGATCTGTGGAAAGCGGTTGAAGGACGGTGAAACTACGAGTTGATGTCCACGCCTCATAACAAAACATGGAGTTTGAAGGCTTTTCTGCCCAAGATAGGGGGCGATCTGACGGCAGAATACGAGGTGCATTCAAGTTCTAAGGTCTCCGATTTTTTTTCTCCGCACTGGAAAGAGATAGAAACATGCGCATTGTTTTAAAATGAGGCCGCGTTCATTGTCAATACGTCCCAGAAATGGCAGCACCGTACGGCAGATGGAATTTTACCGCCAGCGGCGAGAATGAGAACTGTTTTAGATACTTAAAATGGCGACGTTTCCCTTACTTGAACAGCGTGCAATCATTCGTTTTCTGAATTTGCGTGGTGTGAAACCAATTGAAATTCATCGACAGTTGAAGGAGACATGTGTTGATGGAGTTATGGATGTGTCGAAAGTGCGTTCGTGGGTGCGACAGTTTAATGAAGGCAGAACATCGTGTGACAACAAACCGAAACAACCTCGGGCTCGTACAAGCCGGTCTGACGACATGATCCAGAAAGTGGAGAGAATTGTTTTGGGGATCGCCGAATGACTGTTGAACAGATCGCCTCCAGTGTTAGCATTTCCGAGGATTCTGTGCACACAATCCTGCATGACGACCTGAAAATGGGAAAAGTGTCATCAAGGTGGGTGCCACGAATGCTGACGGACGACCACAAGGCTGCCCGTGTGGCATGTTGCCAAGCAATGTTGACGAGCAACGACAGCATGAATGGGACTTTCTTTTCGTCGGTTGTGACGATGGATGAGACGTGGATACCATTTTTCAATCCAGAAACAAAGCGTCAGTCAGCTCAATGGAAGCACACAGATTCACCGCCACCAAAAAAATTTCGGGTAACCGCCAGTGCTGAAAAAATGATGGTGTCCATGTTCTGGGACATCGAGGGCGTAATCCTTACCCATTGCGTTCCAAAGGGCACTACGGTAACAGGTGCATCCTACGAAAATGTTTTGAAGAACAAATTCCTTCTTACACTGCAACAAAAACGTCCGGGAAAGGCTGCGCGAGTGCTGTTTCACCAAGACAACGCACCCGCGCATCGAGCTAACGTTACGCAACAGTTTCTTCGTGATAACAACTTTCAAGTGATTCCTCATGCTCCCTACTCACCTGACCTGGCTCCTAGTGACTTTTGGCTTTTTGCAACAATGAAAGACACTCTCTGTGGCCGCACATTCACCAGCCGTGCTGCTATTGCCTCAGCGATTTTCCAGTGGTCAAAACAGACTCCTAAAGAAGCCTTCGCCGCTGCCATGGAATCATTGCGTCAGCGTTGTGAAAAATGTGTACGTCTGCAGGGCGATTACGTTGAGAAGTAACGCCAGTTTCATCGATTTCGGGTGAATAGTTAATTAGAAAAAAAATCGGAGGCCTTAGAACTTGAATGCACCTCGTACAATGCTGGTGCGGGCACAAGTGTTTCGGAGCACATCCTTCAACTCACATTGCTGATCATGGTGCTTTGCAGTGGACGGCCCCTATATATTTCCATGTTGATCCAACTACTTCCACAATTACAACTGCAGTGAGCGCGAGATATTCAAGATTATACTGTGGATCTATGGAAACTTGTCGCCGCATATAACGTCTTCCATATAAGGGTGCAAGTTAATATCAATATCGATAAGTATATCGACATTTATATCGCCACCACGCAGATTCCAATAATAGATAATATCAACAGCATTATGCCGATAATATCCATATTTCCGGTATTTGTACGTATTATATTAGAAATAAGTATGTAAATCAAAATCAAGTAATAAATTTGAGATAGTTTATTGAAAAAGAAATAAGTCTGCAAATATTATGCGTCAACAGGTCCTGAGAACAGTAGTTTGCTTATTCTTTTTCCATGAAGTCTATTTTCATAGTTTGAGTGACAGTGACTCCTTCATAACTTTGAGAAGAGGCGTTCGAAAGATATCGAAGAGGTTACTTTGAGTAAATGATTAATAGTAATTTTAAACATATCTTAATCCAACTCGTATACCAATAATGACTGATTATAATTCATTTTGTACCAAAAAATGTACCGTAATCTCCAAATAGCTAGTTTTACTCTATACGAAATAATAGAGAAATGCTTCACAGTTTTCAACTTCTCCTTCACAACATTCGAAATTATTTATCAATCTTTGTCTGTTCAAACGAAAATCTGGTAGAAGAATATAACAAGGCGATTAAAGCCGCTGAGTTTTGGGAGAAGAGAATAATGAGGGCTCTTTTACTTGACACGGAAAGTAAAGTAAGCATCACAATATTTGTACGAAAACAACCGACCAATTAATATAAAAATTATTCGTGGCCCATTGTCCTTAATAACCTAGGCATTGGCAACACTGATCATTATTTTTAAAAAAACTACCATAACAAACAAAAGAGTGCGTGCAGTGGCGTCAGCAAAGCGAGCGAATGATCCGTTTCTCTGGAGTTAGAGCTGGGAACTAAGGAACTAAAAGAGCGACCTAATTCGCGAAGAGGCTGCGAACTAAACTGAGCGCTCCCAGTCGCGAACTATTATATGCTAGACTTGTGGGATGTATAGGCCAGACTCGCATTTTGGTGGGCTTTATCTGTCTCTGAGCCAGGGCGTTGGTATCCCTGACCACTGGGACAGCGAACCAGTCCATTTCGTGGACCTCGGCGTGTTGCCGCACTTAGCGGCCGGTTTGCACAGTGGCAGTGTTTGTGTTGCTGATTGGCTGGGCTTCGCAACCTGCCGCGCTCCGGCGCACCGCTCGATCCAACTGGCGCATCCCGGCGCCGCCGACTCTTCAATTAGTCGGCAATGACGCTGAACAAGCACTGCAGGCAGCAATCACAAATCTATTGCAATACTCTCAACTACACCCACGCGAAATCAATCTACACGATAGTAAATACAGTACAATGACTTCAACTATTATCCAAACACCTAGTTTGTGATTGAGTTGGTTTTCGTTCCTGCAAGTCTTAACCGCTTCTTGACATGACGTTGATTTGTTGCGATGTAAACCTATCAATTTGTCCATACGTGTTAAGTGAGGTACTCAAAGACCGAAAACGATCATTAAGCGAAAAAAACGACCACAGCGCGTTTTTTGAAAACCGTCACAACACTTGCAAAAAACAGCCAGAACGCGTTGTGGCTAACTAAAAACGGCCACAACGCGAAACTCACGTTTGTTCCAGGTCGCATTCTCCACACATGGCTACTTACATTTTTTTTTTTAATTGAACCTTGTTAGGGGATAGGTAAGAAGAATCATATGTATTAAATGCAGCCAGGACCGATTCGTCATGAACACAAGGAGTTATATACTGATAAGACACTGCGTGTAGCGGCCGTTTTCATAAAACCACAACTCGCTGTGGTCGTTTTTTTTTCACTCATTGAGCGTTTTTGGTTTTTGAGCCTAACAAATATATTCTTTCGATAAGGTACTTTTTGGTCACAAGCCATTATCTCCCTTCATACCAAACCGAAATCTATAAATGAGGTATCATTTTAAACATAAAGATCTCCGTTTTGGTTACATCTTATATTGAGAATGGAATTTTTCAGAATTCGATCCTTGAAGAGCAAAAATATCAATATTTCTACAACGAGTTTTTGTTTCACGAGGCATTTATCTCCCTTGATATCTAATCGATATAGATAAATGAGGTATCATTTTAAAAATTCAGGACTCCACTGTGCTCAAAACATATTTTAAGAAAAGAATTTTTAGGAATTTGACCCTTAAAGGGCAAAAGTATCATTATTTCCATATCGTTTTTTTTTTTTTTTTTTTTTTTTTTTTTTTTTTTTTTTTTTTTTTTTTTTTTTACGTCCATTTATCCGTTGATACACAAGCGAAACCGACAAATGAGGTATCATTTAAAAGATTAAAGTCTCCACTGAGGCAACATTATAAATTAAAAACGAAGGTTTTTAGAATTTGACCCTTGAAGGACAAAAGTAATAACTGTGAAAATCACACATATGAGACAGTTTAGAGCCAGACAGCTAGCACACATCACAAAGATGTTAATAAACTGCTTCACTGGCGTCGACTTTTATTACATACCTATTACAATGAATAAATAAGCAATTGATACAAATAAGGTGGGTCTTCATTCGCCCTATTACATACCACCAACCTTACTATTCATCGTATTCGCGAAATTTAGTTTAGGTCCCTATGTTTGGTCTCACAAATTGCTCAGTACGTACACAAACTGGCATCTATTTCTATACAGTTCTCAGAAATCTGTAGGTGGCATAAGGTGCTTTGTACCCAAATTAATCTGCATTCTGTGCATTTCAATCTTATCTATCCTATAACAGCTATCAAGTTCATTGGTGGTAGAATTATTCCACTGAAGTCCTAAATAACAGATGATAATCGGATGTTACTCAATACATCCATGCGGGAACTACGTCATCTGTCTACCAGAATTTGTATTAATTCTGCAACACATTTGTAAGGAATGTGACAAGCGGTCGCATATCGCGCGGTTCTTCTCTGCACATTCTAACTCTCACTAATCAACCCCAACGATAAGGATCCAATTCAGCACGACAATACTCTTGATGAGGAAGTGCAAAAGTTTTAATCGCTATTACGTTCACAGACGTGATACAATTCTTAAAAATATGAATCGCACTTTAGAATTATTCTTTCCAAACGCCGATATTATGTGTTGATCCCATTTTACTTTGTTTGCTACTGTAATACCCAAGCACAGCACTTCTTTTTTTGGTTGGGTTTATGCTCCGGTGAAGTTGAAGTCGAAGTCGAGTTCGAAGTCGAAGTCGAGATCGAAGTCGAGGTCGAAGTCAAGATCGATGTCGTTGTCGAAGTCAAGGTCAAGGTCGATGTCGAAGTCGATGTCGAAGTCGATGTCGATGTCGAAGTCGAAGTCGATGTCGATGTCGATGTCGAAGTCGAGGTCGAAGTCGAGGTGAATGTCGAAGTCGATGTCGTTGTCGAAGTCGAGGTCGAGGTCGATGTCGAAGTCGAGGTCGATGTCGAAGTCGAAAAGGGTCGAATTCGAAGTTATAGGTGGTAAAGAAGGGGGGAGGGACAAGGAACAGGAAGGAATTCGGCCATCAGCTTTTGGTGGAACTATACCGCCATTCACCTGGAGATATCTCGTCATAGTGTAAACGATGCACCCTCTCACCTGAACTCGGAGATGGAACACTGCTGGAACAGCTGATCGAAACCATTGCAGAAGACATAGTTATCGTACCACTAGTTGTAGCCCCAAGACTGTGTTTGGAGTATAGTCGTGGATCTAGGATAGTTTACAGGTAAGCAATTTAATATAATACAAAGCAGCAATAAATAGACAACTCTTAAGGTCTATTTATACCAAAATTGCAGTCCACAGAATCTAAGTCGGGGTAAAGTACAAACTTCATCTGTATTGACCCTAGGGATGCTCTGCAACGGTAGAAGGATTTGTCTCGAGTTGCAAAGACATAGTAGTATCATAGAGAGGTAGTGACGGTCTCAGTATATATTTTAAAGATTACGGGGCAGTGTCCTTAACCAGAATGAAAAGAACCGATAATATCTACATGCCCTCCGAATTGGATTCAATAACACCCATTGCTGTTCCTGGTACAGTTCAAAAGTTTCTTCGTTTTTTGTATGTATGTTTGTTTGGGCCATTTAGGACCACGTTAAGCATTCGTTTACCTTGGTTTTCTTGGTTTTGCTTTGGATGTTTTCTGTTTTTAAACATATATATATATATATATATAAATGAATGCTTCTTTGTATATTTGTCTTCTATGCGTTTCTAGACTATTCATCCTGTTGTGATGAAACTTAGGAGAAATGCTGAGTATGCGACTGCGAAGGTTTCTGACAAATAAAGTTAACAAAAACCCTCTTTCTTACACCCCTTAATTTATGCAAACCCACAGATTTTATTGGATTTCAATTTAAATTTTCACACGTATACGTAAAAATAAAGAGAAAAATACTGTCCACATTAGTTTTACAAAAACTATACCTCTCTCCCTTTCCACCCCTCAATTATTGTCAATATTTTTTATACAAAGCTACCGTTTCTATCCGATTTCGAAAGAAGTTTGCACACATATACTTTAAAACAAATAGAAAAATACTGTCCACATATAGTTTGCCAAATCCAACCCCTCTCCCCGTTTACCACCTCTGCTCTTAATTTCCAATTTTTTTTACACAAACTCCAGTTTTTATTCGATTTGGATGGAACTTTGCACATGTATATATTAAAACAAAGAAACAAATACTGTCTACACTTGGCTTACAAAAGCCACGCACTTTCCCATTTAACCCTGCTTAAGCAAAATTTATACTCGAAACCAATCAGTTTTTCTGCAAATATTTCGAAAACGGCGGAGAAATAGGCCAAAGTAGATAGCGATATTCTTAGTGTATGCCTACATAAAATTTCCTGTCAAACACCGTTGGACCGATTTCGATTGGACAATTGCTGACTAATAAAGTGAAACTTGAGTTTTAAAAATTATTTTAAAATTTTTCTGAAGAGACACAAATTTACAGTTTCTATTCGATATCGAAGGAATTTTGCGCACATGTGCTTTAAAATAAGTGAAAAATGTTTACATTTAGTTTAAAAAACTACACTCGCTCTCCCCGTCCACTCCCTAAACAAATTTACAAGTACAATTTTGTTTATTACAATCCAGTCAAAAGGTGTAAAACATCAGAATATTCTTCCCATCCAGCCCTCGAGAATCGCTGGGTTCTCTGCTATTGCAGAAGACGGAAAGACGATAAATGTTGTATATCCCAAAGAACAGAATAAACTTTTTAAAATTTAATTTGTGCAGAAAAAAACATATTCATTTTTTTGTACATGTAAATGTGTCTGCTTTATGTATGTGTATCCACTGAGAAAGAATATGTTTTTAACTCCAAACGCCTTCAAGGTTTAAAAATTACGGTTTATTGTTCATGAATCACATAATTGCTATTCGAATAAGCAGTGTGATTGATAGTAATTAATACGAAGTATAATTGTTCTTTAAAACAAGGCACTACGTTCATCAAGAGCACAAAAGTCAAGACCTTGTCTGCTTTGCACGCTACAGCCGGGTGTGTAGTCTAGTTGCTTCACAAAGCGCTCCGCCAGATGTCCCCCACTTTTAATTAAACAGGTGCAGGGCTGACAGTTAACTGTATTGCCACCTGGCTCCCAGCATGTGGACGTCATATCCTACCTGTTGCCCCTCCACCTGCCTCGCGAACAAGTGAAGAGGTCTGTACGTAACGTCCCTTATGGTCGGCCCGGGGAATGGTGGGTCTAGACCGCTAAACTCACTCACGTTCCTGGGGTCGACGGTTTCAGTTCGGTACGGATCATGGATGGTTTTAATTAAATGTTGTGTTCATACCATGTTGTCCGTAATGGTCGCTACATATTTATGTACAATTGCTGACAGAAAATGCATACAAAATTGAAGTTGACTGTATGGCCGAAGAGGCTCAATGCCATTTTTCTGTAAAGTTTTGAAGCGAAACTTCTTTGGTCGCGGTAGGGAATATTTTTAGCGTTGCGCGTTAAGTGCGCATGCGCCCAACGTTCTGCGCATGCGCCCAACGTTCTGTGCATGTGCACTTAACGTTCTGCGCATTCGCATTTAACGTTAGTTTGATACAAGCAACTACGATGGTGGCCGCTGTCCCTCAAGCTGATGTCAGACAGTGATTAATCGCTACATCGTTTCGGTTTAATTCGCGTTAGCTCGTTACGTTTTCTACGCACGTATGTACACGTGGGAATATATGTGTTTCATGAGTATACCTAAACTGTATAAAATGCTTGAATTGATTCAATACTTATTGAAAATCGCGTGACGACGTCAGACAGTATATTTGCATCCGGAGGAGTCACACCAGTATTTTAAATTTCTTTTTTGTTGATTAGTTGCTTTTTGTGTGTTTATATTTGTTCAATTAATTGCGAGAATAACTTGGACGAAGTTGCTGTTATTGTACAACTGTAATAAAGAGAGCATCGTTCATCACTGGAGTACAAAAGAAAAATCGATAACATAAAAAAAATACACAGAAAAAAATGGACAGGAAAAGTATGGGGAAAAATATATGAAAGTTTCACTTCTTGCACGTATATACACTGGTACATGTACAAGGATTTTTAAAGTTTTTTTTGAAAAAAAAGAAAACCTGGACTGTGTCTTCATTGAGTCAATTCTAGTGAATACCTTTTTTTTTTTTAATGTCATTTGGCTTCCATAGGCCATACAGCCAGCTTAAGTATGAGATTAGTTCATCCATTGTATTCAGTTTCTCCACGTGTACATATTTATCTTTTAAGTAATTCCAGACACACCACAGGATGGACACGACAAACACACTCACACACAACACTTAAACACCCACGCCCTCGGCCGGACTCGAACCGGCGACCTTCGGCACGTGGGGCCAGTACTCTAGCCCCTACGCTACCGAGGCCGGCTAGTGAATACCTTTTGGGATACTGTGCTGCAGATTGCCTTTCGCCTCTCTCAAGTGTACTGAATCTTACTTTTCTCCATCATTTTAACCACAGGCTTGCGTCAACTATTGTTTTATAGGGCCTTGCCTTTGTTGCACGTCATTTCGTTTCTCCCTACAGTCACGTTTTGAGACCAGTGTATAATCATCTTCAGGAGATTTTCCTCCAGTTACGTCGACACGTGCAGAACTGTATAGTCTGGGCAGGCTACTGGAATCAGCTGAGTAACAATCAGACAAATTTGTATGGGCCACAGCTAGGTACCCCATTGTGGTTGCATGTTTAAGAGATGCGACAGCAAGGAAGAGCTTGTGTGTAGGCAGACTTCCACCCACAACATACCCTCTGGCCTAACAGGAGCGCCGAAAGTTTCACGCGTTTTACTGTTTGATTATGAGGCCAGTGGGCGATAGTCTCACGACACACGTCACTAATACATGTTTCTCAGACGTTCCATACTAGAGACCACATGAATGAAAACGAGGAACTTTCGCCTTCGCCCGGGCCTAGCGGCCAGGACCAAGAGAACTTACTTGCCAGCCGACCGTCGTTTGGTGACGACGCGTTCCCACCAGCTTTTGCCGACTAGGCGCTTCGCAAGTCGCTCGCCAGGCGACCTCGCAAGAAACTCGACGATCCCGCCTGCAGTATGTGTGTTCGTGCAGTGATAATTTTATACCATCTATCCGGCCGGTTGTGTTGAAGACTGGGAAACTTTGATTTCTATGTGCCCACCCCACTTGCCGAAACCGGTCGACCCAGGACGCCAGACTCCACAGCCGCCCACGCTGGTAATAACATTTGGTTATATCGCAACCACTGTGATTCGTGTGCCCCACCCTGAAAGTGCCCTGAAAATTGCAGACGGCCTCCGCAATACCAATACCGTGTTGCGAGAGTACTCACGCTCTCGCCGACAGTTCGTATTAGCTAGTCGTGGCAATTATTTTAACTGAGAAAAATAACGTTACTGCAATTACTGTGCGCCACACCTTGACCTTGCACTGGTTATATTCATGTATTTCTTTGTTTATTTGTATCCGAAGTACTAATTATGGCGCCTATGATGATATTGTAATTATAAGAATCCTTGTGTAAAATTAAATGTTGCAAAGTGTAGTTTTCTATAATTATTTGACTTAGGTTATTATCCCAAATATTAATGTTAACTTTGTACATTTCTGTCCAGTCTGATCGGTGGAAAGGGAAAATTAATGGTTATTGCGTTAAAAGGTCAATTGAAAAATTATAAAATGTGTGTTGTCGAAATGTTAGAGAAGCTGTATCAAAACGTATATAGGTCTTATAGACGCGGCGCAATTTACCGCAAAGTAAATGATAATTACAAATTAATAGTAGCGAAAATTACAACTACTGAGGATGATATTTCTCACTGAATATAATGTAATTAGGAAAATATTGAGTTTCTTAAGCCGAGTTACAGCACCTAGTAGAGTTTTCGTTAACAATTGTAATAACTGGAGCAACAAAAGTATGACAAATTTTCGTTCTGGCGTTCTGTAGGACAACTATTCAGTATGTTATCACATACAGAAATCTCTGAGGCGTTGATTTCTTAAAAGACCAAAAATTAGGTAGTAGTTACTACTTGTTTCAATTTGCTTTTCTCCTTCAAAACACTAGTTTACGTACAATATATATACATTCCGTTACTAATAGTTTTATTGGCACTTTACAGTTCGCAAAATTTTGAAATAATTTCATTATTGCTGCGACTGGCAAGGAGCTGGAAGGAAATCATATTTTACAAAGAATCCGGAATTCTGATGGAGTCATTTCTGGAAACCATTGAAAACCGTAATTAACGCAATACTCACATGTGTTTGAAATCCTTTACTGAATGTCATAGCTTACGTCAAATAGCAACAAAAATAAAAGAAATTATATAGTACACTGAATGTAGCAGGTATTAAAAATTTATTTACGTAAACTGCTCTAAAATTACCTTAATACTAAATGCAGATGTAATAAAATGGCATATGGTTGTATTTTGCTGTATGAAATGTAAAACTAAAACTCTTTAATATAATGTTACAACTATATACGTGTGTTTTTACCTGATGAGCTTTTGATTTATTATTATTTTATATGAAAGAAAAACATTTTTCGGAATCATTAAGAAAATAAATACTTTAGATACTCTTAAGTTATTTTGTAGTTGCATGGATTTTATTATAATTTATTTATCTCATAGAAACATCATTTTTGTTTCTAAAACTTGTTAAAGTTTTGGTAAACATAAAAATATATTACTGAATGCCAGTTTGTAACACTACGAAGTTGTATTGAACAAACGAACATGACTCTGTAAATATGTAGCACTAAGAATTTAATTAACTATGAGACACTACAAAGAAAATTGAAAAAAGCTACGAGTATGGTGTCTTGGAGTGAAACTTTTCCCACGCAGTCTCCTACATAACCTTTGATTTATAGCTGTGTTTCCTGAGTTTCAGCAACCCGTCATTATGTGTAATACTGCGGGATGCGGTTTTATTCTTCATGCAGTTTATTGAAACTACTTCTATTCAGGAACAAGTTGGTCCAGGTACCTATACTTCACAAGATCACGCACATGGGGATCAATTACTAATCCGGACAAATTACATGCAAGTAAAGTAATTTCATGGTAGTAATTAAACCTTTACGATACACCTGTAATTTATAACCTTCCGAGAAAACTCAGCGAAGAGGCTACAGGACTGTAATCATCTCAGTTTGGTGAACAGTTACTTCAAAAACGAAAACGACTAAGGAAGAATTACAGGTACGTGAGAGTACTAAAAGATTACTTTCGGGACATTCCCATGTGGAATTTTATGATGTAATTACACAAGGGAAAGATTCACTTTGCTACAAAAGTTCTCTATCAGGAAATCGCTAATTAAATGCTGACGAGAAATATTGAGTGTTTGTCAAGTATTTATCGAGTTGGTAGGTGTAATAGAAGTCATCATATAAAATATTATAATACTGTTACCATGTGGTGTTTACGTTGCAGAAAAAGTACGATAATTTTTCTAAAATTTGCTGATTTACTTTATTTCTTCTTTCATTAATCCTTGACAGTTATCTAACTTAAACAATACCGCAGTTGACCAGGAGCAGAATTACCAAACTTTTACCAGTTAACTTCAGAATACTTTAAATTTTACTAAATGAACACCAAAATTTACTTAAACTTTCTGTAAGACTGAGCATATTCGCCCAAGCGTGAAGTCATTCATGAGGTAAATTTCTACGAGCACGTCCCTTAGCCAATCACAACACAGCACTTCAGATAACAAACTAGAACTTTAGCAAAACTTTAGATGTGTACACAATTCTTGATTGACACTTCACCTATCACGTAAGCACAAAGTTATTGCGTACAGTAAGGATACTCCATTGTTATAGCAGGATAATGCAATAGTTGTTAAGGGAGCTGCACCTCAACTCACTTGGTGCTATTGTTCTGTTAATAGCGAAGTCTGGAGGTAGTCAGTAGCTACGTGATTAATGGAGAAACTTTACTCAGAAAACTTTAATGTACTGAGCATATGGCTACTTCTTGTTGAGTGCTCAGATAATCCCACATCCACAGACAAAGTTCCCCTGGAGTACATTACTTTTGGAACAACACGAGTAATGACCTTTTTAATAGCCCTTCTCGCCTATAAAGAAACATGAATGGGTGAAAGTTGTATTTAATTGCAGATAAATTACTGGGAATCTCATGTTCAGCGATCACAAGCAATCAGTATACCACATAAAAATATATAATACCGACACAGTAAAATTTAATTAATACAACCACAAAACCTCGAAAAAAATATCACTGAACTAACTTAACTACAGTTTTGAAAGAAGAAAAAGACCTTTCACTTTAATCGATTTAACCACATACGACGTAATTGTTTTATTACTTTGCTTGTTGGTTTTGACTTCTAATCAACATGTGGGCCAATAGAGGCGGAATAGTGAATGATTGTTAGGAGTGATATGGCCATCATCTGAGCGTAATTCACGTTAAATGATTTCGGTTAGCTACAAAAATCCATATTTCGATGTGGATGACTATCTGAATTTGTAATAGATTTTTGTGGAATATCAGATCAAATGCTTAACCGTTGTGCCAGATAGATTAGGAATACGTTGTAAAAATCATGTTTCTGTACGTTGGTATAACACTACCTTGATTCTGCTTTCTATCCAGCTTTGTATTTAAATGATTAACTGTTTCCTAAAATAGTCTGGGCTATTATGGGAGTGGTCCCTTCAGTAAGATTATAGTTTTAAAAAGTTATCGACCTTAATCATATATGTCGATGCAAATTATTTTATGTTTTTACCCTAAATTAGTTTACAAACATTTTTAAAATCTTATAGAAATTGCTTTTATAAAGTTAAGATTTCTTTAAAAAAAAAAATAATGCTTCATGTTTTTTAGCTAGCATCGTCATCTAAGATTTAACATTTCTTAAAAAATTTAATAACGATAGATTGCGTCAATTATGTCTTGGGCTGTTCTGATGCAGTTGTAGTTTCTTCACTGTAATATATTTATCCTGGAGGTCCTACTTCATCATCGACATATCTATACCAGTAAATTGTGGTGCATTTTTTTTTTTTTTTTCTGAATATGTGGCACATGTATGTAAATTTTTGCCACGATTTCAGAAACTAGAAAGCATACAGGAAACCCTTCATTTTGGATATAGGACTTGTTATTCAATTGGAAATAGTTTACCGCTCTTTTTTTATTCAATGGCTTTCGGCATCTTAGGCCATACAGCCAGCCTGATAGTAATTATATGTCTCTTAATGCTTTAGGTTTCTCCAGTATGAATTTTTTCCAAATAATTAGACACAGCACAGGATAGACATGACATTCACAGACATTACACTTAAACACCGAAGCATCCGCCGCACTCGAACCGGCGACCTTTGGGACGCGGAGTTAACACTCGAGCCCCTACGCTACCGAGGCCGGCTTTACTGCTTTTAAAAAGTGAAGTATTTCTGTCACCTCTTTTACGTGTGCATTAGTCTGAATACACAAGAAAGGCCTTATCGTCAGCTCATCTGATGTTGTTAACTAACTCTTTATTAAATTTAACACCAGTTGTTCCATGTTCTAATGCTTCCTTAAATATGAGCCATGACTATAGGCTCATGAAAGGGGGTAATAGGACGCATACTTAACATACACTGTGACGTAAGTATAACTTATTTCCCATTCATTACCATCCCTTTATATATTTTTTATATAAAACTTGGTGATACCTGCGACTTCGTACGCGTGGATTAAGAAATTCTTTGTCAGAATTGAATATAGAAAGTTGTTGGTAACGAAGGATTGGTCCCAAACAACATCGAGTTGGCATAATATGACAGGAAAGTCACCTCTATATCAGTCTACCATTGAACCTGTCTCTTGAAAAGAATCAATTTCCAACATAATTAGAAACAGAAAAACAAACGAAGGTGAGGGGATGTGGGGGGTGTTAACTAAGGGCAGCTTTATTTCAGCTTGGTCTTTTCTTCTTTCTTCAGCATGAGCATCCGATTCTTGGGTACTAATAACTTTAGCTGCTCGTGCTCTGCTAGAGCTACAACGTAGACCAGTTTACGCCCGCATGACTTGTCAAAAAAAGAAGGAAAAATTTAAGCAGACACAAAGTAATAAGACAGAGAAAATCGACATCTACACTACATAATATGTTTTTCCTCTAAACGAAATTTACTAACAAATTATACACTAACATAATGCGCCAGAAGCACAGCATGAGCAAGCGACGTAACATTACAGACCAACACACACATCCGTCTCTCTGTCACCATTCGATAAGTTCTCAAAATTTCGTGACAACATTGTTAATCATACCGGAAAAAAAAAAAAAAAAATACATCCTGTGCCCTCCCTACAGATTTTCTAGTCAAACTCCGTCAACATAGGTATAGGAATTTAGTCGTCAAAACGTAACAAAAGACAGAGACTTACTTCCGCATTTATAGTATTATTACTGCTGATCACACATACACTGACTGTGAATCACCCTTGAGGGATCAATATAACGTAAAAAAGCGTACATCTACAGCATTGCAAGACTACCTACGATTTACCTCGCATGCACCCCTAACTTTGTGATTTCTTCAGTTTAACATTCATTCCGAATAACCGTCGGTCCAGGCGTGATTCTTACGATCAAAAAAAAAAAAAAAAAATCTTAGCCCCCAAGGAGATTTGAACCGGATACCACGACCCAAACATCAGTAACCAAGCGCTTTAACCACCGAGTTACCAGACGGCTACATGGAAAAACTGTACAGAGACCTCCACATCCAACGTGTCTGTCTATCGCCGTTCAGTAATTTTTCGAAATTATAAGACAACATGTATTATTTATAGAGATAATTTTTCAACCAAATGTAGACAGTATTTTTCTCCTTGTTTCAATGGATAAGTGTGCGAAGTTTCATTGTAATCGGATGAAAACTGTGGATTTGTATGAAGAACAAACAAACATACATACATTCATCTTTATATATATAGATAAAGGAAATAGTTGATTTATTATAATTAGATGGAATTATTTTGTTAGTGTCTGGTATTTTGGTTTGTATATTAAGTAAATCTGCTTTGAATAAATGTGCTAACTATATTACAATATTTGTTATTTTTTTAAAGGACATTAGTATGTTCTATTATATTTGAGCGTATCTTCGATGTATTGATGCTGCTTATTTTATCAAATGCAATGTAAGCAGCTTTTAAACACTTTATAATTTGATTTAAAAAATTTTCTAGCTATTAACAATTAATTTAAGAAAGTTTGAATGGTTTTTATGGTTGCTGAGATAACGGGCCAGTGTTTGGCGTTCTTGATGGTAATCGTCGGTAAATATTCTGATACTTATTTTGAAAGTGTTTCGGAACGAAAAGTGAAATAAAATGCATCTTATGCTTTCTTATTTAAAGTAACCTTATCGATAGAATTGAGAAAGTCAATTGGTATAGTGGGTTATAATACTCACTTGATTTGAGTATATAAATTCTCGACGCAATAATATTCCTACTAATATTAAAACACCTTTATTAAATTTTAGTGCTGGTGAAATGCGAACTTTACATTATGGCTTATATTCGTGTTAGAGAAACATTTTTGAAATCGACTAGAGGAACTACGCTCCACGCTCTTCCATTTCAGTTATTCATTTAATTAGATCCGTGAAACAAGTTTATGAAAGGCGTCACCAAGTTCTCCCTGGCCTAATTTGCAAAGCTGGATCTGACTGTTTTTGTTATGGAGGAATCTGGCACAGTCGGCTGTGTAAAACAACTGCGTCTCTGAGTTGAACCCGTCAAGTTTCACGCCTGTCACACAGTAGCTACGCGAGGGCTCCTCAAGACTCGTGAGACGCTTTGCTTCTTATTCCGAAGTTATTCTGTAGAGAATTTAAACCGTCTGTTCTTCTGCCTCACTCAGACTGCAGAATTGCATTTCCAAAACAACTATTTATGCCTATAAACAAAGTTTCTGACCCAGATAAAAACATTAATTACGTACAATATCATTTGAAAGAACTTTAAAAATTTCCCGAATTTTTCTACGACCGATTTCAGTGATGACTGTTTGAGTCTTTATCTGTAAAGAAATTAGTTAATGTAATACAGTATATTGTTAGACATAGTTAGCTCTATTGTAGGAGATAACGGTCAGATGTAATTGACGTGCGATTCGTGAAGCCTCTCGCTTTATGCTATTTATATGACGAATTAGACCACGCAACCACCAATCTCGTAGAAAAGTGCACACCTTTTTTTAATTATTAGGGCTTAAGGCTCCTTAACATTAAGGTCACTGTACTAGCGGCTCAAGGTCACGATTGCTTGGGCCCACTCCTCACCTCACCATCCGTTTCTGAGCTGACCGCTGTGTTCAAGTATGAGATTGGTAAATTTCTTCTTCTCATGAAACCATAAGGGACAGAGCAGACTGACCTTAACTGAACGGATTAGGGGCAAGGGATGGTAGAAAATCAGCTATGGTCTTTGAAAAGAACCCTCCCAGAATTCTTCGGGAAACTATCGAAAATTGAAATCATAATGGCCGGACCAGGAATTGAACCCGTATACTCCAAAATCGGAAGCCCGGATGAAATCATACTATTAAGACGTATTTTTCAGGCTTCCGGACGTAGTTATGCAATGAATATATTTTCTTGTTCATAAACGCGTAAAAGATCAAGTTTTGGGATCTAAGTCGTATCACACAGAAGAATTACACGTTACTAAACGTTAATAAAGAGAAAATGCTTATCTTTCATTATAAGTAAGTCGGTGAAACACGTGATGAATTGCCTGTCTGCCAAGTAATTACTAAGAGCACTAAGGAAAAAATAATCATTTTTAGCGGAAAGATTAATTTAAGGTGGTAAGTTAAAACGTTTACAAAAACATATAAACTTCTACAAATATCTAAATTTCGGCAGAGATGTATCATATCTTTGTGTTTGACTGTGTGTATGCAGACTAACATTTCATTATCCATGATGGAAAGTAACTATCTTTTAGGATTCTCGAATCTTCAGCTATTCCGTATTAGTGTGTATTTGATGGAGACTTTACTGCTATAAGATTAATTACATCTCTACCCAATTATAAACTTTGTTTCATATTATTTCATTAATCACTTGTCATTAGTTATTTTGTCGATTAGCGACAGTACAAAAGAGCCTGAATATGTGTACATTATGTTTGCTTGTCATGGAAGTAAAACTGTGAACAAACTATAACTATCAAAATCCCGAATTATCAGAAACAAACGGAAACGTTTTATGTTGCTATCAGAAAGCGATAAATTGTATTTGAGATCACAAAAAAGTATCTAGAACGATCTCATTTTACAAATTTTCTAAGTTTCCACTTTTAGATACTATCATGTTTTTCATTGTAAGCAGGGTATATTTTACTGTCTGCTTTCTCTATAGACAACCAACCAATCATTTCAGTATATTAAAAACTTGGATATATGTTCATAAATTGTTTTGTGTCTATCCATGTAATTATTCATAACGTTAACGTTTCTAGCAGATGATAAATAAAGGAAATAATTTGAGACGATTCGGATAAGTTGCAAGAGATCTTGGATCATTTATTTGTCCTCTACTGCCCTTGGTATTGTAGTGAACAGTGTGTCACTCCACATTTTATCATATTAATAGGACCAAAGTGTGAATGGAAAGGTTGGTTGGAGAGACAGGGTATGCCACCTATTGACGGAAAGATGTGTTCTCTCTTTTCATGGCGAACGGTGGGGGTTGACCAGCGGCTTAGACTCCTAATCGGCCAATGGAATTTCGCCCGCCAAAAGAGACAAAGGGTGCGTCGGTTGCCGGAGAAGGACGACACTGGGACACAGGTGCCTGCCCAAGCAACACCTATGTGCCACCTCTCTGTGGATGCAGACCAAGAAGCTGTGTAAAGTTATGAGTATAAGTGTGTTGTTCAGCGGGAAATAGTGCAGTGGTTAAACTTAAAGTTTAACTAAGTTTATGGCTGCTTGGCGCCGCGGTTGGACCTCCTGATCGACTAAGGATGCTGGTTAAGTGCATCTACACAACATCAGGAAATTGAGAAGGTGAATATAACATTACCACTGAATTGTTTAGGAATCAAGACTCCCGTAAACGTTCCTGGGTGAAGCGATTCACAAAATAAGAAGTTCTCATGTCCAGTAAATTGTTTATAATGAGCTAGTCGGACAATTTGTCTGGAGTCAACAGCGTGTAAACATAAGTCTCATGTAGGATGGCACCCATGGTATCAAATATTGTTATTTTTGATAATTATAAAAAAGGAAGGTGAATGTTAAATTTTTATAATTAAATTCATCAAGTTTCATATGTGAAAATAAATGTCTAGTTATGTTTGTGAATCTTTTGTTCAGAGCAAATTTGACCCATTCCCCGCAAAATTGAGATGCTTATGAAATATAAATGTAAGAAGAATTGATCTAATATTAAAATTAATGTGAATATAAAATATTAAATTTCCATAATTATCATTGCTATTTAAGCACAGAGACGGTCGGACAGTCACATATGGAGCCCAACGTGGGGCTTATCGAAATTTGATCCAAAAACAATTCAGTGAATAATTTTTTTTTCTTTTCTCTTTCTAATTTGTAAGTGTATTTTATCAAAATGTTCAATTTGCAGCCTGATGAGTGTGAACGAGATGCAGCCATGCTTTCTGTTATCATGTTCAAATGAATGCTACTTACTAATTTAATTTTCAGAGGAGCAGAAAAACATTATGTGTCCAAGTTTGAAATTATGATTTTAATTTGATATGCTTGTCTAAGTGATTTTGTTTTTCCGTATCCATGTTTCATTCTGTGATAAATGTTTGGTCGTGTGTTGCTGTGATTTCCACATGGTTATATAACGGCGTTGCCAGTCTTTGATTTGATGGGTGGTCCTGAATCAGTTTTGTTAGAGGAGTTTAAAAAGAAAGCTTTGAATCATTTGGTTGTTGCGTGGAGTTTAATGTATTGGGGTAATGTTAAGTTGTATAACAGTTTTCCTTTTGTAATGAAATTTATGCGCAACATCTTTTAAGACCGAACCAAAATTCTGATTGATAAGTGCTTAAAGAAGTCAGCATCGGAATAAATAAATAAAATGGCAGGACGAGGTGAAGCAGGTGTAAATTCAGTTTCGGGGAGCGCGGAAACAATAATATCAGGGTCTCAAGATAATTTTCAGTTAGGCAATGGCACTGTGGAAAAGCCGTTTACAAACGCGCGAAATGAAGTAGATGCCACAAGTATGACAGATTATACTTACAGTCGACCAGTAGAAAACACACAGGTCCCCTCAAATCAGTCCATTTTACCAGACCATATGCGATCAATGATGCAAATATTGCTAGATGGTATGAATGCTCAGTTCAACACTTTAACCGAACAGATAAACGCTCGTTTCAATGCTGTCAATGAGGGACAAGAGCAACTTCGATCACAATTGATAGGAGGACAGAAGGAGTTAAGTGTCAAGTTAGGGAACCAACTTCAAAATTTTAAATGTGAAATGAAAGAAAATTTCGAAAATTTCAAGAAAGATGTTCGGGAAGAAATTCAGAGCGTGAACACTGTGAATGACAATTTAATGTCAAGGTGTGAAAAATTAGAAGCAGCTAGTGATAACGCGGAAATAAAAATTGCAGACACCCGTAAAGAGATCGGCAGTCTTAGAAAGGATACCGAAAAGAGAACGGCAGATTTGTCAAAAGAAGTAAATGAGTTCAAAGAAAGTACCACAAGTAGATTCTCAGGGATAAATGGACACATCAGACAAATTGATAACAAAATTTCTTCACTAAAAGAAGATGGCAAAGATCTGAGGGAAATACAAATTTCTTTTCGGGCAGATATTATGTCAAAGTACACAGGGATAGAGAAGGTTGTTGCTTCACTTAAGAATTGTCAAAAGGATCAGGGTACTTGCACACATAGGTGTGTAACAACAAAACAAGTGCATATTGAGTTGTATTTTCCAAAATTTGGTTTAAAGATGGGAAATATTAATAAAATACCAGAAATTGTAATTTGGCTGAACAGTCACGATGCAGTTGTTCTGATTGTGGAACTTGCAAATAAATTTGATGCAGCGGTAATACCGTTTTATGAAGGAACTTGCGTGTCTGAAACAATTCATGTTCCATCTAATGAGACTAGGATGATTTTGTCGCTTGATATGTCTCATATGAATCGAATGCCATTGTCAAACAAAAGCAATTCGTTGATGTGTAATGAATATAGTGTTTTTCCTCAGGGTTTGAAAAGAGTGCCGTGTAATCAAGATTTTGGATTACGCGATAACACAGTACCAACTGATTTGGCTAACTTACAAAGCGGAAACATTGCTCGTACATTAAATATGAAGGAAAAGTTAGATGTTGGGGTTACAACCAAACTCAAACCAATTGCATTATCGGGAGGGGGAAATAAACTCCTCAAAAGACTATGTAGAGCAGACATTAATAGAATAATGTTTAGTAAAGACAGACTGCACAGTGTTCTTGTTGCAAAGACAAGAAAACAGTTTGTTTCTATCATTCTGCACAAAGAATGGAAGATTTTTCGCAGGTATGTTTGGCATGCATCGGTCCCTTTCGCTAATGATCTGTCGGCCAGATGGCGCGCAGGCGACCTTGAAGGGATTATGGAATTCTACCTGAGGTGTTCTGTCCTAGCAGTACGCTACAGCTGTAGCAATTTGTCGTGTGAATACGCGTTGGCGAAAATAAGGGGAGTGGGCTCCTGGAAAAGAAAATTTAAATGGTTTCATTGTTCGGGTGAATATTATTGCATTTTGCCAAAAACAGAAAAGCTTCCTGATATAAAGTCGACGAACTTAATAAAAGCATGTCAGGGAGACCGATTGGTTCACTGAATTAAAGAGACTTTCACTCATAAAACGGAGCCGGTTTTGCTATGATTACGGTATATGATTTCGGTACAGAAGTTTGACGTAAAATTAAGGTGTATCGTAGAAATAAGTTAACTTTATGAATTTAGCTTGCTGAAAATGTAGTAGCGAACCCGAGCATTTAAAAATTAAGAAGCGTCTAAGGAACACTAATTGGAGCATTTGTTTGTATTTGGAACAATGTTTATAGAATAGTGGTAAAGAAGATGTCGGAAGCTGAAGAATATTGGAAAATCTAATACCCGAAGTATTTAAAGGGAATATTTCTATTAGAAGTGAAGGTATTGCAATAATGAGAACTTGAAACATTTGTCAAATCCGAATCTAAGTGGATTAATCATTTTTGTTTTAAAAGTAATGGAAAGATTTGACAGCGTGTAAATGTCACGAACAGTTTATAAGATAGTAGAGCCATGGAAATTTTATATTGGAGAAACTGGTATGTACGCTCGTATACAGGGAGAGTGGAAGAGTAATTACAGCGATTGTACGCCACTTTATTCGTCGAGTTTTAAGGTTTAATTGATTATGAAGAAGTTGTTGGGATGCGTGTTCTCGTTGGCCGTGATTCGTAAGTCCAGAGACCGTCATAATATGCGCCATGATGCGTTTAAATATTTTGTTTTGCGACAATCCTGTGATGTAACTTTAACTTTGTCTTTGTTATAATATCCCACGTAGTATACGAAAAGCGACAACAGTTTGCGTAATTGAAAGATTAGTATCAATTGGATTAAATGGTTCGTTGAAAAAGATATGATAAACATACGGTATTACACGAGTGTGATTAAGTGAATAATGATTTTAACTACACATGAGTTCATTCTACGCCCAAGTAGATTTACACATTTTGACTTTGTTTTCAAGTGGTTTCCATCACTTCTACTGGCCAATAATTAATGATGACTGGCGGGATGTTGGCTTGGTCAAAAGGTATTCGGGTATTTCCAATTACTGCAAGATTAAGGACAGTTTAACGAGGATTTTAATTAGACAAATTAAACTACAGAAGATTTAATAACAATGTTGTTTTTCGTCGTTGTTACAAGATGAGAGTGAAGATAATAGGCGACTATGCCTTACTAGTAGAGTTGATTACAATGATTATAACAGTAGAGGCTATGGTACGAATTAGGAGCTATGATTAATTGTTCTTTGCAGAGTTACAAAGTTATTAGTTAAACATAACTGAAAGCATAACATTGTTTTAAAGATAGAAGTAGGGTAGAACAATTCAATACCACTCTGAATATGTGAATAAGTAATTACCATGCAGAATTAGATGGTATAGTGACAATTTAATAAAAAAAAGGTCACTAACTGCAAGGTAACAATTAATAATTAAAAAAAAAATTCTGAGAGACAGTTCATTTCAATGATTTTGTTTATAATTTTTCTTGCATCAATGAAGATGTATTTCTGTTTATATGTCCAATACATGTTAGTGTTAATTGTTATGTAGTGACATTTGAGGGATGTCTGATGTATAAGATTTCATATGTATATTTTAATATGTTTATAATTAGTATACTGATTGTTAGTCATTAATTAGACTTAAGAGAAAATTGCATGAGTGAGAGAATGAATGACATATGAAGTTGTGACATCAAGGCTAATCAATAATAAAATACACTTGCAGATTTGAATAAAAAAAATCGCTAGCTTACAGTAATGTAACAGGGATGGGACAGATTCGCACTTTTTCTATTTATTTAACATGTTATAATTCAACTTGTATTTGATTAAAATAATTTGGGGACCTACATTGAGACAAATCAAAAACATTCATAAACACATCAGGAATAGTGACTGAAAAAAAAGAGCTCAAAGGGACATGAGAATAGAATAGTGCGGATGTATGAGACAAAGACGATTATCAAATTTTCGTTCAACCGTAACAGTGGTTACGGTCAACCGAAAATTTAACTTGGATGGGGTGTAATGTAGTGAACAGTGTGTCACTCCACATTTTATCATATTAATAGGACCAAAGTGTGAATGGAAAGGTTGGTTGGAGAGACAGGGTATGCCACCTATTGACGGAAAGATGTGTTCTCTCTTTTCATGGCGAACGGTGGGGGTTGACAGCGGCTTAGACTCCTAATCGGCCAATGGAATTTCGCCCGCCAAAAGAGACAAAGGGTGCGTCGGTTGCCGGAGAAGGACGACACTGGGGCACAGGTGCCTGCCCAAGCAACACCTATGTGCCACCTCTCTGTGGATGCAGACCAAGAAGCTGTGTAAAGTTATGAGTATAAGTGTGTTGTTCAGCGGGAAATAGTGCAGTGGTTAAACTTAAAGTTTAACTAAGTTTATGGCTGCTTGGCGCCGCGGTTGGACCTCCTGATCGACTAAGGATGCTGGTTAAGTGCATCTACACAACATCAGGAAATTGAGAAGGTGAATATAACATTACCACTGAATTGTTTAGGAATCAAGACTCCCGTAAACGTTCCTGGGTGAAGCGATTCACAAAATAAGAAGTTCTCATGTCCAGTAAAATTGTTTATAATGAGCTAGTCGGACAATTTGTCTGGAGTCAACAGCGTGTAAACATAAGTCTCATGTAGGATGGCACCCATGGTATCAAATATTGTTATTTTTGATAATTATAAAAAGGAAGGTGAATGTTAAATTTTTATAATTAAATTCATCAAGTTTCATATGTGAAAATAAATGTCTAGTTATGTTTGTGAATCTTTTGTTCAGAGCAAATTTGACCCATTCCCCGCAAAATTGAGATGCTTATGAAATATAAATGTAAGAAGAATTGATCTAATATTAAAATTAATGTGAATATAAAATATTAAATTTCCATAATTATCATTGCTATTTAAGCACAGAGACGGTCGGACCGTCACAGTATGGAGAAGATTGTTTATCGAGAAATGGTACATTGGTAGTTGGGTGAGTTTCGGCAAGAGAGATAAAACATAACATGTATTGCCTTTTTTCTATTTGGTTCTAGATTAACGGTCCGTAAAGCCTGTTAACGGCCATTAGCGTTGGCTGCCGAAAGAAAAGAAAAACAGGAAGGAAGGAGGTTCCGGACAGCGCTTCTCTGAGCTATTGTGTTGCTGGATGAAACCATTAACAGATCGATAGCTAGCGGGATCTCACAACTCGATGTCAGAGTTGTTCACTGCAGTTCTGAAGATGAGTATGCTCCACCGTCATCTTCTGTCAGTCGTATCGGAAATGAGACTTCCTCGGCCCCGCCAGATGGAAGCTTATTTTTAGAGGAAAATGTCATCATTAATTTCAGGTGTGACAGCTCTTAATAAATTACAGGGATAATAATAGAGGGCAGACACTTTGCTGCTGCTGGATAACGGGTAATATGATGGCCCCGTTAGCGGCTATAATCGTGCCGAGGGTTTTTGGTTCGAGTCCGGCCAACAGATTAGGTGGTTGTAGTGTCAGTCTTATTTTGTCGCTCACTTTGATAATCGCAAACACTTTAAAATGGTAGAAACATACACAGTAATAATATAAATACATTGCAACTCGTTGTGCGGTTATATTTTCCAAACGCCATGTTCAAAAATTAACAACAATATAAAATATTTCAAATATTTTTTAAGAGAATAGTTTTGTCTCTTGAGATGACTGATATTATTTTAGTTTTCCTAATCGCCTATTGTCTTCATTTATCGAGTAACAATAAGAACCTACATCCATATATACAGTTATCTATCGATTATATCAGTATGTCAAGGTCAGTTAACAGTTTATAAGTAAACTTTTTTTTCTTCTTATGGCTTTACACCTTTTGACGTCGAGATAATTAGAGGCGGGATGGGTTTGGAAATTCGGCCATGGCCTTTTGATGGAAGCATCCCGGCATTCGCCTGGAGTGATTTGAGGAAACCATGGAAAACCCAAATCTAGATGACCGGACGGGGATTCGAACTGGCGTCCGCAGTGGGGCGAAATCTCAAAAAGCTGGTCAAAATATGGAAACGTTATCCAAGTTTAATGAAACTTTGTACAAAATCTGTTTTGAGCACGCTGATTACGATTCCAATGCCAAAAAAAAAAAAAAAAAAAAAAAAAAAAAAAAAAATTCCAGAGGATCCAATATGGCGGATTAAAAATTAAAAATGTTCCAATTGTCATACAAATTTGTATACAGGGTTTAATAAGCTCGCTGATATCGATTCCAATGTTAACAATGCAAAAAAAAGAACAAATGGCGGATTCAATATGGCAAACTAAAATAAAAAGTGATAGAATTTAAATAGGTTTCAAAAATTGAAAAATTTTTGAATTATAAATTATTGTGGATAAAAATGTGGTGTACTATATATTCCTATTTCCTTTCGTATGAAGCCAACTTTATCGTCGCTCTCGTTGGTTGGACCAGCAGATTCTGGAGCAATAAAATATAACTTTTATTAGCCTTTTATATCCCATAAAATCTATTTAACCCCATACACACAGGTATTATTAAAGATTATTTAAAAAGAGGAAGTTAATTTCGTCTCGTGTCCTTCAGTATATCGTATTAAGTTAATTTCGCCAATAACAGACTAAGTTATGACCAAAAATTTCGCACACCTATAGTTGTATCCAACTCTAGTGGACTTAGTTATGCAAGATTTGGAAGAACAATGTTTTAAATAGATTTTGAAATGATGTGTTATTTCAGACATGTAGATGATAGTTTTATAATAATACCAAAATACAAAATTGATTATACTTTAAATATTTGTAGTAAGTATGACAATAACTTACAATTTACACATGAAATTGAAAAAGACCAAAAACAAATACCGGTAAACTGCAGATAAATTAAGCTGCACAAATTGTGGAATAGCAGTTTATAGCAGAATTTCTTTTTGAGATTTCAATAGATAAATAGTAGAGAATGAAGTTAAAATAAGGTTCGTTGTGGGACTCTGTGGAACTTATAGCTGTTTTCATTTTTGAAAAGAAAAATACAAATTAAGTGTTAAAATTTGTTTAAAAATTATTTATTAAATAAATAACTTTAAAATATTTTTTATGTATTTGTAATACATGTAAACATTGTACTCATCATCACGATCTCTGTCCATTTTGAATGATGAAAATTGCTCAAAACCGAAAACTTTTACACCAGTTCAAAGTAACGGTTGATTTACTTCCTTTGTATCTCGCAATAGTTGTTCGCTCAACGGTCACCTTTCAAATGATGTACAGCATCTGCGTCAAGCCTCGGAGCTATTCTAACCATGAAGTTAGACACTTTGGGAGTCAGTCTACCCAGCTGTATACTTAAAATTCCCTAAATAAAAACTTTATTTTTCGACTTTTGGCCAGTTTTTTTTTAGATTTCGCCCCACTGTGGCGTCCTCCAGAATGTGAGGCCAGAGAGTTTCTAAGGAAAGCAACCATTTTCTACAGATGACGACATGGCATATGAAATACGTCAAAAGGTTAAGATTCATTTTCTAACGTGTAAACGCTCTGTCAGCAAATTTAACTGGATACTAATATTGAAAAAATTAATCGGTGGACAGCTGAAGGTTTAAATTATTATTGGGAACGGGGTGGAGGAAATGAAGGGAGAAAAACTCATGTTTAGAGAAGAAAATTATTTTCAAGGATAAAAAATTAACATTAAATGTGAAAGAGATCTAATAAAATGCGAACTGTTATTGCTGTAATAATAAATGGCAAAACATTATAGTGAGAAAGGAAACATATGAAGAAGTGAAAAAAATTACGGGTATTTTATCTATCTATTGCAACTCATTTAACGAACATAGATAAGGAAAGTGGAAGTGATGAAATTTATTACTTAAATCCTTCAATTTTACATAGCTGAAATTAGTATTAATCACTGACGAAGCAGAAGGTATTAAGGATTAGCCATCGGAGAAGTTCGTTACAAGCTATAAGAATTAATTTTAGGCAGTGATCTGTATTTTTCTATGTCAATTCTGGAATCATTCTCAATTTTAACTTCAAACAAACACTTTTCAGAAATCAAATAACACAGATCGTTGGTAGAAAGCTTATACAATAAGCCACCTCACTAGACTAATATCATCCTTCGTTTTTTAAAGAAAATAATGAATATTGCATGTGGGAAAGTTCAAGGCATCTGAAAGAACAACAGCATTTGCTAGTCACTATACGTTGGCAAACTGTCAACAACTCGACACCTAGAAGATGAAAAAAATTGCACTGTGTTCGTTCGTACAGTAGATAATAAATTGTATTTTAAGCATCAATTTTTGATTTTGCCGTACAGCAGAACACAGCTTTCATTATACCAGAATTATAAATACCACCTCAGTTTCAAGTAGCAAAAATAGTTGACGTCAGGTGTTGCATATTTATTACACTCATCAAATATGATAAAATTTATACTTAAAGCTTACCTCAATTTTATTTACTGCCTGCTTAATTGAAAATGGTAACTTTTGTAACGTATGGGAGCACTGATTAAGCCCAATTTGATTTCTGATTAAATCCTAGTCTTGTTTAAACATGTAATCTGTAATTACAAAGCCACACGCATCTATATGAACGATTTCCTGTCAGCCTCCTCGAAGATCATGCAGAATAGTTAAATATGAAAACTAATACGATCGGGCGTACCATGGGCAACATTAGGAATAATCCTAATGGCAGATCCTTCCACCACCAGGACAAATTTCAAAATAAAACAAGAAACAGACCCCAGACACCCTTTGTTTGGACACGAACCTCAACCCACAAGGCTGAAGTCAAGGAAGAGCTTCGTACAATCAACTACAGCCATAACATCTTCTACTGGAGCACGCCGTCTAGAACTATGGCGAAATTCGTTGCCTGAAGAACAGTGGAGGAACATCAAAGAGGCACCGGCTGCGGAGTGTTATCAGCCATATGCTATATGGAAGGCTCTAAACAGATTAAGAACTGAAGTTTCCCGATGTAGATATAATATTAAAAAATGGGGGTACACTACTGACAACGATCTATGTGAATGTGGTGAGCTTCAGAACCCACAACATCTTTTGATATGCAGGAATCTCCCTGAAACCTGCAATATCGACGACCTTTATAGGGCAAACGAGAAGGCCATCAAGATTGCGAAATTCTGATCACATTCCATTTAATTGTGTTTATAGTTTAATATTAATTAATTAATTTTTTTCAACTTGTAATGTTATGTCCTGGACACGAGAAATAAATAAAATAAATCTGACCAAACGACTGCCATCTTCAATATTAGGTTGCATGATCGTGGAACGCCATGCTGTCGAACAAATAAGACTGATGCCCCTCGCAAGAAAGTTTTGAAATGCAGATCTTTATGGAAAAATATATATCCTTCCGTATCTGCAGCTGTTATCTCCATCTGCCTGCCTTGCTCAATTTACAAGTCAAATGGAAATATTTAGAAAGAAACCAAATGCCAGAAAGTCACTGGGTGTTTACGGTAGTCTTCAGTCCAATGTATAATTTTTCAGCAGATCCAAGCCTGACCGCTGGCATCATAGATGTAAACATGGAAATATTCGATTTTGGAAAACATTAAAAATACGACTAGCTGATACAGCTTTAAAATTTTTTGCCAGATATACTACTAAACTAAAATAGATGACTCTTTCCAGAATATGCGGTTTGTGTGCTTAAGCTTCAACTCATATTTCTGTTAGCTCTAAGCCCGTCAGCTACAGTAAACACTAATAAAAGGCTAAGATTGCTCACTGTGCCATCGTGTCCTTAATGCTGACGTCACGCACCGCACATTCATTGCCGAATTAACAACGGCCAGAGATGATTCTGCAAAATTGACGTTATGAGCTTTATTTAATGACAATTCTATTTCATTAAGCAACTGCGAAGAGATAAATTGATAGAACACTGGAACAAAGGTATGTATTACGTTTAAATTAAAATATTAATTAATAGTTGCTTTTTATTTATTTATATTCAGTCGATCTAGATTTTTTCTTACTTTGTCCAGAGACATCGCTGTTTGAGTAAACTAAGAAATAAAAATCTTTCTTTTTAAAAGGTTATGAGAGTTATCTAATAACAATTGCATTTGGTTAAGAAACTGCGGGGAAATAAACTGGCAGAAACCTGCATGCAAACCATTATTTATATTCGAATGTAAATGCTTTCGCTATGTTCTCTATCACTATTATATGAGAGGTGATCAGAAACTATGGTTATGCAGTTGGTAACTGTATAGAGTTTCAGCAACCTGCCACCTACACCGGTAGTTGTAGGTGAACACAAATGGTGACTCGGTTGGGAAACTGGTCTCGTGAAGAAATCCGCTCAGTTATTCGAAAATTGTAACCGCGGCTGAATTTCACCTGCAGCTGGTAGAGGTTTGTGGAGAGACTGTAATGTTTTGTCAGCATGTTGCAGAACGGTGCCGAAAGTTTGCAGCCGGTAGAGAAAACGTCACCGATGAAGATCATCGAGTACCCTCCCTACAGCCCGGAGCTCTCTGCAGGTGACTTTCATCTTTTCCCCCACTTGAAGGAGCACCTAGGACGCCGATGATTCGCTTCAGACGAGGAGGTAAAACACTTCGCGACAACGTGGCAGTACAAGCAAGGACGGAATTTTTATCAGGAAGGAATAGTTAAACTCATCTCACGAAGCGACAAACGATATGGAGACTATATCCAAAAATAACCTAATGTATGTACTATCAGTTGTCTGTATTTATTGTATGAAATGAAATATACACGTTTCAGTACAAGCTTTGTAACCTTCGTTTCTAATCATCCCTCGTAGTAAGCTAAAAGAAATGAATTTAAAAAAATCTGCGTCCTAGTCGTCATCACTGACGGGCTTCCAAGCTTTTTCGATGATAATGATTGCCATTTCCAGAGGTCTTTTTTGGGAACTTGAACTGGGGTATAGAATTTTCTGTAAGTGATAAAGTTTTGAGATTATGACCGAAATGTGCGTGTTCAGCGTAGGTTGTAGTAGGGGTTGTGAATTAATGAAACAAGAGAAATGTTAAAGCAAGTGATAGCCTATTCAGGCCTACTCTCCCGAAGGACACCAAGGGAGCTGTATAGTTTAACGTTCCTATCCAATGGATTAATCGGAGTAAAAAATTCTAAAAGCTTTTATTGCAACATACGCTCTAAACTCTGGTACAAAATCATGTGAATCGTTCACGACCACTTCTCCTATCCTATGGACCCGATGGTAATTTTTTTTTTTCACCAGCGGGGTTCGAAGCAGAAGCTTTGGAAAGACTGAAGCCGACGGGGTGGTGTGCTTGTTATTTACTGTGCTGAAAACCACTACCGCTCTTCAGAGTTCCAAGAAAAGGAATAAAAACTACTTGCTTCAAACGGTGCACGGCAGACGGACTGTTGTCTGGTCCCTACACGGCTGCGCTGTAGGCAAACAGTTTCAGGCTTTAGCGGACAGCGTCTGGCTCGGAACCCACGTCCTGCGGGCCAGTGGGCCCCATTCCGCGCGTGCTTTGTCTCCAAGCACAGCCGAACGGTGCTGTGACGGCTGAGCGGACACGAATGGACACGCTTCACAGCAGAGATCGGCTTTGTAGGGCCCAGTATAGAGGCGTGAGGCAGCCCCACCATCACGCCCCCAGAAGTCGGTCACCAGTTGCCAAACGGCCAATGCTCCCCCTCCCCTACACCCCCTCCCCCCCACACACTCACACACAAACAAAAACGACTTTTTACTGTTTATTGCCACAAAGGATTTGCAGCAGGGCATCTATAACAAAAACCGTACCACACAAAGACACTGATTTGTGATGCTAATCTGCTAAACAGATTCGCAAACAGCAGAGGAAATGTCCCCTGGCGAATTTCATCCGCCACGCTCTGCCGCCGCGCACAGAAATGCCGTTTGTTTGCAGACCGACCGTAACGCTGGCTTTGCTGTAACGGATGATTGCTCTCCGAATAAAAGTTTGCGTTCGGCCGGGGAGGAAAAGCTTTATACTTACGACGGCGCGTTGCACCAACTTTACAGCGAAAGTGGCTCTGGGGATCGCTTTTTTAAAAAGCGGGGCTCTTCCCGCGACACAAAGGCCGTTTTAACGGCAAACTTTGAACCGGGCTAGGCAAACAATCCCTGAAACGATACAAGAAGGTACCTTCATGTATAGTTTACTCATTAGCTGCGATAAATGTGTTTAAGCTGACGTGATTTTATATTCCTGTAACTGATCATTCTGGACGTAAGTTTTACATGACTCTCATTTCAGCCACAAATTTTGTTACTCGCAGTAAGATTATCAGTTTTCGCTCAAACGTATTGTTTGGAGTATCCCATTGTCCTTTGCATTTCAACAATCCTGATTACTATTTCTATGACCTTCTTCGTGAATGACGCAACTGTGCTCAATTTGCGGCCTTTGAAGAACATATTCCATCAGTTCCCTAGAATAGTCTTGAAAATAAAAGAAAAATAAATTTCGTATGTCAGAGTGTACACGCGAAAGAAGTGAAACTTTTATGAGGAATACAAAATTTTTCTGTCTATTATTTTTAATATTTTTAATGTTTCTTTCGCACTTGATTGTAGGAACGATACTATATTTATTGCAATTGTACCCTAAACACAAAATTTCTCACATTTATTCTCATAAGCAAATGAAAGTTCCCCAAAATTTAGAACACATTTATTTAGATTATAGAGTACTGCATCGAACCTTTAATCTGCATTTTGTATGCAAAGCTTTTACATGGGAGAACTACGGTACTTGGAAAAATTATATGATAACCTTTCTTACAATCAATAGGATGTGAGGGACATTAGCAAAATAAATTTTTTATTTGGATGAAATGAAAACTACTTTATTAAATAGATATTTACAGATTATTTGTTGATGATGATTATTATTTTTAATATTAATTTATGTTAATATTATTATTATTCTACTACCGTTGTATTTGGTTAATTTGTATAATGTATTTTTGTAATCAGAGACGTATGGTAACTGAAACAGGAAATATATGTTTCACATTTAATACGATCTACTGTTTAACATTAATAGCTGCTTCCATCAAAATACAGTTAAATGTGCATGTGGAATACATTTAGTGCGCAAGCCCAGAACGTTGTGGCGCATGCGCACTTTACACGTAACACTAACAACTTTCTCCCTACCGCGCCCAAAGAAATTTCACTTCAAAAAAACCGGGCAAGGGCAAGTCGAGTCTGGCCGAATTAGTGATCCGCACTCCATCGACGCCAATGTCATTACAGACAGTAAATGATTGGGGGCAATGAGCATGAAGGAATTCGGCTATGGGTATTTGAAATAAGGATTCCGTCATTCGCTTGGGAAACCGTGGAAAACTGAAATCTAGATGGCTGGACAGGGATTCAAACCTGTGTCCTCGCAAATTACAGGCCCTAGCATTGTTACCTGTTCCGTGTTCTAATGACCCGAATACATGTCTTGCAAGCAGTGGGTCAAACAACAGTCGATTGACACAAAAATCAATGCATGATATATTTACAACGTTTCCACTCGCGCTGCTAATGCTACCACTCAGTTTCCACCAAATATATTAAATACCTTTTAGAATTCAAATGCACTTACAAATTAAGATCACTTCTTGCAAAATATTTTACATAAAGAGGGCAGTGTATCATTATGCACGATAACTGTCTTCAAACTAAACGGCAAACCGTGTCGGTAAAGTAAAGGCCCAGTGCATAAATCAGCCACATCTGATCAAGGGATCGAGACCAATGATTCTTTTCTAGACCATTATAACACAAGCTGACGTCATCGAACGCTGACGTCACGCGCCCGGCATTCGTTGGCAGATTAACAACGGCCAGAAATGACACAACAAAATCGAGGTTATGTGGAAATCAACTACGGAATACTTTCATTATGTTTGATTATCGCAGCATTTCATTTTGAACTAAATAAATCCATTTAATTAATAACATATGGTATAACTACGGCTGAAAAACCGTGGAGTAAAATTGTTGTTTACGATTGAAAAAGTCCTTTCCGTTTTTGCCGTTTATCAAACACTACTGTCTCGCTGCTTAGCCATCTTTAGATACAGGTATTTATGTATTTACATTCGCCATCAGACTTGACGTTAGGAGTATTAAAAGTAAAAACGAGTCTGATTTTTTTTATTACACGGAATTTAATGTAAAAACTGAAATTCGTATTTTAGCCCGATAGGGTACCTACTGTTCTCAACCCGAGACAATATGCAAAACATGGTCACTTGATTATATCTTGTAATACTAATATTTGGCAATGTAACACCAAATGCAAATTCCTGTTTGTTTTGTTTACGACATACAAAATTTGTTAGATGTAAATGTTTTTAGTATTCGTTGATTAAATTCAGAGTAAGGGAAATATCTGGGACAATATTTTTTAAGTTCTGAGGTTATGAGATATATCTGATAACAAAAATATTCTAAAGCTGAAAATTCTGACTTTCACTCAAATCATTTTTCCAAATTATAAAATGAAATAATATGCGATTCCTCTACTTGATAAGTTCTAAGCGCTGTGGGGTAGTGATATTTTTTCGACCTCATTTATTTCTATGGAATCTCACAGAGTTTAATTTTACAAAATTTTAAATGCGATATTCCGTTTTAGGCCAGCGAAACACATCATGTGCCAATCTGAAGTCTCGTTTACGACATAGGAGGTCAGGAATGTGAATTATTATTATTATTATTTTTATATACAAAATCCTAAAAAAATACAGAACTGTACTAACACACTTTTATTCGGTGCTATAGTAAAGGAAAACATAAAATAAACATATTCTTGGCGTATTAAGTGGTGACGAAATGTATGCATCTTTGGGTTCAGAATTGCTACAAAAATTGCTACACAAACGACATAAAATATTGGTAAGTCCATGGAAATGTTAATAAGTCTTATAATAGACAACAACAAAATTCACCGTTTCATTAGTTATATCCTTATACATTGGATAAAGATACGCATAATCTGACAATTTTAATGCAATCTTGTTCTATTAATGAAAAGATTAAATAACTTTCTCTGAAATCACTGTACTCACCTCATTAAAATCATAAATTATAACTCTTAAAGAAATAATTTCGATGTGCAGAGTTTTCACCTAAAATTATTATTTTACAGATCCTAGAAACTAATTCATTGTAGGAATTCTTTGTGTATCAATAAAACACTTTTAGCGTATGAAAAAGATTTTTTATGAATCCTATAATTTGAACTATAATAACGAAGAGAAAAAGAAAATCCATGTTTAGCTGATCAGTTTTAGCACCTTGAAGTTATTTCATCTTGACATGTTCATTTGTACTTCCGTAACATTTGTATAGTTCTGCAACTCTCCCAAATTGAATCTTTGTTGTAAATTCCTCACGAACATAGACTTTGGACAGGTTTATAACTTACAGCTGAATGATAAATTTGCAATTTCGAGTTTCTCATGATATTTATTACTCCTTAAAGTCCTTATAAAATTTACGCTTTTATAACTTTAATAGCGAAATGAAATACAACTGTGAAACATATGTGTCACATTTCATTTAGACCCGACGTGAGATGAACACAGATGTAGTAACAAATGTCTAGAATGTCAGACAAACGGGAACCAGCTATTGTAATTGCAGCCTTAATAGAAGTTCTCATGGAAGTACACGTTTCCAATAGGTTTTACAGTGTTTTATATCGAACAGTCAAGAACGAGATACTGTCATATGATACACTCAGGATTCCATGCCCAAAGTGTGTATCACATTGCATTCAGTAAAATTAGATTTTTTATTTTAAAAAATCAATAATACGCAAATATAGAGTTACTTTTTGGCTCTGTGAGATTCTACTTTAAATGAACTATATAAACAAATAAAAAACTCAGCTGAACATATTAATATTTACTTAAATTACAATGGAGCGAACGCCTCTTTGGCAATTTCCCTACACACCTATCTTCCCTTCCTTTCCTGCACCCTTCTACAGTTGCCTTCTACAAAATTTTAAATTCTTTAAACATTTTTGGTAACTTATTCCACTCCTTGGCATCCTTGCCTAAAAAAGAGAATCTTCATACACACATGTGACTGAAATCGAGTGCCAGCTTGTGGTTATGCATTACTTTTATTTCTTACATCAATATCTATCCATGCCTCATCACAAATATACACCTTGTCCACTCCCGTGACACCTTTCACCCACCTCCTGTCTTCCAATTAATCCCATTCCATCTCTTTTATCATATTATTATTACTTAAAGTCGATATTAGAAAGGAACAAACGCTTCCAAAAAGAATTTTCTAGATATTTTCAGTGGTCAACACATCAAATTCTTTATAGTTTGATATCTACAATTTCTTCTCGAAAACATATCTTCGGAAGAACCAAATTAGTTCAAAGTTTTCATTTGTCTTTTATTTTTAGTGAAAACCATATACTACAGAATGGTCCCCATGATTCCCCTGTAACCTTTAAAAGACTAATATCACTACACATTTTGGGAGGTCTGGTAACTCAGTGGTTCAGGTGTCTGACTGGAGATCGAAAGGTCCTCGGTTCGAATACCTGTCTCCGCGGTGATTTGTGTAGGCTCTTAATCCGACCTTCACGTGTGGCACCACTTGCTGTGTAATGAGAACTACGTCAGAACGCTTCCGTAGTCCGGATTCCACTTTAAATTTTAGGTCCCCTGTACTCTGTAGGATTGCCGGATTAGGTTAAGGCGGCTACGACAGGGGCGGAATGCGCAACCAATAGAAAACCTGCCACCAGGTCATTACGACCACATAGAATTATTATTATTACTGCACATTATGAAAGAATTATGGGATTAGTTGTTTAGAAAATAGAGGGGAAATAGAGTGTTCATGGTTTTCCATCTAAAAACAGTGCAAAATCATGTACTAAAAAGATCGAAACCTTTTCAGAGTTGGCTTGTGGCCGTCTGTGATTTGATCTTCTGGAATTTTTTACTAACTCAAAATTATTTTCACCTCCGTAAGTTTTTAAAATTTTACTTTGTAATATTTTTTGGGATAGCTAGAAGATGAAATAGTACACAATTACAAATTTCAATTAAAAGGGTTCAGATATTTCGCGGCTATGACAAACGTACCAAGAATTGCTTGGACGGCTTGGTGGGGGTTTGGTGTGAGTTGTCCTCTTCGTAGCAACACCCACGTGACAGCTGCCCGCTCTTGATTGGTCAGGCCGGCCGAACCTTCCAGGAAGCCGAACGGTTCAGGCGGGGGATTAAATGCGTTTAGTGGAGCATGCAGAACACATCTCAGCGCAGAAGAAAGACGATACGTCGAAATTTATATTAGTACGCGGCGCTAACTGTACAACACAGAAATTAATGCATTAATGTTTTTTCATATGAAACAGAAAGTCGTATGAATGGAGAGAGTAATACGGTAGTTACTGTGCTTCTCAATTACAGCTCGTAGCAAAGTGTTGTGAAAATACCCAACAGCCCACAGTGTAGTTTACCCAGTTTGGCACTGCGCATCTTCTAAGGCCGACATTACACTGTAAAAGATCTTTTATAAAAGATTTTATCATATTTATTTTATAAATGATATTTTATATCATTTTATCAGGCCCATTGCACTATATAAAATTTTTCATCATAATTCTCTGAAATGAATGAAGTAAACTTGTATGCTTGTTCAGCCGCAGAACGTGCAGCTGCGTTTTATTAAAGAAAAAGAAGAGAAGTAAACGTATTTTAGTTAGATCGTGGATTGCAAAACTTGATATGAAAGGAATTCATCAGAGTTTAGTGCAGGAGCTGCAATGTGAGGATGTGATACAGTAAAAATTATGGTCGAAGCTGCAGCTTAGGTCCAATAAATTCTTACTACAATATTTTCAAAAATTTCTATATCAGAATTATTACCGAAACGGGTGTCCAGCCGGATGGTGTTTTGACACCATCCGGCTGGATCCCAGAGAGGATTTTGTTTCGTCGATACGCCGGGAAAGTTTCACTCACACATCAGAAGTATTACCGCCGAACTTAACGATATATACTACTGGGTGTCTATTTTTACGATGTATGTTGTGAGGTACACAACCTCTCATTTGTGTGATTTTACATTAATTAATCTATTTTTTAATTTAATAAATTGTAATGGTGTGTATTAACTCGGAATTTTTAAGTTCAAAGGTCAAAGAATAACAAAATGAATAATGAGATCTCTGAAAAATAAAAGAAGAGTCAAGAGTGAGTTGTTGAAGAGAAGATTTGAATGGAGAGGACGAGTTTTGTTTTTTTGGATGAAACAGTTTGATAGAAGAGATGAAACAGTTTGGCTCACTGGAGAAGCCACAAGAATCCTGGCGGGATTATTAATAGTAAAATATTAGCCGGAGGGCAGAAGATTTAGGGTTATGGATAAAGATAATGTTATATGACTTGAGAAAAGAGAATTGTTTGTTAAATAAAAAATATACAAGTGATGAGATAAGTAGAAAGTGTTTTGATTTGAGATTGAGATATATGTAGATATAGACAAAGGAATTATTTTGAGTTTGTGTGATAAGAATTGGAATAATAATAATTTTGATTTTTGAGCGTGAGTATCATATTAAAACCAGCGCCGGACAAAGAGGGGTTAAGAGGGGTTAAGGAAATCTCTATATACTGGTCTGGTGCTGGAAATGGAGGCAATAAAGTAAATAAATATATTTAAAGTATTATACAAAATAGAGACGTTACAATAAGCACGTTACAATGTGCGAAGGGTCGCACTCAAATGCTGGTGGCGGATCTACACAATTCTGCAGTATGACATCTGTATTGCACAGCTATTATTCCAGAAACCTGTCAAATACTAGCTTCTATATCCATTACTTTTTTCACTTCATTAACAGCACAACCATCATTCATATAACTAATTAACTTCGCAATATTTGCGTAAGTGTCCACCTTTTCATCCATATTCTTATTGTTTATATATTTTGATTTTACAACACTATCTTGTGTTTTTACTCAGAAATCAAGATTTTCATGGATTCGGCAGTCCTAACAAACTTCGGTAACTTTGCTTGCGCCATTTTCTTTGTTTACTTTGAAATCTTTTATAAAATGAAAGGCCAATGTATTACATTTTATAAAATAAATCTTTTATAAAATATATACCATTACACTGTAAAATATTTTATAAAATATCTTTTATCAAAGATCTTTGACAAATAACTTTTACAGCATAATGCCGGCCTAAGCGAGTGATGCGGAACGCAAGAGGAAAACGTAACTTTGCGAGAACGCACCCATTGCTGGGCCAAGGTCTCTGGCGGGAAGCCAGGCTCTACCTGGCAGCCAACTCGCGAAAAAAAACCAATCGTCCCTGGCTGATGAAACAGGCTGCACCAACAGTATTCCAGGCGCTGACGTGAGCTTCGAGGAGTCGTCAGAGAACTATTTGTCTTGGCTGTTAAGATCATTTGTTAGCGACTGACGAGTGTCAAAAACTGGCGGACATCGTCGTCACAGCTGCAAGACATGATATGAACGTTTAACCATTTACCAACAACATTATTTACTATCAGTACTTGAACGTACAATTTATATAACATTTACGAAATATTATTGCATTTTTCTCCCCTCTAGTTATGAGCCTTTATTTTATAACAGCCTATCTTTCACTCAAATAAAACTATTGGGGAACAAAATATGCACATAACATCAACATGGGGGCATCAACAAATAACGTGAGGTGTTTTTCCAGATTTTCTTTTTTTTTTTTAGGTCACATCCTCACTTTTCGACGAAATACCTCCCTAAAATCGACTTTCACTTCATTTGTAGACTTTTTTTAGTTCTACAGCCCACCAAAAATATCAAAAACCTCACGTGAGATTTCCGTTGACCCCCCCGCTTTTTCACCTCACATAATTAAGCGACGCCCCCCATAGGTGGTTCCTTGCACTGGGTAGGAAAATTTTTTCAGCAGTCTGGATTTAGGTTAGTCCGTTATCAGTTTCTTCGGTGGTTTAATTACTATATTGATTAATTAAAAAGTCCACCAAAAAGGTTATGTTGAAGATTGTTTTATTCTTTTCAAAACAAAGTCAGCGATATTCACATGCATAGATACAATACAGAGATGCACTTCTGAACAGTCGCAAAGATAATCTCTGTGAACTCAACTTGGAAAACTAACTGGATGAATGAATGAAACTCTCTGTAACACTGAATACTGACTGAATGATGTCAACTAACTGCTCTGTCCAGCTGATCTGTTTATATAGTCTCTATCGAAATTACGAGAATTCTTCAAAGGTATCCGCCCGATATTTCTCGATCATTAACAATCACTCAAACAATCAAACATATTACAAACAATCGGAATTAATACAAAATTACTTAACAACATTACAAAATGATTAGAAATGGTAATTAGAGATACTTAAATACAAAATTATTTACAGAAATCCTTTCAAACTGTAGAAAATTGTCCTGTAGACATCGTAACTTACATTAATACATGGAATTACAAACATTTAAGAAATTCTCTTGCACCATTCGGTTGTTAAACATATTAAATGGACTTTAAATAATTTTCTTACCTAAAACAAAGTCTATATACACTGATTTACAAGAAATTACAAAACAAACATACCAGATCATATTCAAGAAAACTTTAGCTCACTACAAATACTTCATACAGTACAATACTATTCAAAATTCAGGTATGAAGGCTGTTACAACGTGTACCAGCGTCCTGGGTTAAATAACAAACCTCTCATCAGTGGGTTTAGTAATCCGTTCGACAGGTGGGGGGCATCAAACACTTTCGGAAGAGTAGGCTGGAATGTGTCCTAGCGATTTTCTTTTCTCCCTTCATTTCTCATCCACATCAAAGATCATCAACACATCAGCATAGTTACATCTCCCCACTAACTTTCCGTTGAGTTGTAACTCTGTACGTAATAACTGCCTACGCCCCGAAGCTGGGCGTGGTACACAGTTATTAATAGAACACCGAGCCATCCATTTAATCATGGAAAGAACCTCTTTGCAACAGTAACTAATGCAAAAGCGTTTGGCGTTGACGGCCATGAGGCCAAGTAATTCGGCTGCCACGTATAGAGTTTGAGTTTGCCATGCTTCTCACCGCTTTGGTGGCTGGAGCTACTCTTTGACATGGAATCGAAGCCAAGGTGGCGTCTTCGTTTACGTTTCATATAAAAAGGAAGAGGTGGCAGTCACGTTAGCTGTACAAAATAAATTCTAGGTCTGAAAGGGGCTCCTTCCTGATCCTGGAGTCTTCAAAGCAATCGCCTTAACAAAGAAAATTCAACAATATATATATATATATATATATATATATATATATATATATATACATATAATTTTTTTTTTTTTTTGGAAAGACGAACTACTCCTGGAAAAATACTTTGTTGGAGGTAACAGAATAGCATCTTATAAAAGAAGGTTTAAAAACTGAATACATAGTCAAAAACAAAGTAGTCGGAAATAAACTAGTTACTAAATGTAGTCTTCACGGGTTTTCCGCCGTATGTTGTTGAAATGCGACAACGAGCTTTCGGCGGCTGACTCTGCCGCCTTCTTCAGGTTGGATGTTGTGCAGGGAGAACCAGCGGTGTTTCTCCCTGCACAACATCCAACCTGAAGATGGCGGCAGAGTCAGCCGCCGAAAGCTCGTTGTCGCATTTCAACAACATACGGCGGAAAACCCGTGAAGACTACATTTCATCGATACGCCGTGAAAGCCTTCAATCTCACATCAAACTAGTTACTGTTGTTAGCGCATCATGTTTCTGTCATACAGCTACTGGACCACTGTTTTCAGAAGGAAGGGAATAGAAGCAAGTAGCTAGGAATTGCGACTTATACGCGAACATTTTGTCTTTTTGTTTTGCTTGTGGCTTTATGCCTCGTTGACGTTGAGTTCATTAGAGGTGGGAAAACCAAATCTGAGTTACCGGAGGGTCATTCGAACCTGTGTCCCCCGTATGTGAGGCCAGAGCGTTACTGCTCACTCATCACGCTCGGTTTTATGAGTAGATCTGTGAAGGTGTACATATCTTATAATATTACGTGATAATCAGTTTAAAATCCTTAATAATTTGTTGGAATAGAACAATAAGTAAACTTACAGTATTAAATACTTCTCAAAAACACTATTACAGAATAATGTTCTTATAATTCTCAATTGTATTTACAGGTACGCAGTAATAATGAAAAAATTACCGTATTCTTAACTGTCTGCGCCTAATACAAAACACATTCACGAACGAATCGAACTTATGACGCCTCACCTCCAACCCCATCCACAATATCTTGAACGAGATGAACATCGAATGCACGTAATACAGGCTATTTCGCGATTTTTAGCCAGTAATAATTACAATAAAATGCATAATAAAGTTATGTTGAAAGAAAATTCAGCAAGATATTTTTCTTTTCAAAAGCAAATTACTCCCGGAAAAAGACTTTGATGGAGGTAACAGAAAGCACCTTATAGTTACTGTTAGTACATCACGTTCCTATCATACAGTAAAGAATATAATTAATTGCATTGCAGTCTCACAATTATTATGAACTGTTTTTTGACAATAGTAAAAACGGTAACGGATGTATTTTTATAATTTATTTTGATGGAATTCAGATTTCCAATATATAGCCAGAAACATGACATGAAAGAAAAGCAAGTTTAACATCACTAGATATATTTTTTTTTTTTTTTTTTTTATTGGCTGTCATCAGTTTTACGACTGTTTTGATGTAATCCTCCATCTCTTCCTATCTTGAGCTAACCTCTTCATCTCTACATATCCCTTACAACTCACGCCCTCAATTATCTGCTTCATATATTCTAATCTCTGTCTACCTCTACAGTTCTTACCTTCAACTGTTCCCTCCACTAAAATTAACCAATCCAGCATGTCTCAAAATATGACCTACCAGCCTGTCTCTTCTTTCTGTAAGCTTCTTCCACAAACTTCTTTCCTCACCCTTCATTTCCAAAACTCATTCATTTCGTACTTTGTCTGTCCACTTAATTTTCAGCATTCTTCTGTAACACTAATTTCAAATGTTTTCTTTCTTTCTGGTATTAATGAAGTCAATGTTCCGCTAACATAAAATGCTGTGCTCCACACATAGAGTTTTAAAAAGTTCTTTCTATTTCCTAGATCAATGTTTGAAACTAAAAGATTTCTTTTTTTCACGAAGGTTATTTTAGCTAGTTCTATTCTGCCTTTAACTTCACTACATATAGAGATAAATAATAAAAAAACAATATCTACAATTACTAAATAACATTAGTTTGGACCTCCACAGTTAGTTATGTAATAAGGCTTAAGTGTTGTTTCCCAGCCCAAAGCGAGTTGATAAGTCTGGTGGTGCCTGTCCATTACGTTGAAACATTGAGCTTGATCAGGACAGGTCGCGCCGAAATGATCAGCGGCTTGGTGGCTTAGTGGTTATCTGGCTGGAGATCGGAAAGTCCCAATTTCGAATCCTGGTCTCGGCTAAGATTTTCATAGGTCCTCTACTCGAACTCCACCTCCGACATCAGTTGTTGTGTAATGTGAAGTGCGCCCGAAAGCTTTCGTGGTTCGAATTCCATGTTAAACTGTAGGTTCCCCATACCCGGTAGGATTACCGAGTTAGGTTAAGGGGCTACGATGGGGACAGATGGCACAGCCGGTAATAAGCCCTGTCACCAGGCAATTACGATCACACGAGCCTTTACCTTCAGGCTTCTGAGGAAAGTTTACACCAGAGATCGCGAACCCGCGAAGTTAGATCATTAAATACGTAAACTTTAAACGGTGATATCAAACACTAAAACAGTACGCTAAGCTGATTTTAAATCTCTATCATCACTCGCTCAATCCTACGAGTATGAACAGTCGACTCTAATCAATTTTTGATTTGGAGAACTTTTTGCGAGTAACCACCACTCCTTTTGACATCAACATTGATGCACTTAGTTCTGCCAAGCAAAGTCGAAAGATGAATTAAAATAATTATATTTTAAAACATCATATACATGTTTCATTTATACCGGTTTTTCCTTCATAAAAATATTTAAGTATTTTTTCCCAAGAAAGTAGAATATGCGTCCCGATAGAATAGTTAATTTCTAAAAACTTTCCCGGCTGCTGAAAAGGATGATCACCACTGGTTTACGCCATGGATGCACGGGAAAGAAGTAGAGATTGCGTTCACTGTCATATTTCCGTTTAGTGATCTAGAAATCTTCTAAATTTTGTTTACGCTTTTGCTGTTACATGACAGACGTTAATTTTGAAGCGTATTTTATGCTGTTATTTATCTTACAACATCTGGCTACTGCTGTCCCAGTATTTTTTCAAGTAAAATAATATTTTCGAAATCTCATTCTGCTATGAGGAATTTTATCATCAATTCCCAGCACAAAAGTATTGTTTCTCTTTTCTGTTTGGTTAGTAAATCTGTTTACACAACATACTGACTTAGCAAAAAAGCGAGGAGAAAAAAAGCCTATTGCCGCTTTATGATTTGTTGACGACGCAGTCATGAGGGCTGGGAGATGATCGTTAAATAGGCGCTATCCTGACATTCCACTGCAGTAATTTTGTGAAACCATGAAAAACCGAAACCAGGACGACCGGATCAGGAATCGAAACCAAGGCCTGTCCAAAACCAGGCTCGACCAACTAACTATTCTCGATCGCTTTCTGATAAAGATAATGCCCCTGTTGTTCTGCTGGATGCGTGGTGATTAAGTTTCTTTCACCTAAAACTTTTTCAGGTATTCCTTTTAAATACCACATTTGTTATCGAACCAGCAGTAATGCAGAACGTTATTTAGCTTTCTTTGGGGCGGTATCTGTCGAACGTGCTTAGAAATTTTATTTCTGTGCCAACTTTGCAGTTTCCTTACCTTGTTCCACTCGCCTTAACCAGCGACTACATGGCGCTCATTAACGCCGTGTACACCTAACTGCCCACTTAACAGGTGATTATGTTGGCTTCTCCCTGTGTTACACGTAACATGTTTTAAAGCGCTTCACAGCTTTTTTTATTTTTATTTTTTTCTGCTAATTGAGAAGAATATTACTAACAACCAATTAAGGACAACATATACATTATGGGATTACTGAAGAATCCGATTCCGCCAGGAACTGACGTCACAAAACTGCAGTAATTAAACGCAAGGCACTACTAGAAATATATTCCGAAGTGTTTTAGCAGTGTCATGTTAGTTCAGGGTGTATTACAGCCTAATTACTACTCGAAAATAATGGTCCATGGTGTATTGCAACGTAATAACTGCTTGAAAATAATATGTCTTGAGACTGACTACAGCAGTATAATAACGTAATAAGCGAGTGGGGAGCAATGTTGTTAAAACGGAATCGCCATCGTCATTGAATTAAGAACTGTAATTTCTGTAGTTTTATTACTGTGAATCATGATGAGTAATGAGTTAATGTAGATCATAAGTATACCTCAACTATAATTGTCTTATGAACCATATTAACAAGTGATTAATAGTGTTATATGTTCAAATGATTTTGTTAAATTACAATTTTCAATAGTAAATTGAATTTTGAGACTAGGACATGAAACAAATCACATAAAATTTGTTGGTTTATGTTATTTATATATGTTCACTGGGTAACAGGGAAAATAAAATAGATTTTCTGAGAACCATACCTGAATATTATTCTTGTATTTTAATTCTATACACTGTTTCATGGTTTGCAATGCAAAGAAGTTGAACAGATTCAAAAAACGTGCCGTGTCCATATTTCCAGTCCTATTGGATGGGACCGAGCGTGGTGGTGTAACGGCTAACGTTCTGGCCTCGCATTCGGGAGGATGGCGGTTCGAATCCCCGTCCGGGCATCCAGATTTGGGTTTTCCATGGTTTCCACAAATCACTCCAGGTGAATGCCGGGATGCTTCCTTCAAAAGGTCATGGCCGAATTCCTTCCCATTCCTTGCCCCCCATCCTTTCCCGTCTCTAAAGACCTAGTTGTTATAGGAGACGTAAAGCAGTTAAAAAAAAAAAAAAACCTATTGGATGGAGATTTTGGTTAATTGTTTAGTTAAATATTTTAGTTAAATGTTTCAGTTAAATGTTTTATTCAACATGTGGTGTTCATAAAATGTTTCTAGATTAGCAGAAAAATATAAAAGAAAGTAAGGACCGAATAATAGAGGTGTTTATAATCAAAAGGATGAAATACTTTCCACATAATAATAACGGCAAAAAGTTAAGGCCAAAATTGAACTTTATTAATAAGCATCAACATCAGTAGTTTGACTTACGTTTTAAGAAAATGGCAAACTAGATATGGGAAAGGTTAAACCGGTGGTAGTTGAAATTCCAGTCGCCGTTGCATACTTGCTAACTATGGTTTAGAGGTATTTTACAGGTATCTTCTATAATGAACTTGACGTCGACAAAACATAAAGCCACGAGCATAAGCCCACAATATCATATGGAAATAAGATTTAGTTGTCTTCCAGTACATCCTAAAAAATCCTCTTCAGCGTAAGTCCATATATGTTAACATGACTCACAGGAGGACAGGTTCACTTGCTTTTCTTTGTTTTTTTTTTGTGGTTTTTTGCTTTTTTGTTTTTGTTGTTGTTTCGTATTTGTTTTTAAATAAAAACTTTCAATAGGACGTATCTCCGTACCTCCATGAAAAATTGAAAAATAGCAGACCAGTTCGCCATGAGCAAGAAAAGGTAAGCACAAACAGAGAAAAAGGCAGTGTCTAGAATGCTGACGTCTCTCTTCGGTAGACTTCCTCTACCCACACAGGCCGACGCTCTCGTTCCTTCAACATCTCCACCGCTGACATTGCGGTCCGTCAGCAGAGATAAGTCTCCTTCACTGAGAACTCCCGGTCAGCAATCCCACTATGCTGGAAGGCGAAAACTTTAAGGGCCTCTATCTACTGGCATCACTGGGATTAAAATGAAAAACACCGCCAGTATTTGATGGCGAGAGTGACGTAGACACAACCATAGTTTATTAGCTATTTGGAAAATCATCTGCTTTGGGATTTTCAATGGTACAAGAAATTTATAACCACCTAACGTTTGGCACATAGGAGCTATAGAAAAATTTCTATATATTTAAAGATTAACACGGTTTCCCTTACACAAAGGGATCAAATACAATAAATTTGTAGATAGACTAGCAAAATAAGTCATCTAAAACGGACAAAGAATAGAACTACCACTCCCCCATCCGCATTCTTGCAAGATATTAAGGAGAGAGCAGGGAATAGATGTCAAACAGATTGGAACAATTCGTTGCACCAGAAAGGCCGCATCCAACAATGTATCCCTTCCAAATCGTGGTTCCATAGCTGAAAAGTTAACTGACGCTACTTAATCAATATTATTAGAAGTCGATTCCACCACGGCTACTTTCCAAGCCACCTAAATCGTATAGGTCTGAGAGATTAGCCCCTATGTGACTCCATTGATCAAGCAGATGGGGACATGAATCATGTCCCATTTTCTTGTAAGAAAAACAGCGACATTCAGGGCAAAATGCAGTAAGAACTTACAAAGTGCAATACTCCTCTTCCAACAAATTTATCCATCTTCCGAAAAACACCAAATACACAAAATCATAATTTCCTTTTTCAGGGATGGAAACATTCAAATATAAATCCAATAGGAAATGCTGGGAACAAAATTGGTGCTGTGACTATCGTGTACCACCCGAACAGAAATATCCTCGCAAAATGTCATCGTCTAGACATAATATTAGCATTAGTGTGAATGGTTAGGATACAAGTTCTCTACCTTGACCAAAATAGATTTAATCCAACTAAATATATTATGAACCATCTATGTACAGATAAGAAATATAACAATGTATCAGATGTCTGGTCGACACATTATATTACCAAGAATGTAAACTAATCTACATAGAACATTTAGAGAAACTGGAATCTAAATTGTTGTAAAATAAAATGTAATGAACTTCGGTGTATGGCCGATAAGGCAGAAAGAAATTAAAAAAAGATAAAGTGTGTACTATACCCGTTGTCCGAGCCTAGACGGATACGCTTACAAAGGAAATTTTCCGAGGAATATTCAGTTGAGTGGTTTCCACTTGACTTTCCCACTGTGAATAATTTTCACAGGTCTTATTTTTTCTGTTGCCGATTCTTTTGGCGTATGTGCAGAGTTTAATGTGATATGAAATGAAATAATTGGTAAGGCAAATCTCGGTACTGCTTCATCATGCCTACTATTCCAAAAGACACCTAACATCCATTAGGTTCAACGTCCTGAACGATTTTCGCATCAACATCAACACATTAGAGGCGAGAATTGAGACTTAATTCAGCACGCTATATTATAATTGGTATCGTGCATGACTGTCTTTCTTCCCTGATGGACAAAATTCGAATGAAAAAAATTTCTTCCACCATCGAGGCTCAAAACTGATTAAGTTTCAGATATCGTCAAGGTGCTTCAGTGACGAGGCAAGCTATTTGTTTGTTTTTAGAAGAGAATGAACTTGATAGCTAATAGAATTCTTCATTCCTATCCCAACATGCTCTAGAACTACCAAAAAGACATGATATGGACGAGAAAGTCAGTTCACACTAAGATATCTGGTTTTAACTGTAACGATCACCTAAAAATAAATCATTAATTTGAATATTACTTTACCTTTTCTTGCAAAGTATCTCCTCTGCCGTTGTAAATCATAACCAGCACATCTAAACTGCACAGTTTACTGTAACGTTTCTTAAACCTGTATCTTCAGTCATCCTTATTTCTTCAGCATCGTTGGCATAGGACAGTCAACAGGGCTACTGGTTATGGAGTGGAAATTCGGATTTTTTTGTTTTGTATATGGCTTTACGCCTCGTCGACGTCGAGGTAATTAAAGGCGGGAAAGGACGGGGACAAGGAACGGGAAGGAATTTGGCCATGACATTTGGAAGGAAGCATCCCAACATTTGACTGGAGTGTTGGGGATACCATGGAAAACCCAAATCTGGATGTCCGGACGGGGATTCGAACCCACGCTCGGTCGTGGGCATCCGGGGTTCGTGTCCCTATAAAGCCGATGATTTGCCTTAGTGCGAAATATTTGAAAGTTCTTCACAGCACTTAACCTGTTATCGGAATGAGTGCGATGCAGAAGAAAAAGCTAAACAACCTGAAGTGCACGGCTTCAATTAAATTGCCGAAGTTGCTGAAGGGAAAGTTAATCTCTTCATACTCGAACCTGAACAAGTGCAACTCAACTACCTCAGAGAACTTACACGTTTACTACAATTTATTTCAATCCCTAATAACAGGTGCAGAAAAGGATGTATAAAGGGTGTACGACATTTTATTTTTTGAATCCCACCCCTTCAGTCTTTACTGCTGACATACATCCACGGAAGAAAAGTTTGATCGTGAATGCAAGTGAATTATCGAGGTCGGGTATAAGCAATAATATGTAGAAATCTCACATTCTGTTAATGGAGCGGTATCAGTATTGAATTCGATACAATGAAGCTGCTATTAATACATCACGCAGCTTTTCATCGAAATGTTGCAGTAACTTCCGTCGTTTCTATTCATGCATGTTCTACACTTTGCTGAAATACAATGTAGTAATACTTTGTATCCCTGCTTCATTTCTATACAATGTTTCATCGTTGATCCCATGCCGTACAAAATGTAGTTCGTATATTGATGCGATTCCATTTTGTTCCGTTCCATTGACTCCACACACCACGTGGAATAGAAATTACTGTGTGAAGAAATTCTTTCTCATTCCGTTTTCCTGTATGCTAAGAGACTTTCACATAATTTCACATAATTTCTAAGTAGTTAATGATTTTTTTTATAAAAGCCTGTGAATAAAACCATTGTACAGCGGAGTGCCTTGGGCAATGAAGGGCCTGCGGTAAACGGAGATCACCCTCACAGTCCCATTCAGAGTATTCACCTCCGGAGAGAGCCTCTGCCAGGAAGCGGGCCCGAAAGAACTACCCGCCATTGCAGCAGGGATGGTGAGGCTAGGCACACTTCGCCACCCGTTAGGGTGCCCGCGGGGAGCGACGGGGATGCGGCGCATGAGCACGAGTTTGCAACTTAACATAAAAATCATATTTATGAACGACTGCCCATCACTAATAAGAAAACTCATTGAAATACTTTTCACACATAAGCAGACATCGTTGAATACATATGATATGATTAAAGAATGTGTGCAATGTGAGATGGTATTTTAGAAAGTTATAAAGGACGGCTAACGTATTTTATTTTTAATATACAGCTTTACAGTTCATCAAAATTGGTAATTCCTGTTGCCAAATAACGGTATGGAAATTTACAATAGCCTTTGGAATATCGTTCTAGTACTGCTCTCACCATCGTGTGGACTTAACAATGTCTCACGAAACGCGCGATTCTTCGTTTCACCGTTGGAATGAAGCTAGTTAACTAGAAACGTTGGAAATCTAAAGTAAATATTCCTCGAGTCATCAGTCAATATGGTTGAGAGAGTAGGAAAGATGCAACAATGAGCAGGATTTGACAGAAACAACCGCTTAAATCACTTTGAACCCTACATGAAGCAAAATTAGAAAAAAAAAAATTATTGTTACTTCGAAACTGTAAGAACACAATTTGTTAACAGCATATGAATTACTACCTGTCAATTTTTAGTTGAGTTAATGTTGGGAAACTCATAAAAAAAACATAATACCTTTTTTACAGTCTGCATTACTGGAAACCTTGGATAGTTTGATTCTAAGTTTTAGATATTTGTAGGATTTCGCGTTTTTATGGGTAGTATGATGTAGAAACATCATAAAATTCTCTCATTCTGCAGGAGAAATGTATCAGTTTACCAACTGTTGTAGACGGCTTGGCGATGACGTGAAGGTATAACACATTATTAAATATAAATTTGATTATAGAAAATAGTAGATTAAAACCAATATTTGCTCAAGATTTGTAAATTATATTAAATTTTGCTTGAACACCTCTTCGTATCGCCAAACTGTTGGGTAGATCCTTTTTAAGGCATCCATCTGAAAAGTTCAAGATACCAGATTCGAATCCCTGTGAGGTCAGGAATTTTTAAAAGCTGTCAACTTGATCTTCACTGCTGCTAAAGTTTGATTATGTGGATGTATAATATGCTACGAACAGTCCATTGTTAGGGTTCCAAATCATACATTAGATCCAGCTAATACAGAGGTGCAGTTGTGGAATTTTGTCAGCGGTTCGTAAAACCAAAAAAGATTACTTTGTACTTTCATCAGTATAGAAAGTGAGTTCAGAGTCCATTGTGTCGGTCTGCGACAGCTATGGAATACATGAAGTTCATAAGAGCTTTAGAATAAACCGTGTGTAAAGTCTTGCACTATTTAGAAATTAACAGAAAATTATTTTGTAAAATGATTAATATCGTTGGAAATATGTTGACATAATTGTTTTACTTTCTTAAAAGATTTCAAATTAGCACTTGATTTCAGAATGAATTTCAAACGTTAGTTTCTAAATTTTGAGGATTTGACATGATTAATTAATATTGATCCTAACATAAATGTTACTACGAGAATGTTTTCTGATAGGAAAAACAGAAACAAGGAGAGCACACATAGGCATAACGGAACTACTGATTTTAGAATACGGTTTATTAATATGGAAGGGCTTTTTTATTGTTAGAGCTGCAAAGATTTCTGGAAACTATCAAAAATCTAAATGTGGATAAAAGAAATCTTAGGTCCTGCTGAGCTCAACAAGACATTTAATAGGATTTTTGCACAAACGTTTAATTCTCTTACCTGTCTCGAATATTATTTTAAATGTTGGAGTTTTACTTTTTTTGCATCTTTTACAATTTTATTGAAATGCAGTGTGATGAATTGTTCTAAATCAACACCATATTAAATTATATGTATTTACTAATAATAATACTCCTTCTGCTTTTGACATAATCGTAATAATACATACAGCGTATAATAATTTATAATCAATGAAATGATATATCAGATTTCACAAGTTCACTGTAACTACACTCGAAAATGGCGTTAAAGCTAAGTAACAATCTTCTCTGAAGTATTATTTACTAGAAAATTATCTAATAAGATATTTTTATGCCTCACAATTATTATTTCTATTTACTTATGCACGAGTGTAAAATCTTTATATATAAAGATGAAAGTATGTTTGTTTGTTGGTTTGTTTGTTCTTCATACAAATCCACAGTTTTCATCCGATCTCGATGAAACTTTGCACACTTATCCTTTGAAACAAGGAGAAAAATACTGTCTACATTTGGTTGAAAAATTATCTGTATAAATAACACATGTTGTGTCATAACTTCGAAATACGGCGATAGACAGACACGATGGATGTGGACGTCTCCAGACCGTGTTTCCGTGTAGTGAACTGGCAGCTCAGTGGCTAAAGAGCTTGCTTACGAACGTCGTGGTCTCCGGTTCAAATCTCCGTGGAGGCTAAGATTTTTAAAAATTGTTTTTCATCGTAAGAGTCAGGCCTGGGCCGTACGTTATTCGGATTGAATGTTAAACTGTAGATATTAGAAAGTTAGGGGTGCAATGCGAGGCAAATCGTATGTAGTCTTGCAATGTTGTAGGTGTACACTTTTTTACGTTATAATGATCCCTCAGGTGTTGTTCGCAGTCAGTGTGTGAGTGAGAACCACAGTAATAGTAATATAAGTCTCTGTCTTTTTGTTACGTTTTGAGGACTAAATGGCTATATCGTTGTGATGGAATTTTATAAGGAAAGCTGTATGAAGGGCACAGGATATTTTTTCCAGTATGATTAACAGTCGTAGTCACGAAATTTTGAAATCTTATCGAATAGTGACAGAAATATGTTGGAAATTGATTCTCTTCAAGAGGCAGGTTCGACTGTAGAATGATATAGTGATAGCTTTCCTGTCATATTATGCCGACTCGATATTGTTTGGGACCAATCCTTCGTTACCTACAACTTTCTACATTTAATTCTGGCAAAAAAATTCTTTATCCACGCGTACGAAGTCGCGGGTATGAGGCTAGTAATTACATAAGAATGAGGAAGTATTTCTACGCTTGCTGCAATAAAACGTACTTGAGTGATCACAGAGATCATGAATCATTGAGAAATGTTGCAATAACCAGTATTCTCAGGTATTGCAGCAAGATTTTGCTAATCCAGCGTTGTAAACAATCACATGTAACAAATGTTACTAAGAAGTATAGTTATGTAGCATTGTTTCTAAAATCGTGTAATTTCAAATAATGTTATTCGATGACAGAACAAAATTTACCTCAAAATAGTAGATCCACAAATATCATCAAATTTCATTAGTGATACAATATCCATTCACCAATTCTTATGCTTACAAAATTCCTCCTACTTATTGAATAGCTGTTATACTGTTTGGGCATAATTATTTTATTTTGAAGCAAACTTTAAATTATTTTGAAACGAATTGCAAGGTATTGTGTGAGTATAGCCTTATATAATTAATTGTAACATGAATAAACAGGAAAAATCAAAGCCAATGGCCTTTTCTTTATATAAGTATTTCGGTACACAGTATGTCCACAACCTCTAGCGCGTTTAAATGGAGTGTTACTGAATTTCTGTAATTCTGCTTGCCAATACAACATTTAATTTGCTATTACAAAAGTGATAATATATAAAAGAATCAATAGACGTTTTTACCAAATCTTTTTTAAAAATTATAAGAATAAAAAAGTTTCTTACTAAAATACATATTTAAGAGTAAGTAAGAGGTTACTTTTTTACAGTAAAATCTTTACCAGTTATTCTACTGTTTCAGAAGTGTTGTTTCTCTATATCAGATAATAAGCTGCATTCGATGCTATGCGAACAGCTACATTAGAAACTAGTGAAAGTAAAAATTTTCTGAGTGTTTTTAAACGTTTCTCTATGAAAAGGACTTTAAAATCATAATAAGCTTCAGGTAATTTATTATGCTTGATGTTCATGGACGTGATGAAATGTTTTAAGGAGCACTTGTCTGGTGCTGTTCCGCGAACTTCGAAGAATAATGTATTGAAGTAGAGAGTGCCAGCTGCTTCCCGGTATTTGGCGCCAGTTCTGCAAACTTCTCTTTTCTCAACAAAGCAACAAAACGATAGCTTACGGACAAGGTGGATCAACTCCAGAACTCATTAAATAGCCTGCCTAACGGAACTGTTCCCGTTACTTATAATGGCCATTTAGATTGCTTCCACTTGCCTTTCATTCCTTACCTTCATTTATTTACCTTTTTTCTGTTTAGCTTACATCAGCATTCAAATGGACTTTCACAGTGTTTTAATTTTATTTATCTCGTTCCTTTTCTGTATTTGTTTTTCCACTCAGAGTGAGGATGATTTTGCCTGGTTCACCTGTCCCCATAAACTAATACTAACAGTTTATTGAGAACCACCAATAGATGACAAAGAGATGAATTCTCTCACAGTATATTAAACTCTAAAGTCAAAAAAGTTAATTAAGTTTTCCCTCTCTTGTAAGAAGTGATGTAAGCATTTCATAACTCAGATTTTATTTAACTGTTTGGTATTATATTTCATGTCGTTACATTGAAATTTTGTTATTATCTACACTAAAAAATTTAATTACAGTTTGGCTTTAAGTAATAAAGTTTTCTCATCCAAAAATATAATGTGTATATACTACTCTACGCGTTCGGTTCAGATTTACAGATAAAAATTTAGTGTGTGAATAATTCTGGATGTAAGATCATAATGATGGATGAGGTTATCTTTCTGTTAACAAATATTTCTTTAAAGTATTTTAGAAGTTTAGATTTCTCTCTGTTAACCTCCTTTATTGAAGAACTGTTTGGCCCAATTCTTGATAACCTTATTTAATATTGTCCATAAGCGGAGAGGAAAGTCTGGTTACAAAATAATGTTTAGTTATATATAAATTTGCAGCCAGCCATATTCTGTGTGTTATGGCATCATGCAAAATATATATAAAAATATATAAATAAAAAAACTAACAAACAGATGCTGATAAGGTTTTAACAGTTTCAAACCTCATGACGAGGCGTAAATTCTGTGCCATGTCTTAAGATTCTACGTGCATGCAAACCAGATCTTAATTTTAAAAGCTTTGAGGGGCAAATTTTTTGTACTAAGGTAGAAGACTTTAATGTGATCATCGTATGACACGACAGGTATCTCAACGGTCAGGTAATAAAAGCTTAAAGATCGTAAATTTAAATTTGTTTCTGAATGTATACCGATAGAAAATTTAATAAGGGATGCGTGAATTTAGGCGTGTTATTCCATTTCACAGGGTCACAACTTCTATGAGCGCCTGAAAACACTTTTTTCTTCCTGCTTGCACTATTTTTTGCTATTATTCGACGTTTGTGGCTGTACAAACCATCTTTACGAAATTAATCCGATGTTTCGTGGTAATGGACTTCAGATTTTGTCCTTTTGTTTCTGTTAAAACTATTGTTCACTTTTTGATCTTTATATTTGTTTGAATAATGTAATCGTTACCTTCCGTAACATCAATTATTTATTTCTGTGGTTTACTGAGTGAATTGAAAGGCAATTTAAACGTATTCACATTGCATCAACTCACTTTCTGCTGTTTATATTAGTTTGGTGAATTAACACACACTTTTGGGTAACTTTGATTATTTGTTTCTTTATTTTTCTCAACATGCTGAAGAGACAGGATTTTAAAGTATTTCGTTCCCCACTCAGACACCTTAACCACAGAGCCACCAGCCCGCTACAAATTTACTGTTAACATTAGCATGTCGGTGACGCAAACTTGTAAGATTTTATCCATCAAAAATCGCCTAAAGCGCCTAAGGAAGTTTTCACTTCAAAAACTAAAAATCTAACTTAGTCCACAACCCGAAGGTTGGCCGAATCTTCCCGAAGGAGTTGCATCTAGCTATTGTGTCAGAGGCAGAAAGGCCAATTACTTTCCTCAGGGGCCTACAGTTTAACGGTGAAACAGAACCACGGATCGTCCCGGAGTAACTTATACAGGGCGTTCGCCGGGAAACGCAACCCACTGTTAGCGCTACAAGGAAGAAACTGCTCCCGGCGAGCGAGCGCTCAGTTTCCGGCATTGTTCGACCGTCGGCCGCGGACTATTTCATAATAATTACGCTTCATAAACTTGTGTGCTAAGCATTTAAATGTGACGTAATTCATTAGCTTACCTTATAAAAGATGCTGGAAGTGTTGACCCTCTTGTGTAATGCACATTTCACATCATCTGAACATATTTCGAGACACACGCTGCCCTAACTGACTTAATGATTTTTTGGGTGACTGTTCTAGTCGAAAAGCGATATCGTCAATTTTCTCCTCTGTGAGAATACGGTTGACCGACAGTCTCTTTTTGTTAAAAAATGAACCCGTTTTTCTTACTTTTTTAACCAGACGCAGAATTGTTGATTTAGCTGGCAGTAAAGCGCCAGCAAATTCGCGACGAAATTTACTGCGACACTTTTTAAACGACTTCTTCTTCACATATGTATCGTAGAGAAATATTCTTTGTTGCAAACTGTAACGTACCATAATTTTAATCACACTCAAACACGGTACAGATTAGTAAGAGTATGAAGCCCCAAACCAGCCAAACCGCAAAGAAACGTTTATTCACAGCACTGATTAATAAGAGACTGAAGTCACAAACTAGCTACAATGCAAAGAAACCGTTCTTAACAATGTAAGGGTCCCATTATACTGCGTCACTGCACTGTTGGGGCAGCGGAGGTGTTAAACAGTGCGGTGATTCACGGTGCCGTGTGGCGGGAATTGCTGGCTCCACTGACCGAGCAAGTTGCCGACGGCAACAGACAGGGAGGGTAGCGTTTTCCGGCGAACGCCCTGTATAATCAAATACAACTCCTGAAAATTCCTGCTCACCACGGGATTTGAACCCGCGACCGGAGAGAGAAAGTTTCAGAAGTAAGCGCCTAACCCGCTGAGTTAGCTGACCACTTTGTTTTGAAGAATATGTGTTCTTAGAACTATCAAAATCTGATAAAATCTGTGGGTTTGTATGAACAACGTTGACAGAAATTAATGGGAGGGGGGAAAGGAGGACTGCTTTTAGGTGTTAGTAATTCAAAGGTAAATAGGATTTTTCTATTTTTTTTAAGGTATACGTATGTAAGGTTCCATCATAATCGGATAAAAACTGTGTCTTTGTATGAAGAACATGGGAAAAAAGACGTCACACTTATAGCAGTTAACATTAATATGACATGATGACACGTCAAACGCGCATATTATAGGCGCAACACTTCATGTCATTATTAATCTGATAACAGGGAATATTTGTGCAGTTGTTAAAAATTGTTATAAAATTAACGTCATTGCATGTTGTTGACGGGAAGTCGTGAACCGTTAAACTCACCACCGTCGCAACATCACCTAACGCGACTATAGAAGTTTTCACAAAAAAAAGTGATTGTTTGTAAAAAAAAAAAAAAAAAATGTAGAGACGGGTGTTATATGCAAACCCCAGGATCAATGAAGTACACTTGTTGCCATAATTTGTTGATTCAATTTTTATCCATTTCGTTATTCGCATTTTCAATGTATCTATTGTCATAATATTGTAGTAATTTTGAGTAAACCTGATTTTTTAATACGCACTTTAATTTACCGTTTTATAGTGTCCAAAAGGTACACTATAATGTTCATCAGCTTAAGATCGTTAGCGTTATCCAAAATATGTCCTCGCATTCGGGAGGACGGCGGTTCGAATCCCCGTCCGGGCATCCAGATTTGGGTTTTCCATGGTTTCCACAAATCACTCCAGGCAAATGCCGGGATGCTTCCTTCAAAAAGGCCATGGCCGAATTCCTTCCCATTCATTGCCCCCCATCCCCATCCTTTCCCGTCTCTAAAGACCTCGATGTTAAAAAGAGACGTAAAGCAGTTACAAAAAATATTCGACACAAGAGTAATTCGTAAAATTTCAATAGATATCAAGGATATAAAGAGTTTTTCCAAATATGCGTTATTAAGTATTCAGAAAGCAGTTTGGAGACTACAATCAACAGCGGAGAGAAACAAATCTCGGAAAACATCACCAGTAATTCTCACCAACCTAGGAGAGAGATTTAGCTTCCACATTTTTAACTTGATTGCAGGATGAAATTTCATTTTAAGTATGGAGATCGTGGACGGATATTTAAATTCTGCCGCATTGCTCTAACCTCCGATCCGTAAAACCTCAAGGAGAACCCTCTTTGCTGAATCATCTCTTACGACCCTCTCTCCTACGCAGCCTATTTATCATTCAGAGTGTCTCGCTATCTTTCGTACAACCCTAACGAAGAACAACGGGCTGCGTATCGGAGAAACGTTTTGTGCGTTCACCCCGCTGCCGACAAGGAGCTTACTCGGCGAGTTTCCGCGGAAATAAATGATACATTATAAATATGTAAGCGCCCGGGAGCGACAACGCGCCAGCCGATGGCTGGTGCCAACAAAATGTTATCCTGCACGCCCAGGCATAAATCACGGAGCAGAATAAGCCAGCGTCATCAGCGGGTTGTGGTGAACGTTCCTAGCGCCTCCGACTTCCCAGCGCCTGTGTGCTCATTGGCTCATCTGGAAGTCAAAGTAGGCAGCCACACGCAGAGCCGGAAGTACTACGTCATACTGCCAGGGCATTCTTTCTGAGGTCACCTCCTCTCGCCCGAAGCTCCGGTTTAACGGCTAAAACAGATACTGTTTTCATCAGACCTAAAATTATACTCCACAATTATCGCTATAGTAACTGAGCGGCCTGGTGGCTCAGTGGTTAACGCGTCTGACTGGAGATCGAAAGGTCCTGGTTCGAATCCCTGTCTCGGCGGTGATTTTCAAAGCGCTTAACCCGACCTTCACCTCTGACACAGCTTGCTGTGTATTGTGAAGAACGCCAGAAAACTTACGTGGTTGAGATTCCACATTAAACTGTAGGTCCCCTGTACCCCGTAAGATTAAGGCGTCTACGGCAGGAGCGGAAGGCGCAGCCAATTAGAACCCTGTCTCCAGGTCATTACGGTCACACGGAATTATTATTATACTACTGTAACTGGGAGATAGTTGCACCAATACTAATATTTTAACCACACATGCCATTCCTGAGGGCACGAGTGAAAAAAGAATACTTGTACGCGTCTTATTCCCCCGATTTTGTGTATTCTATGGCCAAAGCATTTCACTGCATTCATAAGTCACATATCGTATATTCTCAAGTTTTAGAATAAATTAAATCAGAAAAATTCGTCTATTTGTAAAACATACATATTTTTAAGGGCATCACTCCTTTTCGACGTCGAGGTAGGATTGAGGCCAGCAAACACGAAAGAATCATCCTGCTACTTACCACGGGAGCGTCCATAAATTACGTGGCTTGGTTTGAGAGGGGAGGAGGGGTAGGCTGAAAGGCTACACTACGCTACGTGGGAGGGTGGGGGAGGAGGGGGATGTTCAGCATCAGGTCACGTAGCTTTCAATTCATATAATTTTTCACAGTTAAAATCAGGTACAGAACACACAACAGCATGGGAATATTTATTTCATTCATTTAGTTCTCTCCGTAACTAATTTACGTACATTAGTCTGACAAGATAAAACGGTATAAAAATGTCTTCTGGAATCAAAAGGGGGGAAAAGGCTAAGGGCTACGTGAGATGGGGGGGGGGGGGGGCATTAGAGGCAAAAGCCACGTCGAGGGTTTCACTGGAGGCCAAAATGGAGTTGAATCATATTTATCTGCCCAAATGATTTTTAGCATCTTTCTACACGAAAATGTTTTGAATACATCAAATTTCCTTCATTTCGATATTTCTAATTTTCAGGTTTCACTTTCTTTAACTGCTGTTCTTCATACAAACAATTTCATATTGTTTCTGTATTCTTAAAGAAAGTATTAAGCCAAATATTTTTGTTTTAGAAAACTCCTTCAGGGAGCGCTTGCTTGCTTTTCTCGTCGTTCTTCCTTTATTCATCAGTTTTCTTTTTAAATATTACTTACTAAAAACATTGCTCTCTTACTTTATCTGCTACATCTGATTCTCTTTTACAGTTTACTGTTTTTACTCTCATATCTACTGTACTTAATTAATTTTGTCTTTTTGATGGAATTTAGTCCAAACATTTCTGCCATAGTTATTCCGTTCAGTAATGTGCAAATACTACCGCTTTTATCTGCTAACTGAGCAATATTAAAGCAAGCTACAGCTTAGCTTTTTTTTTCCTTGAAAGTTTATGGGAGCTTCAATATTTTTTAATCACCTGGATGCTTGCTCTGTATGTTATGTGAATTATTGTTTTTAGATACCTTATCATTTGGACAGTTGAAGATTATCTCAGATCTACATTAATATAAACTAAGGTGTTCAATGCTTAATTTACTACTTGAAATAACAGAAGTGGTAAACAATTCTACTGTTCTATTAAAATCATCAATTTTTTAAAACTGCTTAACGTCTCTTAACAGCGAGGTCTTTAGAGACGGGAAAGGATGGGGAGCAAGGAATGGGAAGGAATCCGGCCACGGCCTTTTGAAGGAAGCATCCCGGCATTCACCTAGAGTGATTTGGGGAAACCATGGAAAACCCAAATCTGGATGCCCTGACGGGGATTCGAACCACCGTCCTCCCGAATGCGAGGTCAGAACTCTAACCGTTACACCACCACTCTCGGTAAAACCATTAAAACCTGTCTGTAGTTGAAGTATGATAAATCTTAATGACACCAGAAAGAGACAAGTCAAGTTTCCTAGCCTTGCATTAAGCATTGAAAGGCTTACTACTATTACTATTACAATTACTCAGCGATTCACTAAAAGTGTTTGGCGGAGGGTGCATTGCACCTATCAGGAAAGGTAATGGTTTGGAAGGGATAAACGGGATATGGCAGGTGGCGCCCATGGGCTATTGTGAGGAACCATCCCAGCATTCGCCTGGAGCGATCTAGGGAAACCATGGAAAACCCAGATCAGGATGGCCGGAGTGCTTTATCGGAAGCTACTCCTGTCAGATTTTGTGTTTACTCGCCCGGTAAATCCATTCTATTCCATTCCCTAATCGCTCGTGGAAAAAATGAGTAGAGAAATGAATCAGTTCTGGCCCTGATTTCTCTTATCTTATTTTCGCGGTCATTCCGAGATATGAATGTTGCTGGTAGCAATATTTGTTTTGCTGTCATTCCGAAATACGTCAATCGACAATTTTTCAATTAGCTTCCGTCTAGACTCTAGAGCAACGCCTTCGGTGCTCCAGGTATCCCAACCTAACTCCTTAAACATGGCACTTACGCTTTCCCTCAAACTATATATACCTGTCACGAATCGGGCGGCTCTTCTTTGGACCATCTCTAATGCCTACATTAATCCCTTTTGATGGGGACCCCATACAGAGCAACTATATTCCAAGTGAGGCCTCACTAGTGACTTGTACGCAATCGATTTAACTTCCGGAGTGCATTGTTTTAAATTACGACCTAGAAATCGAAGCATACGATTTGTTTTCCCAATTACATTCTCGATATGCTCATTCCACGACAAATTATTACGAATTGTAGGCCTGCCAGGCGGCGACAGAAGAGCTATGGCGCATCACAACTGCAGACGATAAAAAGACGGATTGCGTCAGCTGAGGTAGCACAAACAAACCAACAGGCGACAGACGTCAGCTGAGCCAATGGAAGCCGTCCAAACCTTGACCGCGCCAGATGACTATTTCAGATCGCGTCAGACGCGCCACTACAAACACTCGCTGAAAAACTATAGAACCCAATACTAACAAGTATACACGCCATTACACATGCGAAAAATTTATTTAAGGATAAGCTAGTATAGTATACGTGTCGCTGAAGCAAATAACCAGCTAGTATATTGACAATCATCAAAAAGATTTTTATGGACTATATCTTTCCTGACATTTCGAACACGCTTTGTCATGATTTCTTGCTGGGTCTCCGAAAATCTCAAATTGCTCGCCAAACTGCAGTACGGAGACTTTGTTACTCTAAGAAGATACGGAGTGTTCGCAGCTCCCAAAGATGACGAACTTTTTAGTACTGTGTATAAAAAGAGGGAAAAAATCAGGATATACTGTCGTGCTTGTAGTGTCCTACACACACTTCAATATTAATAACAACACTGAAAACGTTTTGAGAAATATCAGTAATGGGTGACTTTTTTTTTAGAATTCCTTACTGGTATAGAAAGTTGTGCTTAAAATGGTCTACAATTCAGGAGTACCCAAACTGGTCGATACCGACCCTTGGGGTCGATAAGAGATCTCCCGGGGTCGATTAATACTAAAGAGGGTCAATTAAACTGTACAGGAAAAAAATAGGAATGTTCTACTAACAATCAGGTCAATAAGTAAAATGAAAGCTCATCTTCTCAATTCTCTTCTGTTTGCGGAGTCATGTGAAGTAAATGATGATACTTTCAACAAATTACTTTTGCTCGCTGAGGTAAGGTGGTTGTCAAGAGGTGATAGTTACAGTATTGAGACTTGAAGAGTGCCTTAGGAAGGTGGATTTATCGCTATGTGACAAGTTAAAACAGTGCAACAACCATCTGTTCTTTTTGGCAGATCTTTATTTGAAATTTATTCCATCTATCCATGTTTTTGTTCCTATTTTTTAAGATTATAATAATAGTGTAAAGTATCTCGTTTTTCTGTTAATTTTATTGGGTGGATTTTATAAATTATTTCGTTGAGTTGTTATGCAGGCCTCCTTATTGCTTAGCATCAGAAATGCCAAAAATGATCTAATGTTTTTATTAAATATTTGTGAGGGTCGGTAAGAAGGCAAATATCGTATGAAGGGGTCAACGGGGTAAAAAGTTTGGGGACCCCCTGTCTACATAAACAAATAATTATCAAAAATTCTGTTGAATTACAGTAAACATTAGAAATTGTTAAAAAAATATATACGTTCACAGCGTTTTTACTATCAGATTCATGAAGTTCTTTATTGAATAATAATTACTTTTGTTTCTGAAAAACTATGAACTGAAGACTAAACTTCGTTAAAATGACACATTTAGTATTTCTGCAAAAATAAGTTCATAACATTCGCTATACGTTTCTGTATTGTTTAGGAGATTCCATATAACCAAAAATTATGAAAGAATTATGGTCGATAACTTCAGAAACAAAGGGGGTCGTGAAAAGATTGTTTACGAATTTTCGTCAAAGACTGGTAGACTACAAATCCTGATATAAAAAATTCAGTCTTTTTCAGAGTCGACGGGATTCTAGATTTCATTTGATACCTATAAAGATAATATGTGGATATAAAATTTTTTCAACCCTTGATTAAACTCCCTAACAAGTATTTCACTCCTACGAGTGGTTTGGTTTAATAACTACTAAAGTTGAGAACAACTTTAAATTTCTGAGTTAAAACGATTCAGTAGTTATGATGCTGACAGATGGAGAAAAGAATGGTTCATCTATGTTTTCGTCTTTCATTCACAGGTATACTGAACTCCCTCAGAATGGAGAAAGTATTATTTTTAAATCCATTCTTTAACCAATTTACACTAGAGGCAATGACACTGAAGAACTTAAAGAACTTTGAAGGATCCTAGAGCTCCATTGCGAAAAAGTTTGCGTATGAACTCCATATAACATGTTAGCCGAAACACTATTTAAAACAAAGTTAAGTCTGTGCTTGTCAAAAAGTAGAAGGCCATGCGGTGAGAAGACAAAAAAATTAACAATACCAAGAAGGATATCTTGAACGAAAAGTTAGGGAGGCAACTGAAAATTTTAAACAACCGAGCGCGCCTTAAACAAAGATAGTGGCTATGAACTAAACCAAACTTTAACATGCGTCCGCAGATACATAGACCATACATGGTGCTGTAAGCAATAAGCATATCATCTATGGGTGGGACGAGCAATCAGCGACTTTTTGAAGTGTCGATTGCCTCTCCTTTATAAAATATCAAGCAATTGATAATGGAGTCTGTATGAATTAGGACCACTAAATATGATAGTAAAGAGTATAACACAATATAACAGAAGCAGCACAACATTTGGTAGACTAACTCGTCTTTCTCTGTATCATACCAAACAGACTTCCACGAAAAACACAAAAATTTATTCTAGCCTCCAGCCATGACCACGAGCCCGAAACGGAAACGCAGCTAAATTTTATGCCAGCCAACATCAATTTTCGAATTTTAAATTAATCGCGTTACTGTCCTCAATCGGCGACATTGCGATTCAAAAATAAAACATCAACCGTAGCGCGCAATCTCCGCTAACGACACATCAAACGCGCTGTACCGTGGCACGTGCTTATAAAAGCAGGTTTAAATCATTACCCGTTTGTATATGTTCCGCATATTTTTAATGTACGCTATAAATAATGAGGCGTGATTAATGACTGATTTACGATCAACACGTAGCACTGCTACGCCCTACGAGCGAGCCGCCAACACGGCGTTAATGATGTTTTCGTCGACACGCTTTGTGTAGGGTTAAAAATACTACCTCACATCACAGCGAGTCTGCTGTTATGCGACTACAATATAAAATTCCCGACGTGTTTTACACTGTGTGAAAATTTAAATCAGAGATTGCGTTGTGGTATGCATAGAGACCATTTCTATTATTTACCTTATGATGCAGTCGTAAAAATTATTCCAGATGTTTTAGGCACTAATGTGAAATTCCAAATTTATTGGTTTAACTACTTCCTCTCTACTACCATACATGTGGATGAACGATGTCCTATTTACGTCTTCGTAAATTAACGTTTAGCTGGTTACACAACCCATCACAGATAACGGAAAAAAAAAATAAACATTGGAGAATGTAAAACTTTCAATTATAGATCTGTCTATTCGACAGAGCACTATTTCTATTATATTATTGACTGTATCTTTAATTCTACACCCACTCCAGGAGTCAAACATAATCCTAAGACGTGATAAAGTGAATCTGAATATTACAGCAGATTCGGATAGGTTTGCTGGCTCATTTAGGGGCGTAGCTACCATAGGGTTAGGCGGTGCAGTGCACCGGGGCCTCTACGCTCAGGGGGGCCCCATGGGTACCTCAGGAGTCCCCAAGCGCACCTCTGGGGGCCCCTAAGCGCAGTTCAGATGGAGCCTTCAAGACAAACATTTTTTTTTTTTTTTTTTTTTTAGATCTACCGTCATCTAAGGGAACCCTGAGACACAGGGAGCCCCCAACCACAGCTCAGGGGGCCTCCAAGCACAACTGAGGGGGTCTCAGCCTCAGCTCAGGGGCCCCTACCAGCAACACAAAACAAAAAAAGGGTCGCCCATCTGGCCTGAGGGCCCAAAATATATTTTTTTGCACCGGGGCCCTTGTTGACCTAGCTACGCCACTGTTAAGGTAAAATGGATACCAGAGAAGCAATTATATCTGGGACTCCACAAAGAAGATATGCTCATAAAAGGTGCAACTCGTATTCAGACTTGATTTAGCAGTAATGTGAAATGAAATAACTAACAATTAAATTACTGATTACAAAAATCATTATGAAATTCTGAGGATAAATTTTTAGCGTTTCATGGCTCGTTAACGATGTGGATTTTGGAGCGATGGCATTGTCCAGCATTCATCTGGGGTAATTTCATGATACAATGAAGAACAGGATTCTGGATGGCGGAACTAGATATCGAACTGGAGTTAAAGGGAAGGTAGAGTAATCGATTATTGGCTTAGGTAATCAGGAGCCGTAATCAGCATTGCTGACAGAACACTTCCGTTGTAGCTGTGGTATACCAATTGCTTGGTTTACCACTCACGTCTCAACTGTGGTGATGTATTGTATATGTCTGTTACTGCGCCTTCTCTAATCCCTAATAACGAACATTTTAATTAGTTTTTTCAGTGTCACGAAATACTATCTTTAAAACTAGGTGGCCTACACCACAGGAAGGATCCTTCATATACAACCAATTAATGATTCTATATCTTGGGATAGATCTTTTTATTGTTTCCTTTCGACCTGACTGGTCTTCGGAAATTAGGTTATTAGGCCAAGGGAGGAAACTCAGCATCAATTTCTTGAATGTACAATCATTCCGGCATGAGACTAAACTGATTTTGGGAAACAATACAAAACTAAATACAGGATAGCGCGACCAGTGATTGTTCCATATACGAAGATACATTATAATTAGTAATCCGGGGTATTAGAAGTTATACTAATTATGGAAATTACTTTTTAAAAAGCAAGTTTTGTGGTTGCGGAGAAATTTATGCTTCCACTAAAGTATCTGAATTAATCCTTTAACCACTTCAGTGATGAAATTATTTTATGAACGATCAGGTCGAAGATCTATTTTAATTCACGTTTATCCAAAAAGATAATGAAACATTACATTATGAATCTATAATAAGCTAATAAAGTCATACAAAACTAATTAGTAGACAGCATTGTCGTATTCGGAACATTACTTGAGTTCGCATTTAATGGCAGATTAAAGGGGAAGTACTTCAAAAAACAATACTGATATTTTAATTATCTTTAATATTTCCATATACACCAAAAATAGTAATAATTGAAAATGAGCCAAATTATGGTACCCAACGCTGGTAGACTCGATAACACGTCGTTAAATAAACATTCATCATAAAAAAAACTAGAAATTAATAGAAAGAGATGTGGACACTGTCATAAATATTTTATAACACATGCAAAAGGATATTCAGAAATTTTAACAAACTTCAGTTAGCAACATTATTTTACTTATTTACACGACATTAATTTAATGAAAGTGGGTGGAAGCTAATCATAATGAACGAGGTCACACAGTTCCGGATGTTACGGTTTATTCTTTATGCTTAGTGCTACAGATAAAGAGACATTTACCTCCAGACAGAGTTTTATTGGAAAAAATTTGGTATCATGTACGAACGCTACAGGGATGAACTATTCGCTTTAATAAAATGCGTTGAGCCTGGAGGTTGGACGTGACCCCGTAGCTAGGAAACCTTAGGTGAGTTTTTGTTTTTTTAATGGCATTCGGCAACTGAGGCCACACAGCCAGCTCAATGTGATTCTCGTAGCTTCCAGTGAATCAGTTATCCAGTATATATATTGCAGCTTCTGCTTCTAAGTATGGACACAAGCCGACAAATGTGAGAATTATCGCACCATTAGTCTAACATCACATGCTTCAAAGTTACTGACCAGAATAATATATAGAAGGATGGAAAGGGTAGTAGAAGAGATAGTAGGTGAAGATCAGTTTGGGTTTAGGAAAAATCGCGGTACAAGGGAAGCAATTCTGTCTTTAAGATTAATACTTGAAGGGCGGATCAAGAAAAACAAAGATACTTTTATGGCATTTGTTGATTTAGAAAAAGCGTTTGATAATGTTAGGTGGGACAAGATGTTCAAAATTTTAAAGAAGTCAGGTCTAAAGTATCGAGATAGAAGAATACTCTATAAACTATATAAGAATCAAGTGGCGGTAATAAAAGTAGAGAATCACGAGAGACATGCATCAGTTAAAAAGGGTGTGAGACAAGGTTGTAGTCTATCCCCGTTAATATTGAACTTGTATGTAGAGGCAGCAATGAAGAAAGTCAAAGAAAAATTTCCATGTGGCATAAGTTTTCAGGGAGAAAAAATCAGTATGCTACGTTTTGCTGATGACATTGTCTTGTTAGCAGAGAGGGCTGAGGATATTGAGAAGTTACTGAATCGCATGAACGAAATACTGAAGGAAGATTTTGGACTGAATATAAATCAAAGCAAGACAAAAGTGATGAAATGTAGCAGAAATGATACCAATACTAGATTAAATATAAAAATAGGATCGGATGCAATAGGAGAAGTAAGCGAATTCTGTTACTTGGGAAGTAAAATTACAACCGATGGCCGAAGCAATAATGATGTCAAAAGCAGAATAGCACTAGCAAAAAGAGCTTTCATGAAAAAGAGAAACCTTTTAGTTTCAAATATTGATCTAGGAATTAGAAAGAACTTTTTGAAACTCTTTGTGTGGAGCACAGCTCTTTATGGTAGCGAAACGTGGACTTTAGGAATACCGGAAAGAAAGAAAATTGAAGCATTTGAAATGTGGTGTTACAGAAGAATGCTGAAAATTAAGTGGACAGACAAAGTAAGAAATGAACGAGTTTTGGAAATGATGGGTGAGAAAAGAAGTTTATGGAAGAAGCTTACAGAAAGAAGAGACAGGCTGGTGGGTCATATTTTGAGACATGCTGGATTGGTTAACTTGTTAGTGGAGGGAACAGTCGAAGGTAAGAACTGTAGAGGAAGACAGAGATTAGAATATATGAAACCGATAATTGATGACGTGGGCTGTAAGGGGTATGTAGAAATGAAGAGGTTAGCACAGGATAGGAAAGGATGGAGGATTGCATCAAACCAGTCGAAAGACTGACGACCAAAAAAAAAAAAAAAAAAAAAAAAAAAAAAAAAAAAAAAAAAAAAGTATGGACACCACAAGACGGACAGTATATTAACACCCATGCCCTCGGGCGGAATTGAACGGGCGACCTTCGGCCCTTCGGCCATTCGGCGAGTCCGATGATACCCGAACCATTAGTTACACTGACCGCCGCCACAGCGCTGCTTGGCTAACCAGGAAATTTCAAATGAATGAATGCATTGACTTTACTTAGGCTTATATTATTAAAAGGAAGTATAAATTTCAAATAAATAGTTTCATTTTATTTGCACTTACATTGTTAAAAGGAACTAGACCTGCGAAACCAGCTGAGAAACAATGGTCTGTTGTGGAGGTAATTACACGAAAATACAAGGAACCGACGTAAATATTATAATACGAAACATAGATTTAAAAAAATAAAATGCGCCGTTCCTTTGAAATTACTTGCTTTTTATTTATTTGCGACTACTAGAGGCAGAAATTTACTGAAGGAGAAGAGCTGTATTCTCTGTATCAGTTGCCAGAACCATGCCACAACATAACCTAAGAATTTTTAACAGAAAATAAGAAACGGAAAAGTGTATTAAAACCTTTAGGAAAGTTTACACGAAACGTAAATAATCACGAATAGAATAAATAATAGTTATTCAATTTCCAATTTGTTTAGAAACTTTTTAATAGCAATAAAAATTTCCGTAATTTAAAAATAAAATGCGGATATTCAAAAACTTTCTAGCCAAATACTCCAGAGAAAGTTTAATCACATCACGAAAATATGAATAAAAAAATAATAAATAATCGAGAAACAGGATAGTTTATTAAAAACTCATAGAAATTTCACACGAAACGTAAGTAGTCGCGAATAAAAAAATAGTTATTCGTTTTTTAAATTATAGTTTACTTCAATACTTTTTTATAACAATAAAAATCTCTTATTTAAAATCAAATTCATTTATTCAAAAACTTCCTAGCTAAAAACTGCGAGAATCGATTCAGATAAAGTTTTCTCATATTAATAAAAAAAAACAATTATTTACCGATTTTCTTGAGAAACTTTTCCAAAACAAATTCCTACTACCACCACGAGGTGATGACGTCAATTTGACGGGGATTTATACTAGTTCTTATATATTTTACGGTCAGGAGACCAATGTTATTTATTTTCAGGCTTTTATTATTAGCGTAAGATTACTGTTACGTCATTTGCTTTGTTATTTATCTCAGTGAGTCCGTTTTGATAACAACATATCCCTCCTGTCCGTTCAATCCACCCACAGACGTCTTTTACGCGATTGCTATGCCGACAGCTTGCCAGGAAGAGTGGCCGGCAGATGACCACCTGTTCCCTGGACAGCTACTAGCCAAGCAGGCACGAGCCGCAGCCAATAACGCCATCCATTATTCATGCGTTTTAATGGGCGCGTTTATCACGGCTGTACATCTGCTTTAGCTCCGGTCGGATTCGGAAATTGCAGTGTCACAAGTTAAAATCAACGTGACGCACCTACCGCCCCCTGCCCCCCCCCCTTTTGTAATGGATCTTATATTTTAATTAATAAAAGCCGTTCCGCCACGTGCGACCGCCGTAAATTTCCGAAAGCGTTTATTACCGCTGGTAATATGTTACGCGCTAACGCGAAATGAACGGGGCGGCAGCAGATGTCTAGGTGCTATCCGGAGGCAACGGTTTACCTGTTTGGCATACCGGACGAAATTGGATTTGATTCGACGGATTTGTTTCCCTACCTTCAAGAATGTGTGCTACCTAACTATTGGGATGAGTGATCCAAGGTGTAACTGTACTTGCTTAGGATCGATCAATCGACGACAACATTAGTGATGAAGAGGCCCCACATTGGACTTAAAGTAAACTCATGTGATCGTAATGATTGCTGGCAGGGTTTCTTATGGGCTGCGCAATCTGTCCCTATCGTAACCATCTAGGCTAACACGGTAGGCTTGCCGAAGGCCTACAATTTAACGTGGAATCCGAACCACGGAAGTGTTCTGGCGTACTTCATATTACACAGCGAGCTGTTACTTGGGGGGAATCACATTTCTAACGGATTTTATGAGAATATTTGCAGTCATTTAGGCGAATGTGCACCCACCAATGGCTCAGATCGTTACGGTACCATGATGAATTCCGCATCATGCCACGGGGATCACTGTTACGATACCCGTTTGTGGATTTCCAACATCAGGAGTTGCCCGGTAGGTTAGGAAAGTTGGTAGTGTACCGATTCTTAATTGCCAGATCACGTATTAAAATCAAATACTAAATAAATCTCAGACCTGCCCGCTATGTGTATGAAGTGAGAGGATCTGACATTGTTGTTGATGATTCGTTCATAGGATGGGGACTTTTAACCTGATTGCCCTTCGTTGTCTTTGAGAACAGAATACCCGAATGCAGAGGTACAAGATTTCACACTATCCCTTTTCTTCTTATACACAACACAAACAATGCAATGCATTGATAATCTTCGGAATATTAACAAAGTGCAACTCTTCCAGTGAAATAAGTGCAACATGTCAACAATCTTGGAAAGTCATTATACACCCAAAAATATGGTTAGTCGTAAGTAAATAAATCTCAATCTAGGTTTGTAGAAGGAGAACCACTCGGTTATACAAGTTATTAATACCAGTTTAGCATGGTGACCGTGAAAGGATTTTCGTTAAGTTATATAACAAGTGGAGACTTTCAGTTATTTAGCTAACATCATTAAACAGTTATCTAAAATTAAGTAAGCCAGTTTTTTTTTCTTCTTCTTCTTCTTCTTCCAGTAGTTAGAACTGAAGTTTGTGGTTGGTAGCAGTATTTAACAATATTTACATGATACAGTTCCAGATGATGTTTTAACCAATAAGATTCAACTGGCGGAAGTGTCTAAAACCTCAAATTTTCCAGTCTTCGTCTGTACCTATTGAAATTGTTTAGGATGAAAAGATATGCGAGTAAAACCAATTCTGGAGGAAAACACTAAATATATTTTATATTAACTACCAATGTCAAAAATAACAGACACCCAGTTTTAATTTATGTTATGTGTAAATATTCCTGTACTGCCGTTTCATACTTAATGCCAATTTTTAAACAATAAAATATTGTCTGACTAAATCATATCCTCTTGTATACTATTTCAAGAATGCTTACTTGGAAACAAATAAATGTCAAGTATTTTCTAAAACAATTTTCTTCTTCAGGTTGGTCTATCGGTAATTCGAGTCGGTTGTACAAAAGCTGAAATGGAAAGCCAACTGCGTTTCACAGAGAACTGTCATCAACCCATTTGCTCATCAGTGGTGATTCACCGATTCGCGAGGATTTCCATTCAGTCCGTGGTGCCTCGTAATCAGGCACAATTCAGCGTTGATCAGCCAATGCTATCGTATTCAGACTCGTGGAACAATAAACTACTGTCACGAAACTATTGAAACTAATGCGGTTGGGAGTTTGGTGATAATTACTATCAGTCTCCATGCTTTTGCATAGACCAATAATTATAAAACTAATAAAAATTACTCTGAAAAATTTGTACAAAAGACGGACACCCTAGCAACATATGTCGTATGTCCCTAATCTGTGGAATAAATTAACTGCAATCACAAATCGCCTTGCTGTTTCAATTTTCACAAATATTGGTACGAGGGGGTACCCCCCAAAAAAAAACGGAATTATTTTTCCAAAGTTATATATTTTCAATGTTTATTTAAAAACCAATCTTATTCCCTTCAAAATTTTCTACATTACAACTAATATATTTGTACCACCGGTGCTTCCACTGTTCGAAACATTTTCAGTATTCATCTTTAGAAATGGCTGACAGCTCCTCCATCGTCTTTTTCTTGACCTCTTCAATTTTGTCAATCGGTATCATCTTATGCCACTTTTATGCGTGGAAATAAGAAAAAGTCGCATGGAGCCAGGTCAGGCGAGTAAGGTGCGTGGGGTAGCGGAACCATGTAATTTTTAGGTAAAAACTGCTTCACGGAGACAGCTGTCTGCCACAAATCGGGTTTGTTTTGGCGAAAACTGCTGCGTAATTTCTTAAAACTTCCAAATAAAAGGTTTGATTGACGGTCTGATATGGGGGAAATAACTCTGAATGAACTACGCCTTTGGCATAAAAAAAGCAAATGAGCATTGTTTTGATGTTTGATTTGACTTGACAACATATTTTTGGACGGGGTGATAATGACGTCTTCCATTGGCTTCACTGTTGCTTTGTTTCTGGGTCGTAATCATAGCACCATGACTCGTCACCAGTAATGACTTTTGACAGAAAATCTGGATCAATTTCAAGCTGTTGTTTCGGAGCAACTCAACATTCTTTTTGACTGTCAGTCAGAGCCCGAGGAACAAACTTGGCAACAACCCTTTTCATTCCCAAATCTTCGGTTAAAATTCGCTGAGCCGAGCTCCTAGATAACCCACTAATCTCTCACAGTTGATCATTTGTCTGTCGACGATTTGAGAGCACAAGCTCTCGAATTTTTTCAACATTTTCGTCGATTGATGATGGACGTCCAGAATGAGATTTGTCATCAATCGACATGTTGCCAATTTTAAACCGAGGGAACCAAGTACACTCATGTTTGAAAGCTATTTTCAACATTAAAACAGTTTCAGCAGCATTCTTAATGAGTAGACAACTTTCACAGCTGCACGTGGTTCACTTAAACTCATCAGCAAAAACGAAACAATAACAAAACAGCGCTAGCAAAAACAATCACTGCAGATTAACAGAACAAGTCAGGTCGACATCACAGACGGCACTGAACTGACAATGAGTTGCGCTATAAACACCTAGCTGTAGAAACGCGTACTATACAAGCTACGCTCACGGCAATGCTGTTCCGGTTATTTTTGGGTACCCCGTCGTATATATCGAGATAGCTGTTGTTACGTATATGAATACAGTTATAATTATGTTCCGTATTAGAAGAGCAATTCAATACTGAAAATCTACTGTTGTCAGCAACTATGTACCAACCTGTGTATCCAACCTTATTCTTCAGGATGATCAGTAAGAAGAAAAATCGAAGCATGTGATACGTAAAATATTAGAGAGGTGTTGAGAATCATGTCTACCAACAAGGCAAGACATTTAAAAGTTCTGGAAATAACGTTTGAGTAAAGATGTTTGCGGATGACTCAGAAGGACTGTGATGCAAGGAACGTTGTGGACGGCTACTATTGAAGTATGTAAATCTTATAATAAAGACGGTAATTGTTACTGATGATATTTGAATCTTAAGAATATAACCTCGTAATGTACCCTTGGACCCAAAATTGTGATGTACACAGTGTAAAAGGTGTACACGTGCATAGTTAATTAGTGCATCAAGCTCGTGTAACTACACTCCTGGAAATTGAAATAAGAACACATTGACGCCGGTGTGTAAGACCCACCATACTTGCTCCGGACACTACGAGAGGGCTGTACAAGCAATGATCAAACGCACGGCACAGCGGACACACCATGAACAGCAGTGTTGGCCGTCGAAGGGCGCTAGCTGCGCAGCGGTTGGGCACCGCCGCAGTCAGTGTCAGCCAGTTTGCCGTGGCATACGGAGCTCCATCTCAGTCTTTAACACTGGTAGCATGCCGCGACAGCGTGTACGTGAACCGTATGTGCAGTTGACGGACTTTGAGCGAGGGCGTATAGTGGGCATGCGGGAGGCCGGGTGGACGTACCGCCGAATTGCTCAACATGTGGGGCGCGAGGTCTCCACAGTACATCGATGTTGTCGCCAGTGGTCGGCGGAAGGTGCACGTGCCCATCGACCTGGGTCCGGACAGCAGCGACGCACGGACGCACGCCAAGACCGTCGCATCCTACGCAGTGCCGTAGGGGACCGCGCCGCCACTTCCCGGCAAATTAGGGACACTGTTGCTCCTGGGGTATCAGAGAGGACCATTCGCAACCGTCTCCATGAAGCTGGGCTACGGTCCCGCGCACCGTTAGGTCGTCTTCCGCTCACGCCCCAACATCGTGCAGCCCGCCTCCAGTGGTGTCGCGACAGGCGTGTATGGAGGGACGAATGGAGACGTGTCGTCTTCAGTGATGAGAGTCGCTTCTGCCTGGGTGCCAATGATGGTCGTATGCGTGTTTGGCGTCGTGCAGGTGAGCGCCACAATCAGGACTGCATACGACCGAGGCACACAGGGCCAACACCCGGCATCATGGTGTGGGGAGCGATCTCCTACACTGGCCGTACACCTCTGGTGATCGTCGAGGGGACACTGAACAGTGCACGGTACATTCAAACCGTCATCGAACCCATCGTTCTACCATTCCTAGACCGGCAAGGGAACATGCTGTTCCAACAGGACAATGCACGTCCACATGTATCCCGTGCCACCCAACGTGCTCTAGAAGGTGTAAATCAACTACTCTGGCCAGCGAGATCTCCGGATCTGTCCCCCATTGAGCATGTTTGGGACTGGATGAAACGTCGTCTCACGCGGTCTGCATGTCCAGCACGAACGCTGGTCCAGCTGAGGCGCCAGGTGGAAATGGCTTGGCATGCCGTTCGACAGGACTACATCCAGCACCTCTACGATCGTCTCCATGGGAGAATTGCAGCCTGCATTGCTGCGAAAGGAGGATATACACGGTACTAGTGCCGACATTGTGCATGCTCCATTGCCTGTGTCTATGTGCCTATGGTTCTGTATGTGTGATCATGTGTTGTATCTGACCCCAGGAATGTGTATTTAAAGTTTCCCATTCCTGGGACAATGAATTCACGGTGTTCTAATTTCAATTTCCAGGAGTGTACTTACCAGCAATTCCAGATGGTTTTTGAGCGAATTAAACACATATTAATGAGCATATGTTCCGCTGCCAATCACCCTACACACATATTTCCCCCCATTTCTTGTTTCTTTATTACCTTGTTTGAATGAAATTTTCTGAAGTACGAACACCGTATGGCTTCCAGTGCTATGTAAAATTTCACATCCAGCACTTAAAAGATCAGAAGCTGTCCTAAAGATTTGGAAAAAAACTCTGAAGAACCCTCAGCTGCATATACATCAAGACATTACTCAAGCAAAACACCAACGCCTGAAATCAAGGAAATCGTCGTATCGCACAGCAATTGACCTTACAGAGTCCTCTTACAACATCAACAAGCTGTGGATAAATGAATGGGAACAATCAGTGGTACCCATTAAAAATCTAGTTGAGGACCCTTCAGTACGGTTGCAAGGATCGATCTCCCCAGATGGCAATGGAGAATCATCAATCAGTTTCGAACAGGACAAGGCAGATGCGGCTACTTATTACACAAATGGCGTTGGGTCAATACTGCAAAATTGTGACTGTGGTGCCACCTTACAGACTACCCACCACTCATTTCTGACTGTCCACTTCGAGCTTACAAAGGAACAATAACGGAAATACACAATGCGTCGATCAGTGCAGTTGATTGGATAAAAACATTAGACCTAGAGATATAAAATTGTACAAGCTTGTGATATACACGTTTGTCCTCACATTTTGTATGTCTTGTTAAACATCATACGATAAATAAATAAATAAACAAGTGAAATTTTCCCACCAATCTACTTTTGCCATTCACGAATTTTAATTTCAAATTTTTTCCAGCTTTTTTTGTACTTGTTCATAACTTCCCTAGATAATTTGTTCCAATCCATGAATCCCTTACCAACAAAAGAAAATTTTCACACTCCGTCCTGTCTGAAAACGAGAGCCAGCTTGTAATCATGGTAATCTTTTGCCTTCGAACTATTAATTCTTCTACCAATATCACCACGTCACATCTTTAACAAACATGTTTATAATTAATATCAAGATAAGATCAAAATGAAATGAAAATGATTAGTGAGGAAAGAAGTTTGTAGAAAAGTCTTACAGAAAGATGAGACAGGATGGTAGGCAATATTTTGAGACATGCAGGATTGGTTAACTTGCTAGCGGAGGTAATAGTCGAAGGTAAGAACTGTAGAGGAAGACAGATTAGAATATATGAAGCAGATAATTGAGGACGTGATGAGATGTAAAGGTTGGTACAAGATAGGAAGGGATGGTCTACTGCATCAAACCAGTCCAGAGACTGATGACAACAACAAAAAAACATAAAAAAAATACCGTGCTAAGATGCACTATAAACCAAGAAGTAGAAGAAATGTGGACCTCCAATGAAAAGATTGTGAGAATTTTTTTCTGATGACATCAAGCGAGGTGATGATTAATCTTTATCAACGTTCTGAAGGGATGCGGAATGCCTTGTCCTCAAATTTAGATGCTTGGGCCAAAAAAAATACACGACTAAAATAAACAGTTATTGGTATCTTATTCAACAACAACTGGGTAATATTATTCTGAAGGCAGCATGCGTTGATCAAGTTGCTGATTTCTGAATCCGTTTGCAGTAGGCTGATTCACGAACTGGGGGGGGGGGCAGAAATGCATCGATCCGGCAGGGGAACAGCAGTAGATGCGGTCTCATGCATCAACTAGTGTGCGGCCGGCAATTAATGGGGGCGCCCAATCAGAGGTGGGTGGTATCGACGGGAAACCATCAGGCAGGCAGGCATTCGAGACACCTGCTGGCCGGACGGGATCTGCCCCGCGGCCACAATCAATCAGCTGAGCTGGGCGGAAGGACGGCCATTAATAGGCCCCTCCTCACGCCAGATAGCCGGCTCCGAGCAACCCAGAATGGAGCAACGCCGGGTGATGGAGGTCATCTCTAAAACGGGACTCTTCATGTAAAATGCTGTCATGAACCGCTGCCCAAAATGAAATATGAAAAACAGGCAAGGCTATGTCCATAATCATGGCCATAAGATTTACGTGAGATTAGGGCTGGTTGAATGGTTTGTGTATATGAGAAGCATGGTACCTACCAACTGAAATTTGGAGGAAGAATTAGGACAGAGAATAAGGAGGAATGGACAAATGTACCATCAGACAAATGATGTAATTTGGGGGAAAACATGGGAACGAAGCCAAACTCTTGCTGTATAAAGTATATTACTGACATATGGATCTGAAAAGGGGACTTGGAAAATGATGAGGTTTCTGAGAGGGATAGAGAATCTCACAAGAAAGGATAAGATCAGAAATTGAAACATCAGGGAGAGATTAAAGGGTGAAGCATTGAAAGAGATGTTAACAAAGAAACTATTGTAGTGGATGGACATGCTATGAGGATGGAGGAGAGGAGAATGGTGAAGGTAAAAGTCTTGAACAGGGAGAAGGAAACAAATTGAAAGACAACGGCCAAAATGGATCGACAAAGGGAAGAAAGACGTAGAGGCGTAAGGAGTTGTTTGGAGAAAAATCGTGGAAGAAGATTTTTGGATTGACCGCCAGACATGGAAAAGTATGTGCTGCACGACCTGCAAAGTGGTCACATTAATGATGATGATTTCTAATGATGATGATGATGATGACGACGTCACTTCTCCCTTTAACATGTGTATAGTTGTCTTACATTCTTTCAGCAGGGGTATTTAGGGATCTTTGGAGTATTGCCGTTGACTTTGGTTGGAAATGAGAGTGGAGATTGTGTCCCTCGAAGCGTCCCCCCAAAAAAGTGATATTTTGACGCGACTGGAAACTCGAAAGAATTTAATTAAAATATACTCTCCTCATACACAATATAAACAGATGGGGACACTTCAGCCTCTTCATTGGGGTAGTGTTCACGGCATAGGTGGAAGACGGAAGCTATCGAAACAATGCTTCTTGACGACCAGACCCCAGTATCGCTGTGATCAGCCGTATTAACGGGTGATTTTGAATGCGCCGTTGCCAAACCGTGCACTTTAAACTAAATTCAACTGTTTTCTTGTAACAATGGTTTGTGCGTTTCTGCTCGTACTAGGTAACACAGGAAGCTCGGCGTTGCCATTTTATAGTTTTAGAGAGAGAAAGCGCTAAGCGAGAATGTTTCCAAGTGCGGCAACAGCGCGCTCGCTACCATCGGCCAGTTTCCCTGACAACAGCTTTAGATTCTCTGGCCATAACAAGCCGTACGAAATGAGACGGGGAAAAATCGCTAACATTGGACTGTTGGTAAAAAGCTCATTCCAACCACTCGCGATTTCTTTTATTTATTTTCGAAATGTTTTTTTAATAAATCAAAAGTAAAATAAATCTCGAGCTTTCTAATTTAAAGTTACCTTATAAATATGATTTAAAGAGAAATTTAAATCCTCTGTTGCCGAGTAATGGACCGTTTAACCCACAATCTTCAAGTTATTAAGCCTCACTGCAGATTATCCCGAGGTACCTTTTACGCCGAATCATATCAGGAGCTATAGACCCAGATGTCTACAAGTAGCTTACAAAGCTAGTAGATTAAATCGTTTACAACGGCCAGATACAGCCGGTTAGTATATTTAGACACCCACGCCGGATGAGCGTCGAGCGAATTCAAATGCTAGAAGTCGGATTTGCTTGTGGGAACCGAGGAGTCTGCAGAAAATTAACAGTGCTTTAGTCTACAAGATGCTTTAAGTATCCAGAAATCCAAATACAGTCGATGAAGTTGGCAGTAATGGTCTGTATAATGCCTGGCTCATCTTCTGCAAAATGCAAAGCGGCCAAATGAACAGTCCATCTTGGATGACCTATGTTGATGCGATGTAGGACTCTAGGTGAACCGTGAGTGGGATGTAGGACGTGTCGGGTTGTAGGACTCCCAGACCAGCCTACCTAAGTCTCTCCCATCCTACATCCTGCTGCATTGCGTCATTAGAGAATAAATGGTCCTAAAGTGAAATTTTTGCTTTCGGTGCCACCTGGAAATACAAGGAAAGAAGACTGGTCGGAACATTCACTTTTATAATAAGGTTTCTTACCTTTATAGAAAGTGGAATCTGTCATAGTATCACGTGCTATATCATTTCCTTTCAAAACAACTAAAGTGAGTGTGCGTATCCAACCGTAGTCTACAGCGATGTCGTACAATTTGGATTGTGAATGTAGCGCATAAAAGAAACTCAGACCCCCACTACTATAACAGGGCCTGCTTAATCTCGGTCAATAGATGGACCATCGATAAACGATAGAATGCGAGGCCCACAGCATCGCATTTTTTCCCGGAAGGAAAGCCGCAGAATGAAGGCAAATGCTTGGCAAAATGAAACTGACTCAGTTTCATCAAAAGAACATACGTAAAAAAGTCATACAGTGCGAAATGGAAGGAAACTTCGAGATACAGTAGAACTCCAATGATCCGAATCTCTCAGTCGTTGAAGGCAGTCACATTAAGGCGTGCGTGGAACAAGTTGAAAGGCGTACCAACTGAAGAAGAGAAGGAAAAGGAGAAAAAGGAAAAAGATGCCAAGAAAAGGAAAGGGAAGAGACAGGAGAAGATGGGGATGACGTGTCACTTGAGGAATTCAGAACATTCTTTTGAAAATTCCTGGATGTTCAGAAGTTAGTGCTGAAGATATAGGTGGTGTGTGATTCATTAGACGCTGGGTACGAAATTCTAAATTATGAACTTATTGAAAGTGTGGGAGAAGAAAGTGTCGAAGTTTAAGCAGACACGGGACCATCAGCTGGTCAAGCATTTGCCGGCCTTTAAACTGCATTGAAGTGGATGGAGCGTCAGCCCGAGTGTGACCACATGCAACTTCTCACTGTCAAGCAGATGCACAACTTGGCTGCCCGAAAACGGATGAATACAGTCAAACGGCTTACTTTGACCGAGATGTTCAGCAAGCAATGACTTATTTACAGTACGGTACATACATACTGTACTAATGTACAGCACTTGTAAGTACGTTTAACATGTAAAAGTGTTGCCTATTCATTTAATTAATTAAAAGCTCTTTTTATTTAAAAATAGTTTTTTCTTCCATTTTCAAAATACATACAGTGATTAATTAAAATAGACCCTTTTTTCGGAAAAAATTCAATTATCCGAATTTTTTATTATCCGAATGAGGTCCGGTCCCAATTGATTCCGATAATTGTAGTTCTACTGTACGCCTAAAGAAAGGAAAAATGAAAGGTAAAATGGGTTAGGAACTCACAATATTCTGCAGTACAAACAGGATAAAGGTGTCAGGAACTGTTAAGTGTAAAGTTAATTCTGTTTAGGAACAAAAATCCTTGCTACAATATATCACACTGTACAATTATGAAGATTTGGCCATTCGTTAATCGTCCAAAATACAGGATCAGGTAATATTACTTTTGCAAAAATGTTCGATAGTTCCATATCTCCACAGAATATTTAGCAACACTCCAAAATTGAGTGGAAAAAGATCTTTCTCTCCGTTTATTTTAAGATCTCATTAAACTTCCAGTGATGCAGATGCTATGGCGTGTGATAAGCTATCATGAATGGAGAGTTCGCCTGTTAGTGTTCCGTCCTTGACTATGGCTCACGCAACACTGTGTTTTTGCACAACAGAATCGATAATATGGCCAACATGTCCTTACTGCGAACGCAAAGTTAAAGTTGCTAGTACTAAAGGCTTGAGGAAGCCTGTAGAACTTCATTGGAATCATGTCGACCCTAGATGGAGCAGTTTTTGGATCCATGGCAATTATAGCACCGTATATACGCAAACGACCATCTGCCTAATGGAGCATAAATGCGATTAATCGGAAATAATCACCTGTCGCCACTCAATGATGTCCAGATCTGTTGGCTCGAATGCATATCCGCAGCCGTCGTTCACCTCTGTGATTTGTGAAATTTGGTGCAACACATTTGCCACATCGCCGATTTTGGATACCACCAATTTGCTATTCACGGTACGCTTTTACCACGGTTGGCACGTGAACAGTTCACAAAATTAGACGTTTCGGAAATGCTTCCACCTTTCTCGAAAAATTAATTAAATCGCCCAGTTTTTTGCATTACGCAAGCAGCTGTAATGTTTTCCTCATCCCTCCAACCGCCTTTGTACCGAATACCACCAACTGCTAGTGCTATTCTGTGATAGGTTATTTCGCACCGAAACGAAAGTAGTTAGCGGTCACATTAATTTGACCAAACTCTATGTGACAGATTCCGCCCTTTATTAAGAATGAACTGTAAAAATTACGTGACCCAAGTACTGAATAGTGGATATCACTTGCAGCTACAAATGCCCTTTAAGATTATTCTGTTACACGTAATAACAGCTAGTAAAAACGTATTTCTGCACAGTTTTGGTCACTGACCAAATTTAGAATGATACGCAGTTCGATATCGGTTGCAGTCAAGTTACCCTACCTCACAGCTCCTGCTACTTTTTGTTACATGCTTTCCGCGGAGGACGAGATTTTTTTTTGGTAGCTATAGGCCTTCATCATTAGAGTCAGGAGAAAAATAGATCCAGCAACTGGCTTCTCCTGCAGGATTTTCGTTGTGTGAACGGAGATTTTCCTGGCGTATAAATGCAACATAATCATCAAGGGTTTGCAGCCGGTTTTATGAAACGAAGTTTTGCAGTGACCTTTCAGATATTCGATAGCAAGATACTATTACCTGATGAAGACAACAGAGTACGTTGTCGAAACGTTGTCATCGTTTCATTAAACTATTCGGCTGCAAGCCCGTGAAATGTTGCAGGAATTTCATTGTTAAATTTGACATTTTACAATCTAAGATTTGCCTGGTAACTTCTTAACCACTCAGTTGTTACCTGACATATATACCAGGGAATGGAAAAAAATCTTAAGGCATTGTCGTAAAAAGGAAGCTGAAGTTAATTTTGTCATTGGTAAAACTCTTTTGAATCGGGATGTTTCTGTAGAAGTTTTCTAAATAAACGTAATCCATTTTTAATTGTACCAAGTAACATTCTCGCAACGGTTGTTACTGAAAACTAATTCCAACAACATCTTTTTTTTTTTCCAACGATCGTAAACTGCATGTAAACTTAATCCGCATTTGAATAAGTGAATCGATATTTTGTGTTTGTTTCTACCGGCAATTCTCCCTAATACTTCAGTTACATATGATGTTTGCTTTACAGTTACTGGCTTCCAGATTCAGCCGCAATGTTAACCAGATTTTATAGCGAGATTTAAATTATCTTTCTCTGAAATCCCATAACACACTTATACACATACAGTCAATAGTTACTTGGAGCCATACGTTGCCACAAAACACGTCCTGAAATATAATTCATTCTTTTTTCTCATAATGTAAATAATTTTGCCGAAGCAATCATAAAAGCACATTACCACTAGAGGAATGAGTTTTGTTCGAAATGAGAATTATTTTTTGCATCAAGCATTAATCTAGGACTTAGGAAGAACTTTCAGCAACTGTGTTTTTGGAGTTAATTTTTTATGGAAATGATCCTTGGCTTGGTCTTTGCGAATACTAGAAACAAATAAAACGAAAGCATTCTAAAAGTAGTGGTACATACGGGCGTTGAAAACATATTGGACACGAAATCAAGAAATGTGAAACTAATATCTTCTGGATATGTTGGGTGAAGAGAAACGTTTGTGAAAGAGTCTCACAGGAAAATAAACGAATATTGAGTAACATTTAGGGTACGTATGATCGGCTACAGTGCGTAGTTTGACGATTGGTAACGCTCTGGCCTCGCACTCGGGAGGGCATGGGTTCGAATCCCCGTCCAGCCATTCAGATTTCGTGTTTCGATAGTTTCCCAAGATAACACCAGGCTAATTTAAGGATGTTGCTTCAAAAAGGCTATTATCGAATTCTTTGCAGTTCCTTGGCCTCTACCTCGACGTGGCATAAAGCCATAAGAAAAAAGTGGTTGGTTAATTTGGTACAGAATAAAACAATAGTCAAAGATATAAGTTATCCGGTAGCAATGGCTATTTTGATATAAAAAGAGTAGCTTATAATTGGTAGAAATCATGAAGGAATGAAATATATGGAGACGACGCAAGAGACCTTCACCACGCATTGAAGTGAAGCAGGGCGGAGGAGGAGTGGGAGGGGGGGAGGGTCATGGCCGGAGTGGGGGGGGGGGGCATGGCCACTTCCATACAGACACGGGGAATATGTACAAAAACCTCAAGGGGACTCTAGGATAAACGTGACACCGCAATCTGGTGATGGATTATTATGTAACTCGATGAGACAAATAAAAAATGAAGAATAAAATTTTTTGATATCCTGCTTAGTTTTCGAGATATTTTGTCTCAAATATGAAATGGTTTTGGTCGAAATTCAGAAGAAAAAATGGGTCAGAGTCAAATTTGATGACAGATTCTTATTTAAAAAGACGAGACAAATGAAAAATAAAGAATAAACATTTTCGATATCTCACCTAGTTCTCGAGATATACTGTATCAAAAGTGAGATGTCTTGAGTTGAAATGGAGAAGAAACATTTCGCAAATGTCAAATTTAATGATCGATTCTTATGTTCCACGACGAGACAACTCGAAAATAAAGAATAAAATTTTTCGATATCTTTCTTAGTTTTCGGGATATACTAGGATTGGGTTGATATGCGGCCTGGACCAGAAATTAATTCTGCCAAAGCTACAATGAATTACATGCAGAATGGATATTTCAGTTTATTTACTACCACTTGTGGTTAGGTTGAAATGCGGCCTAGACCAGAATAAAAATAGTTATCTTGTTAACATACATCGTAAGCTTAATTGGAAATGGCTGGAAGTAGTTTCGATCGCGATATACGTTTTGTCACTAACTTGGTTCTCATGAAATTACAAACAGTAATAGATAAATTCTTTGTCCCTCATGGAACAACAAAACCATTCTGGTACAGACTGCATTTAGACCTAACCACAATCTCCATTAAATTGTCGCTACAGAATCAAACTATGTAGACATACCCACACACGCGTATTTGAATCGCAAACTGTATTTGCAGTAACAACATCGTTTGCTTCATCAAGATTCCTAGATTGCATAGCATAATTTAACACATTTAATTTCATCATACAGTATAAACTGCAACGTGACGAAAGAAAGCGCAATACTAAATTCACTGAATCGCGATGTAAAACACACCCCGTTAAATCTCATTTTCAACACTCGTTAAAAAGTAATGCTAGTCTATTCTGTGCAAAATAGCAAGGTATGTTGATTTTCTACACTAAACAAACAAAAATTTGAGAACAAAGTCATCCCATTGAGAACTATGACTAAATATTTATAGACATGCTCCAAAGTTTGCAACTTCTACCGTCCACTTCAACAACGATAATTAGAATGCAACTAATGATATTCCAGGTTCTTTCCTGTCTGGCCTATTTGTGCAACCGTACGCAACACAAGATGGCATTATAAAACACTTATACACATTACAAAATGAAATAATCACTGCATCTAACACAATGTGAACATCGCATTTGTTTGGAAGCGCAATATCGCCGCTGCCGCCACTGCGCATGCGCGAGAGTTTAGAGCCTGCTTCACCGATTTAACGTCACTTCTCCTCCATATATTTCCTTCCTCCATGGTATAAATGCGTGAAACCACTCAAAAGTCTGATGACGTGGAACCAAAGATATTAATATTACAATAGTAAAACTTAATAACCTTTCCTAGGAGCTAGTTATAGATCCTGATCTTGACGTTAAAGTTATTAGACTAGTGTACCAGGTATCCTGACCCAACCAACCAGGCAACGGGTTCTTTGATTTCTCATTGCTTTCTCATTGCTTTCTGAAATAAATTAATCCTGCTTTCTGAGTTATTTCTTGATACAAAAGACTTTACTTTGATGTAAACGTCGCAAAACGGCAAGCCTAGAGACGAACAGGCAGTAAAGCATTCTAATAATGTCTCTGGTAGAATAGAATTCTGCCAATTGGCCCCTGACCAGAAGCAAATCAAAGGAGGTTTGTCTCAGCATCGGTGCAAAAACTATCTCAGATATATCTGGACAGTACTGCAAATAACACAACCAGACAGAAAACAGGTGGAGCAACCAATGAGCCGTTGAACTCTGATTCTTTGGTACCAGATAACGTCTTACAGACTTCTTTCTACGTTAACAGTAAAGAGGTGAAATCATACAAAAGCTAGGGAGATACAATAGGAAAAAGAAGTTGGATTTTAATGCGGTTTCTCGCATTCGTCTCTGCTAACAGCCAACTCCCGTCTCTCTTTTTATTATTATTATTATTTTTTATTTGCTTAACGTCTCTTAACAGCGAGGTCTTTAGAGACGGGAAAGGATGGGGGGCAAGAAATGGGAAGGAATTCTGCCATAACCTTTTGAAGGAAGCATCCGGGCATTTGCCTGGAGTGATTTGGGAAACCATGGAAAACCCAAATCTGGATGCCCGGACGGGGATTCGAACCGCCGTCCTCTCGAATGCGAGGCCAGAACGCTAACCGTTACACCACCACGCTCGGTGTGTCTCTGTTTCAAATTCACGAATAACATTTTGGCAAAGATCTTACATGTTACGTCAACACTCAGTTCCGTGGTTTCTTTCATTGCCAGTTAGTGATAAAGGCTTAGGTTCGAAAGGTTCTGACTAGGATCAGATCTGGAATGAGATTTTAAAGACCTCTAAACTGTCAGTAAAATGTCGTATAGACTGCATTGTGTATACCCAAACAAAGCTAGCCACTCACTTGATTCGAAATCAGCATTAAATTGCAGATTCGTTTTCCCGGATTCCGAAGTTTTGGCAGTGGCGGAATCGGTTTAGGTGTACTAATTGAAACTGTAAGGCAGTTGAACTGATTTTTGGGATAACTCGGTCGATAATTCTACCCGCATATTCCTTAAAATCAGTGATTCAGATTCCATGTTAAACTATAAGTCCACACGCGAAAGATATGGAATGTACAGCAAATTCAAAACATTTTGATTACTCTCTTAGAAATATTCGTTTTTATATTTCCCTTCGTTAACTTAGCCTGTTATCGATAGATCTTGATTCTTAAAAACTGTAAGGTTTTATTTAAAAACCAAAAATAGAATATAAGAGAAACAAAAAATAGCATTCTGACATCCGTATAAATCAACAACGTTTTGTAATTGTAGGCCCCCGTATTATATTTAGAGTCTTTACTGTAGGTAAATTTCGATTCTTGTATATTATTAAAGCTAACCGCGCTAATCCGGAGCCTGCAAAATGTAAGTACGCGTCCACCAAATCAACCATGTCACTTTCAATTTCCAGAAAAGGTCGCATAGGTTCTGTGTATAATAAACTGCCCACTCCACGCCTAATGGGCACTCTCATACCGCTCCCAGTGAATATGAGCAATTACCCATGGCCTTGTCGTTTGACTTTCCGCTCATTTTGCGAACCGCGTTTTAACCCGGCCGTGAATGATAATCAAGCATAGCTAGGGTTCGCGCACAACTTTTTGTGCACCGAGCTGCATTTAACAAAGTAGAGAAGGACATGCTGGGTAGTGAGAAAATGGGGGCTGATTAGAGGACGAAATGTTTGCGGAACGGGAGAGGAAAATGGAGTATCTTATCGACCGAGCACCAAAACGAAAATAACTGAAAAACAATGTGTCTTAAGGCCCTGGAAACGATACTATTCTGAACTTTCTATCACAACTTAAGTAGTTCTGAATTAAGCAACATGCAGTGTAGATATTTTAGAGAGGGGGGGAGGAGGGGTGGAAACGGATGAAAAGCATTAGTAAGCAGACTGTGACATGGACCGTATTACTCGCCTGTTGGAAATACATTTTGTGAAAATTTGGTCAAAACAGTTGGAACTGTGTGGATTTGTATGCGAATCAAACAAACTTCAAAAGCTGTATCGACGTAAGTGTATATGTAACGAGCGGCCTCCAATTGTGCCATTGCTGTCAATTCGGCAATTCATATTACTGTTTTGGGAAATTTTCATTTAGATGAGTATCTACTATAATAATCCCGTATTTTTATTTATGAAAAAGCATATATATATAGATATATATAATGCTTCCAAGCTTAACAGACAGATGGCGACATTCACTTTCCTATATTCGTACTGATCATCTATTTTAATAAAACGCAATCTTGGTCACGATGTCGCAATGTCTGTCACGCTGACGTCACGCTTCCCGCTTCCGCTGTCCAACTGACAACGACCAGAGATTACATAATAGAGGTTATGAGCATTATAAAATATGATTTCTATTTAGCCCAACGTCAGCAAAGAAATGAATTGTCAGAACACTGAAAGAAAAGTGTTTATTTCATTTAAATCTACATATTAATTATAAGGTGCTTATACTTATGTAATATTCGTTCGATATATAGAAGTATTCGTTAAATTCTTTGCCCATGGAGATGTAATATAAAAGCTTCATTTTTCGATTAGCAATGTTAGTGGCACTTTTGATTAGATTGTTATTTAGCCTGGGTGAGAATTACAATTGGCACTTGGCGTTACAGCAGAGGACAAGAGTTTTTTTTTTTCAAATAATTTAAACTATTTTCATGAGTGTCGTGTTATTGAAATTATTTCTTCGCTGGAACGAAAATAGTTGCACACTGATCGCGATATGTGCAGCCTAAACTACAATTAAAACTAGTATTACGTGGCATTATGTAGGTTTTTAAGATTTATTTTTAATTTCCTTTGTTTTTACTGAGCAATATTACTGAGGCCACTATTACAGCAACATGTAATTGTGTCAGCCATTCAAACGTTATAATATCGATTTGAATCACGGATAACATAAAAGAAAGGTATAAAAACCGGCGAAGATTTTTGAACATGTTTATACCGCTATGCATTACTGCCACTAATATGTGCATGTATTATTTCGCGTTATTTTCTAGCGGCAACTTTAGAACAAATTGTGGTTAGGTTGAAATGCAACCTGGACCAATATGTGAACTGAAACTTTTTCCTACAGCGCAAGGCATGAGGAACTGCATTGAGCTTTATTTAAAAAAAAAAAAAAAAAAAAAAAAAAAAAAAAAAAAAAAAAAATTAGGCCACTGCTAAAAAATAACGTGCCAGAACATTTAGTTAAACCCATCATTTGATGATTTGATGCTATTTATCAATAAATTCAACGTAAATCATCCATAGCTACGAAATTGCCACAAACAAAGGAGATAGCGTACAAATCTCTTGAGCGTCCACATTTGGACTATTGTTGTGCCATTTGGGATCCCTTTCGTAAGGTGTTGATCGAAAGTATAGAGAAAGTACAGAGAAGAGCCGCTCGATTCGTGACCGCTTGCTACAGTCCTTATGAAAGCGTCATAGAACTGATTAGTAGACTAGGCTGGGAGTCTCTGGTAGATAGACGACACACGTTTCGTTTAAACTTATTGGTAAACATGCGTACTCCCACTTTCACTTTTGAGTGTAGTGAAATACTTCTTCCACCAACCTATTTGAGCCGGAATGACAGGAAAGATAAGATTAGAGAAACAAGGTGCCGCAATGATTCTTATATGAATTCTTTTTTCCCTCGTACCATTAGGGATTGGAATGCAAAACAAAGAGATTAGCTTTGGTGCTGAGCACCCTCTGCGACCCACAATTTTGTGAATTGCAGAGTATATATGTAGATGTAGACTTTAGGTTCGGAGCTTCGACTGTGAATGGTCGGCTTTGTGTATTTTGGTCCACTCCCGTGCGTGTTTACGCACAGCTGGTCCCTCTGGGTTTCCCGATGCGTTCCGCGATTTATTTGCCACATCCACGTCACCAATCGCAAAGGCGGTTTCAACCTGTACTAAATCCCACTGCTTAGCACTCAAGTTCTCAACCACAAAAGCGCCTGTGAATGTTGATCTGAATGCGAAATCTCATTTCAGTAGTAATGTGAACTTGGAACTCTTCCATTCAAGGTTTAAAACATACTGAATGCGAATTTAATAGGACTGTTAGAAAGGAAAAGAAGTTAAGAAGGTCTATCATTGAATTCGGAAACAATTATTTCGTCACGGCTCTAGAATAGTTCCAGTTTTTAGCGTCAAAGGTTGGACTGATCTGACCAAATATGAACTTGGCCTGTGTTTCCCTCTTAGGGAGCGTGAAGAAGTCAGAAGTATTAACAGACGTATTTATTAAACACGGGCTTGGACGACCGCGTAATTGTTTCAATGGTCGTAGACTTGAACTTGCTGGAATACAAACGTGACTTGTATTTGACCCTTGAAGTTCAGTCTGCAAAGTTTGAAGAATTCCTGTTTGCTTCGAAACCATCATATTTTTATTATTATTATTGTGGAACGGCATTCATCTACATCTAAATATATACTCTGCAATTCACAAAATTGTGGGTGGCAGAGGGTGCTCAGCACCAAAGCTAATCTCTTTGCTGTGCATTCCAATCCCTAATGGCACGAGGGAAAACAGAATTCATATAAGAATCAGTCCGGCACCTTATTTCTCTAATTTTATCTTTCCTGTCCTTCCGACTCAAATAGGTTGCTGGAAGAAGTATTTCACTACACTCAAAAGTGAAAGGTGGAGTACGCATGTTTACCAATAAGTTTAAACGAAACGTGTGTCGTCTATCTACCAGAAACTCCCAACCTAATCTACTAATCAGTTCTGTGACGCTTTCATAAGGACTGTAGCAAGCGGTCACGAATCGAGCGGCTCTTCTCTGTACTTTATCTATACTTTCGATCAACCCCTTACGAAATGGGTCCCAAATGGCACAACAATAATCCAAATGTGGACGCACAAGAGATTTGTACGCTATCTCCTTTGTTTGTTCATTACAATTTTTCAAGATTCGACCTATGTATCGCAGCCTAGAATTTGCTCTGCCTACTAACGAATTAATGTGTATGTCCCATTTCATGTTCCTTTGTACTGTTACTCCCAAATATTTCATAGAATCGACCATATCAATAACTGTATTGTTTAACTCGTATTTCTGAACAATCGGATTCTTTTTGTTAGTTATGCTCATTGTTTTGCACTTTTTACAATTTAGAGTAAGTTGCCACTCAGCGCACCAAGCCAAAATAACATCCAGATCGTGCTGAATTTCTAAGCAATCGTCCAAATTTCTTACTTCCCTATAAATAAGCGCATCATCAGCAAACAATCTAAAAAGGCTTTTCACTTTGTCTCCGAGATCGTTTATAAAAATTAAGAAAAGAAGTGGTCCTATTACACTTCCTTGAGGTACCCCCGATGTAACATCTAGATTAGAAGAACTTTCTCCTTCAACGACAACATACTGCGACCGACCAGTTAGAAAATCCTTTATCCATTCACAAAGCTGATCCGATATACCGTACACTCGAAGCATCGCTAAAGTGTAATTTTTGGCCATAGTGTCTGTACCGGCCAGAGAACTTAATATAGATTCCAGATTATTAAACAGTTGAACAACTCAAAAAAAAAAACAGAATACTCGATTCGGTAACACATTTGGTCTGATGTCCACTTTAAACAACCTAATAACTCACGTACATGAGCAAAGACTATGAAGGGAGCGTCCATAAAGTACAAAGCTCATTTTTGGCCCTTGTGAACTACCCTACCCCCAACGTATTCCCGCGTAGCTTTCCAGCAGCCCCTCCCCCTCTAGACCGAGCAACGTAGTTTATGGACGCTCCATAACGAAAGTGGTCGGTAAAATACGTATAAAGCAAATAAATCGTAATGTATAATGTACTGTTGGGCAAGCAACAACATTATCGAATGTTTTAATCAAGTTGAAATTTAGCCTAGCCTGGAATGACAGTTGGCATTCGTTTCTACAGCAGAGACCATGAGTAATTTTTTTTTTATGTTGCTTTCATTAACAACATGTTACCGAAAAAAGTTTCATGTTTTTTCAGCCGTAAAGTTTATCGATATTTTTTTAACTATGAAATGCTACGAAAAGCAAACCTCATGAATTTATTATGGCATTTCATTTGGTACCTGTTGCTTAGTTATTAAATTGTGGACATAACCTCGAATTTCTTCTAATGATATCTCTGGTAGCTGTTGATTTGTGAGCGAAGGCTGACACGTGACACCGTTTTCCAGCCAATATCTATCGAGGAGAGTGAATGAGTGAGCTTAGGAAATTGTATGGAAGATAGAGCTATTCTAGGCCTTACTACAGAGATAGGTGGCTAGTTCTGTAACTGGTGATAGAACGCAGGTTGACACGCCTATCCTTCACAGACTATTACTAGCTGGTGAAACTGTCTTCCAGCACAGATATTCGAAAAAGCTAACAGCTGGTAGATCACCAAACAGAGTACTGTTACTCTTGAGATTTATTCCACGAAGGGGTCATAAAAATAACGAAAGCTGATATCCACGTCGTTGTCGCGGACAATGCCCTCAAGTCTGCAGGTGTAAACGATCTGTTCTGCTGACGACGAAGAGAGCGAAGCTTTGAGAAACAGGATCGCAGGAATCGGGTAAACAAAGCGAAATTGCTGAGGCGTGATTACGTCCCGCTATACAGCTCTGTGAAGGCAGGAGTTTTCGCTTAGCCTTCGGTGAGAAATGCAAGGAAGGTACAGTACATTAACCCCAAGTTAACCTGCAAATGAGTTGGATGAAAAAGCAACACTAACTCCAGTAAGCATGGGGAGAAGTAACGGTTTATTACCATTTGAGAGCAACAGGTTCCATAATAACGTCGTTTAAAGGGAAGGTAAAGAAGTCGTTGCGTCGTGTTAAAGATCTTCAATGTAGGTAACCTGCTATAGCGTGGCTGAATAAAGCAACAGTATCATCAACAGACACTAGGTTGCAGACAGCAATAGATACGAATACTTTCGGATAGTATTAAAAGGATTTAATATCAATAAATCAAAGTTAACGCTAAAAATAAGAAAATTCGGTTGAAGAAGAAAATCAAACAACAAGATTAGTTTATTACAAAAAAAAAAAAAAAAAATTAATAGCGTTGTTAGTCATCGATTAATCTTTGAACTTTAAGAAGGCAATGTCACTGATATTAGGTATATCCGTTGGTTTCCTATTTCGTAGAATGACAATTTGTTGCGAAGCGTTGTCTCAACTAATAACTGGGATCAGATGATGAATTCTCAGATTCTGACACAAAAAATCAGATAGATCACGAATACAAATCATTGTCAAGTTTTGTGGAATACTCCGTCCAGTTTAACTAAAATAAACTTTGTTTCGAACTAGACGGAGTAGACTACTGAGAATAGTAATTAGTAAAGCGGATAAATATAAAGTGTCTAAAATCAATATGCTAATTATTCAAAAACTATACTCCCACCGACAAAATGTTACGAATTGACAGACCATCAGGGAGTAATAAACTTAACAATAATTAGTAGGTTTACTTGCAGATTCTATTCACATCAGTCTTAGGGTGTAAGATTACTACTGCATTTTTTAATTCGTGGTCAGAAATTATGAAAATAATAACAGTCCCAACAAATATAAAATGTATTATCTTCTTTGTCATATTCATCTTTTTTTTTTTTTTTCTTAGGCTGGGAGGCGGGCTGCTTGAGGATCGCGGAGATCCTTTTCAGCCTACTACACTACGGGGAGGGAGGGGGAATGGAAGGTCGGCCGTGGCCTTGTAAGGAACCATCCCAGCATTCGCCTAGAGTGTCTGAGGAAAACCACGGAAAACCTCAGACAGGATGGCCGAACTGGATTTGACCCCGGTCCTCCCGAATGGTAAGTAACAGTGCGAAATCGTACTGCCCAAGCCTCGGTGACATATTCATCATTATTTTATGCCGAATTTTATTAATTCACATTTCAAATAACCACTGTGAGAAAGTTTACTGATGATTGTCGTATACATTACGTTATCTTTAAAAAGGGACAGTATTTTCCTTTTCAAAATATCCTTAACAGAATGATTTCATCAACTCTGAGGCGAGGAGCTACCATGTCAACATAGCACGTGACGAATCGAGCATCCTCATTGGCCAGGTGTGCCGAACCTTCTAGACTAGTAGTGGGCAAATGGGTAATGACACAGCGTGACCTGGAAAACTTGGCATAAATACACGCCCATGCAAAGTCACCACACATATAAAAATTTTAGCAAAATATTATACCTACGAGAGTAACACTATTAAAACGTTATGGAACTGCGAATTAAGGCACCATAAGTGACCTAGGAATTTTAGGAACTAAGATAAGCAATTTGATATCACACTCTGGTCACTGAATGAAAGTGATTACCGTTAATACCAAGGCACAGGAGACGCTTTTTTTTTTTTTAATTCGAGCCTTACGCCTCATCAACGTTGTTGCTATTAGAGTCAGGAGAAGATTGCGAGCCAAGAATGAGAAAAAATTTGGCCACGGTCTTCTGAAGAAACTAACCTGTCTTTCGCCTAGAGATATTTCCGCAACTCAAGTCCTCCAGACCGAGTTATGGTGGATGAGCGGTTAACGCTCTGGCCGCGCATTCGGGAGGACGCCGGTTCGAATCCCTCTCCGGGCATCCAGTTTTGGGTTTTCA